>CM038048.1:97159005-97471505 GCA_021397845.1 Areca catechu | reverse complement strand
TCAGGGGAGTTTTTATAATTTGTTGCAGGTGCGGGCGATGGGTCAACGTCAAAGACAAGCGGGCACCCACACACGGCATTCTGGGGCTCGGTTCTGCCGATATCGGCATCCTGTCCCAGCTGAGTGGCCAGGGGTTTTTCGGAAAAGTTATGGGGCACTGTCTTAATAGCAAAGGGGGGGGCTTTTTGTTCTTGGGGGATTATGGCCGGCTCCCTTCCAGTGTGATCACCTGGGCTCCCGTGGCTCCAAGGTAGATCTGCTCGAATATTAATTCTTGTCCTTGCCGAATTTAATTAGCTATGATACTTAACTAATCAGATATGATGCTAATGTTTTGGATCAGTCGACGCTACTCGCTGGGGCCGGCAAATCTTTTCTGGGACAAACAACGTCTATTGTCAAGTCCCGAAGTGTTGCTGGACAGTGGAACCACTTTTACCTACTTTGGACTCGACTCTTACCGTAGTTTTATCTCCGCGGTAAATGGACAGGAATTGATATTTCTTTCTTTGTCTGGGTTGCTGTTTAGAGCTGAGGTCTCCTCTTATCTCGCAGCTGAATCGCTACGTATCTACACAGCGCGCGCTGGAGAGAGCATACGATGACCGGACGGAGGATTATTGCTGGAGAGGCCCGCGAAGGTTCAGGTTTATAGCTGATGCTGAGCGCTACTTCAAGATATCTTTGCAGCTGAGATTTGCTAATGGGGCAGCATTGATGACGCTGCCTCCACTGAATTATCTGATCATTTCGGTATACCTTGCACCTCTAATTTTTTTATTGAACAGGTTAGAAATTTGAAAAGATGACAGTCTAGTATCTGTGTTGTTTTTTTTATTGCAGGATAAAGGCAATGCTTGCTTGGGTATTCTCAATGGCACAAAAGATGGACTGGACAAAGATGTTACTCTAATTGGAGGTAAACTTCTTCTAGTGTGGCAACACTTGCAAGAAAATTTAAATAAAAAAATAAAGGTGGGGGTGGGAAGGAGATGATTCTGATCAGATGAACCGTCACCAACTTCATCCATAAATTGTTGGACGATTGCAGGTTTATCGATGCTCAACCGCTTGGTTATTTATGACAATGAAAAGCAGCGGATTGGATGGGCCAACACAGACTACTGCAGCGTGTGAAAATGAAACGAAGACAGGATCGAGCATCCATCGTCTCAGATGTTTACGTATATGCATAAGAATCTGAATTTAGAATGAAACCTTTCTGGCTCTACTATTTCATGATACAATAAATATGCATCAAAATTCTCATCAGTTGAAGTGTGAGTATTTTGTTCTGTGCTATATATGTTTATATTAATTATACTGCAGTGCACGTAGGTGCTCCTATCTGTGCAAATGTTCACTAGCAGATCTTCCATGGAAATTAAAACTCTAGAGGTTCATGTAGAGTGTACTCAGAGGGGGACAAATTTGCAGCAAGTGATGGTAGTGAAACTATAAACAAGCATGCAGAAGCATCCCATGACTATAATCTACGTCGAGTTACCCCACGTACTTGAATTCAAACATGTCATGCTGCATGACCGGAGGTAAAATGTTTGGATAACGGTCCAGCAACGGTAGTTAATTTTGATACATGAATACATGGCATGGTCAACAGAGAAAAACAAAAGAAGCATCGTACATATGAATGTCTCATGGCTCTCCAACAATAATAGGGAATAGCGTCTGAGACAATTTTACATTATCTCAGGATGCTTTTTTACACAGTTTGAAATTTCTCTAGGTAGGAAAACCAGGGATATATTAGGATTCGGTAGGAATAAGTTATGAACATTCTTCCACTAGGATAGCCGGAAGGATATATGAATTCTCAACGAAAAGTTTCTATCCATCCAATGACATCTTCTAAAGAATTATTAGCACTTGACCGAGAATGAGCAAAAGTGAGGTTATTGGCTAATTCTGAAAATTGTAGGAATTAAAGTAAGTTAGATCCTCGGGGATATCTAATTAACATTTCTTAAAGAAAGAAAAGAAAAAAAAAGAATCAAGTCTAGATGTTTAAAGTGCACGATGACCTTAATATTGCAATCTTTTCATGTTTGTGGATTGGAATCTCCTACTACAATATAACAATTGAACCAGCGAATTGCTCGAGCCACCAGACCATTCTTCAATGAGTAGCCATCTGCTTAAGTTGAAGGTTTATTTCAGCCAGGTAGCAGACAACTAATATGGCCATGTTAAATTCCATTTACTCCATTTAAATTCCATTCTTCAATAATCTACCTTGGTGCTGAAGTATTGGTGATTATTTGTCAGTCTTCTAGGTTCTTTTGCATGAATAAAATCTAGTTTTAATTTCAATGCAATAAATAATCCTCGGTGTATCCATCATTATCATGGGATATAATTTCTAAAAAAAAAAAAAGGAAACATACATCTGCAAGAAATTCTAAGAAAGTAGGTATTAGAAAAATAATTTTGACTTGTTTAATTGCTCGACTAGATCTATATTTTCATTGTCCTACCATGACCGACAGGACATGGATAAACATCATTATACGTTAGTACGTAGGAATGGCTCTAAGACACATGAAATTCAAAGAAGCATGCTTTTGGATGATGGGACCAACATAAGCTATTCTCCGAAGATGGTGCAAGACCTTTTGATATACAAGGTTACATCGATCACACCGAAGCTATTCTCCGAAGATGGTGCAAGACCTTTTGATAAATAAGGTTACATCACACCGTGGAATGCTGTGTATTCTCCGAATAAAAAGATCGAATAAAACCTGGATTTTCCCCTATTGTTTTTTTGTTTTGTGTTTTTTGTGGTTTTTGAGGGGTAGCGGAGGAAACGAGACCCACCCCCTTCCCCCAGATTCTATTAAAATACGTGGACTTTATAAAGTCTAGCGGAGGAAGCAAGGCCCCCCATTCTATTAAAATACGTGAGCTTAACTTACAAGGTCTTACAGAAGTCCATTGTACGTGAAAGTACGACAGGTTTGGGCGTAGAAAACCTATATGGGAACAAAAATCATGCAGGGCCGGCACCACAAAAGGAAAAATAGGGCAGGCTTGCTATGACGTTTCCTTTGGTGCCTACCTTCTAAAAGCAAAAGTCCGATTTCTACTCATACGTATATACATACATACACATATATATTATAAACACATATTACATCTATTTACAAACACACATATATACATATATATATATATATATATATATATATATATATATATATATATATATACACACATACACGCATGCAAGCATGCATATGCGAACACATATAAAGTCTATAAAGTCTAGGTTGTAATTTTAATAAAAAACAAGAATTCATATTCTTTTTTTGCACAAATTCATCATTGAATCATCCATTAATGGCTATATATATATACACACTGACACACACGCATGCAAGCATGCATATATGAGCATGCATATGCGAACACATATAAAGTCTATAAAGTCTAGATTGTAATTTTAATAAAAAACAAGGATTCATATCCTTTCTTTGCACAAATTTATCATTGGATCATCCATTAATGGCTTTGAGATCCATGCAGAAGGATGAATGAAGTTTAGAGTATTTGCAATCTATGTGATAGGTGTTCTAATGGTAGACTCGTCCAAAGGAAAGTGAATCCTCTTTTGCATGAAAGATACCATCCTGATCGAACCACCATGTTGGTGTTGATCGAGTGATATGTATATAGTAGGGACAAAAAATGTAGAAAAATTATGGTAACATAAATGAAATTTCTTATAAGTATTTTCCAAGCACATAACTAGGTAGGTACTAAAAATGTCGGTCTTTTTCATGTCATCACTGCTCTACAGATAACTAAATGTAGGCCTATGATCGTAAGAGAGAGGCGAAAAAAGAAGAAGAAGAAGAAGAAGAAGATAGATGAATTGCATGTACTTTGACACACCTATCAAGGAGATTGGTTGAGACAAGGTTTAATGCTTATATTTCTATATATGAAAGATCGTGTCCTTATGCACCACTTTGTATACCCGATTTTGATGTTCTTAGTTCTTACCATGATTCTCGTTGAAAAATGAATATGTGAGATGAAGTTTACTTCTGCCCCTAAATAGTTGAGACAAGTTTAATGCCGATATTTCTATATACAAAAGATCATGTTCTTCTGCCCCGCTCCATATAACCATTTTGATGTTCTTACTGTGATTCTCATTACAAATAGCGCATATGGGGCAATGAAACTGAAAATTAAACTTAATATACCAAGCAGTCCACAGTATCAAAACAAGTATCTAATAATTTCTTTTCTACGAGATACAGATCATGACTTGCATGAAGGATGAACGGCCATACCACACTGACACAGTAAAATATATTTGATGGGCTGATAGAATATTATCAAAATTACGAAGTTAAAGTACTTCTCGGTCGAGGAGAGCAGGAGAGCTATTGATGTATTCTCCCTTGAGTTATTCTCAAGGTCTCATCTGGTCCAACTAGCATGGCATGGCTTTCGGTAGCTCTTTGTTCAAATTTTGAAGGTTATAACATTTCATGTGCTCCCTCCATGGTTCATTTCAAGGGATAACTTTGATCTCATGAATCATGCATGATTGTCTTGAATATGAGACAAGGTAAATATACTACTTATTTTAGTTAACCAAAAAATGGTGTGCGTGTTTATAGTTTATCAAGTAAAAGAAGAATAGTTTATATATAGAAAGGAAGCCAAACATATGGTTTCACACATGAAGTCAAGCTGATGGTAGACGCACTACAGTGAAACAGGGATATGCCGATACTTTTTTTGGTCTTTACCGACGTCTTTAAACGTCGCTAAGAAATCTCTCGACGCTTCTTAAAGCATCGCAAAAGCGTCGCCTATGTAAACTTGGGGATGCCACCTGCCGACGCTTTTCAAAAGCGTCGGCATTTTCCGACACTTTAAAATATCGGTAAATTAGAATTTACTAACGCTTTAAAGCGTCATCAGGTAGCGACGCTTTAAAGCGTCGTCAGGTCCAAACCTAGAGATGCTTTAAAGCATCGCCAGTTCTAAAACTAGCGATGCTTTAAAGCATCGGCAGATTTATTATTTTTTTAAAAAAAATTAAACTGCTATACTACCTATATACGTACATACAACACAACCTTTATATATTATCAAAATGAAAACATTAAACCTGTATCAGGTCCAACATACACAAACAAATGAAACATTAAAACCTGTATCACACCCAACATACACAAACACAAACGAATCATAAAAAGTTATATATATATATATATAAAAGTATCAATACAAGTTCAAATACACAAAAAGACATACAAAAATAATAAAAAAAAAGATGACATCACTGATCCGCGGGAGGCTGGTCGTCGTCAGGTCTGCGACTCGCAGATGCACCAGGAACCTACGTGATATACATTAGGAATTATGATACATACATTATATATATTCTAAATTATTAGATACATACAAAATTAAGAAATAATTACTTACCTGAGATGACATGAACATATGCAGCACAGATGTAACATGCTCTAACTGAGACCTAATGGTCTGCATCTCTGCTTTGTTTGTATCACGCTATGCTCTGTTTGCATCACGTGTCTGTCGGAGCTCTGCTATCTCCTCCTGGAGTCGACGAACATATGACTGATCATGACTCTCTCTAGTATCTCGAGTATATCTACTTACCTCAGATAACTGAGTAGGGGTAACTCCAATCCCATAACCCCTCACTCGTCCAGGACACTCTGGTCCCATCAACTCCGAGAATACATCGGCCTCGATGCGACTGCTCTGAGTAGATGATGTACCCTCGCCAGCATGCTCGGAGATCATAGAGGTAGCCCTATCTTATATTTTATAAAAAACACATATATCAATACTTAATAAATGTAGGCCCAGGTAGGCAACCCAAGAGGGGAGGTGAATTGGATTTTATAAAACTTTTATACTATTTGCAAAGTGTGAACTAAAGCAAGTATGTGCTAATGCAATTCAAGTGCTTGTGTATTTCAAATAAATGCAGCAGAAATAAAGAAATAAAAGCTCAAGGAGAACAATCACACAAACACAAAGATTTATAGTGGTTCGGTGCTAACCAAGCACCTACATCTACTCCCCAATAATCCCTTGGGAATTCCACTAAGTTTGGTTTTATAACTTAGACTTACCAACAACCTTTACAACTTGTTTTGTCTTCGGGCTAACAAGTCAAACCCTAGTTGGTTTCAAGACTAACCAACAACCACCCTTGGTTTTACGGGATAACCAAGAACCTAAACAACTTGTTTTGTCTTCGAGCTCACAAGTAAAATCCTAGTTGGTTTCAAGACTCACCAACAACCATTTTGGTTTTCAAAGGCTTACCAAAAATCTCTTTGATTTTCCAAGGCTCACCAAAAATCTTAAGTAAAACAATGTAAGAGCAAATGTAAATGAATACAATAAAAGCTTTCTAAAATAAAGTAAATATCTCTTTGAAGCCCTTGATTGTTGATGAAGATCTTGTCTTCAAGTTGATGAAGCCTTTGATTGATGCTTGTAGATGTAGACTTTGAATGCTCTCTTTAAAACTTGGAAGCTTGAAGGCTTTTAATCACTCAACTCTTGAATCCTTTAAGAATATTCAAGAAACTTACCAAAAGATTACTTTTCCATTTGATTTTTGATGTTTATATAGCCTCCCAACACTTAAATGACTGTTTATAGCTGTTAGAGAGAAAAATATGACCGTTTGGAAGCAAGTTGGAGAAGTTCTGCAGCCCAGAAAACTAGCCGTTACTGTTCAAGTATCGACACTTCACCTCCAGGTGTCGACACTTCAGTTTCAAGTGTCGACACTTCATTCTCCAGGTGTCGACAATTCACTTCCAAGTGTCGACATTTCAGCTCCATGTGTTGACACTTAACTGAAAGTGCTTTCTGAAGTTTTCTGTTTGTCTCAGGCCTTGAGTCAACACTTCACTCTTCAAGTGTCGACACTTGATCCTCAGATGTCGACACTTCATTTTCAGGTGTCGATACTTGCCTGTGCCATTGCTGAAACATCTTCAAATTGAAACTTTAACCTCTTCAAGTTCTTCCATATTAATTCCAAAGTCCATATACTTGATTTTTCATTAATTTAAGGACTTTTTCAATTGAAATACAAGCATTTCTTCATCCAACATGGTTGAGTACTAAGATCTGAAAAATACACTTAAAATATAATTAGTATTCATATATACTTAAACATTTTGTCAATCATCAAAATCAAGACAGAGTCAACAATCTCCCCCTTTTTGATGATGACAAAACTTTTAAGTATATGAAAAGGATAAGCTTAAAAATATTAACAATAAGATAAACATGCAAGTTCAAAACAATAAGCACCAAGCTCCCCCTCAAAATATGATCCAAAAAAAAATCTTCAAAAATATTTTTCAAAATATGCAAAATTTTTAAATTTTTAAAATATCTTCTTCTTACTAATTCTTCCCTTTAGATAAAAATATTTTACATTCTTCTCCCCATTTTGCACTTTATTTCATTTCTCAAATGATTTTTCATGTTTATCAAATCTTTCCCTTTTCATACTTAACAATTTTCTCCCCCTTTTTGACATCATGAAATAGGGTGAAAGGCAATACAAAGTGGGAATGAAGTCGGAAAGAATAGCAAGTATGTCATCAAAATCAATGCATGAAATCAATTAATTATGATATCAATTGAATATGATACAAATTGAACATGATACCAATTGAAATATAATACCATTTAAATGTAACTCCCCTTAAAAAATTAGATTTGAAAACAAGGAGAAAGAGTATCAAAGCAATATAAGTACAGCATGATATCAAGCAAGATATTCAAGGTATCAAAATATGATAACAAATCTTTGGATGCTCCCCTTGAATGTTATTCCCTCTTAAAAATATGCATTCATTTGAGGAATAAGAACATGAAAGCACATGCAATATAATTTCAAACAATTTTAAGATATGAACATAAATTCTAAGTCTGAAATCAAGGATTTGAAATTTTCAAGATATTCATGATTTTCAAAATACAAAGCATTTATATCACTTAAAAAATTTTAGCATGATTTCAAATTTATTTTAAGATGATTTGATATCCATACAAATGCTAGAAGTAATATGATATCAAGTCTAGCTACTAGAGCAAGGGTTTGTCAATATGCATACCTTCTTCTTAAAAGTAACCCTTAACTACCAGTTCTATACTTGATTCAAATCAATTCTAACTTAAGCATAGATGCCAACAATGAAAGCATATAAATCGTAACATTTCACTTGAAATAATTCAAAAACTGTATTAATCAAAATCAAGTGAAAGTCTAATAATCATAAGTTGAGATCATGAGAGCATGAAATCCATTTACATCAAAATAGTCACGATCACAACTAATGATTATTAGTCTAAGCTTGATTCTAATTAATCAATTAAAATATTTTTCAAATCAATATGCATTTTTAAAAGTATTTTTAATGAAATACTTTAATCAAAATCAAGTGAAGGTCTTACAATCATAAGTTTAATCATGATAGCATGAAATTCATCAACACCTAAAAGTTCATGATCATAGCCAATGATGATAAGTCCAAACTTGATTCTAATTAACTATTTAAAACAATTTTTCAAAATAATTGATGCAATAAAATTAATCTATATTTTTAATTATGGAAGGAGATGTTTAGAATTTACCAATATACAAATCCTTCCTTTTATCATTTAGTTCAAAATGTAGCTTGTCCACTTCTTTAATTTATCTTGTACAACCTCTTTTCAAGAACTTCTTTTTTTCATGTTGGGTTGCAAGTCATTCCTGCAAAACAAATTAAGTGGACATTTTTGGTACCCAAACTTTCTTGGGTCCTTTATGATTAGTAATTATGGTTCCTTTTAGAACCCAAACTTTTCTTAATCTAGAAGGATAAGCATTAAAACAACATTTAGAAGATAAATTGAAAGAAGCAGGAATAGAGAAATTTTTCAAAAGTTTTTGCTTCTTTGCTCAACCAAAATATTTTTATCATATAAATCTTTCAAAATAACATTCTCTTTTTCCAAAAATTCTTTTTCTTTAGAAAAATTATTCTTTTTATTTTTCAAAATATCAATTTGGCATTTAAATCACCATTTTTATTTGCAAGATTGGTATTGTCAAAAGAAAATGAATCTACATGCCTATTTAATTTCTTGTGCTCAATTTTTAGCAATTTATATTCATGCACAAGATCATTAGATGCATCATGTAGTTCATCAAAGATAAAATTATAATCATTTTCAGTACATACCTTTTCCTCATTTGCCATGAAACATAGATGGGCAACTTCATCATCCGTACTTGAATCTTTGCTATCGCTCTAAGTTGTCATCATTGCCTTGAATTTCTTTTTGGCTTTGAAAGCCATTATCTTCTTTTCTGTATCAGCTTTCACTATCCTTTGCCATAAGTTCAACTCATAGGTCATGAATGAACCGATAAGCTCCTCCAAAGGTAAGGTTTATACATCTTTAGCTTATTGGATCGCCGTCACCTTTGGATCCCATGATTTTGGCAAGGATCTAAAAATTTTGTTCACCAAATCAGCATTAGTATAGATTTTGCCAAGACTTTTTAATTCATTAATAATAGTCATAAATCTTGAAAACATATCAGATCTAGATTCATAATGCATCATTTCAAAAATTTTAAAAGAATGTACAAATAAATTAATTTTAATGTTCTTCACTTGAAGAGTACCCTCATGAGTAACTTCAAGTGTGTCCCATATTTCCTTCGCCAATGTGCATGTAGAAATTCTATTAAATTCATTTAAGTCCAATGCACAATAAAGCAAGTTTATTGCTTTAGCATTGAGTTCAGCTTGCTTAATGTCATATTCATTCCAATCCTCTTCGAGCTTTGGAATAGAAATGCCATTAACCAACATGGAAGGAATATGAGGACCACTAACAATAATTTTCCAAAGATGATAACTAATATATTGAATATGAATGCACATGCGAATTTTCCAAAATGTATAATTTATGCCATTAAAAAATGGTGGTATAACACTAATACCTACAAGGGTTACCATGAACTTTAGCTCAAAATCGTTAGATTTTCAAACAGAGCACCCGCTCTGATACCAATTGTAGGCCCAGGTAGGCAATCCAAGAGGGGGGGTGAATTGGATTTTATAAAACTTTTGTACTATTTGCAAAGTGTGAACTAAAGCAAGTATGTGCTAATACAATTCAAGTGCTTGTGTATTTCAAATAAATACAGCGAAAATAAAGAAATAAAAGCTCAAGGAGAACAATCACACAAACACAAAGATTTATAGTGGTTCGGTGCCAACCAAGCACCTACATCCACTTCCCAAGAATCCCTTGGGAATTCCACTAAGTTTGGTTTTATAACTTAGGCTTACCAATAACCTTTACAACTTGTTTTGTCTTCGAGCTAACAAGTCAAACCCTAATTGGTTTCAAGGCTAACCAACAACCACCCTTGGTTTTACGGGATAACCAAGAACCTAAACAACTTGTTTTGTCTTCGGGCTCACAAGTAAAACCATAGTTGGTTTCAAGTCTCACCAACAACCACTTTGATTTTCAAAGACTTACCAAAAATCTCTTTGGTTTTCCAAGGCTTACCAAAAACCTTAAGTAAAACAATGTAAGAGCAAATATAAATGAATACAATAAAAGCTTTCTAAAATAAAGCACATATCTCTTTGAAGCCCTTGATTGTTGATGAAGATCTTGTCTTCAAGTTGATGAAGCCTTTGATTGATGCTTGTAGATGTAGACTTTGAATGCTCTCTTTGAAACTTGGAAGCTTGAAGGCTTTTAATCACTTAACTCTTGAATCCTTTAAGAATATTCAAGAAACTCACCAAAGGATTACTTCCCCATTTGATTTTTGATGTTTATATGTCCTCCCAACACTTAAATGACCGTTTATAGCCGTTAGAGAGAAAAATATGACCGTTTGGAAGCAAGTTGGAGAAGTTCTGCAGCCCAGAAAACTAGCCGTTACTGTTCAAGTGTCGACACTTCACCTCCAGGTGTCAACACTTCAGTTTCAAGTATCGACACTTCAGTTGCAAGTGTCGACACTTCATTCTCCAGATGTCGACACTTCACTTCCAAGTGTCGACACTTCAGCTCCAGGTGTCGACACTTAACTGAAAGTGCTTTCTAAAGTTTTCTGTTTGTCTCAGGCCTTGAGTCGACACTTCACTCTTCAAGTGTCGACACTTGATCCTCAGATGTCGACACTTCATTTTCAGGTGTCGACACTTGCCTGTGCCATTGCTGAAACATCTTCAAATTGAAACTTTAACCTCTTCAAGTTCTTCTATATTAATTCCAAAGTCCATATACTTGATTTTTCATTAATTTAAGGACTTTTTCAACTGAAATATAAGCATTTCTTCATCCAACATGGTTGAGTACTAAGATCTGAAAAATATACTTAAAATATAATTAGTACTCATATATACTTAAATATTTTGTCAATCATCAAAATCAAGACAGAGTCAACAATAAAAATAAAAATATAAATCATGATATAATATAAATAAATTATATATATATATCTGGACTCCTTCCGAACAAAACTGCCATCCTAGTGAATGTGAATTATCCGATAGAACTCCATCTCACCAAGCTCCCTCCCCTGCTGATCAGCCTATATAAAGAATAAATATTACACAAAAAATTCAAAATAACATACTTATATCCCTGTACTATGATACATGGCACATGCATGATACATGATGATACATGATGTTAAAACTAAAAGTGTACTAAAAGTATTATAGGATGAGAAACATACAAACTTATGTCTGAGTCGTGCATAACTCTTGGACCCCGCTGTGTGAGGAATAGACTGAGCTGCTCGTGCAGCTCTACCAATAGCAGAATATGACTACAAAATAAATTAAAACTATATTATATATTGTATAAATATAATTATGATGAGTGAAAATTAATAAATTTCAAAGTGTTTGATAATGCTACACAACCTGTACCCTCTCGGAGAACCAATAGTGCACCAGCTCCCTCCACTGATAAGGGTGAACATCAGGAGGACAGGTAGCCGCAACCTGTTCCTTTGTCCTACCCTCTTGCATGTAGTCTCCCTTCAACTTCGCCCTATATTTTTTTTACTTGCGATTGAGAGACTTAAGCACAAAATCAGAAGTATCTGGAGGGAGAACGAACTTACTCTATAATTTAAATAAATAATAAAATATGTATTAAATGAAATAAGTAATTCAATTATTAAAAATCTAAGATATAAAATAATATATCAATTTTTTTACCTGTACAACTCAAAGCATCTCTACTTTATAAGCAGGAAGCATGTCATTTCACTTCGAATAATTCAGGGGACATAGCTGATCCCGGCGAGCTACTGTCCCCAGGAAGCTAGTCAATAAGCTAGCAGCTTTCTTAATAGGCTGCCCTAGCTTGTTGCACTCTATCACTATCCTCTCGCCCTTAGGTAACTGCCACACATCACGGACTAGTGTGGGTCCTCACCTACACCTGAGTCTCCCAGATCCATCTACAAAAAAATACAGAACATTATATATCAAAACTATTGCATATGCATGAATTAAAATGAGATAGAATTATTAAATTATGTATCCTGTATCTGTATATCATCGACGATAGGCTCGTCATCAGGATGATCCATAGGAGGATCGTGATGTGCGAACTCGGAGGGAATGGCATCGTCCTAAGGTGGAGAGATAGTAGCATCGGCCTGATGTACAGACATAGAGGGACTGGCATCAGACCGATGTGAATATGATCGACTGCCTTCGGGCTGCTATGCTGAAGAAGTACCAGCCTCGATCTGGGAAAACTGAAACTGTACATCTGATAATCGCTTCCTTCGAGGCATGGTGTACCTAACCTGCATTATTTAAAAACAAGTCAATCAACATTATAATCAAATTATAACGGAAATGAATTACAATTTAAAAGATAACATAATCTAATTTGAAACTAATCATATTCAACTTAATAGTCTTTAAGGATGATGAATTCATTCAACAGAAAAGGAAATCAACCAATAGAATAATTAATTTTAAACAAAAAAAATTGATTGCCTTTGAGAATCTTTGCTCCATAATTATGGCTCAAGCAAACATTTATTGAACTCACTACACTGCCTCAAGAGTCAAGATTCAACCAACTTATTTAAAATCAGCATTAACCATTTTTTAAAATGGTTTATATCATCCAAAATTGTAATTAATTTTTTTGGTTGAGATCAACTAGCATTACAAAAATTATCCCTTCTATCATTACTGGGTGATTACAATGTAAAAAATGATGCATATTATAAGATTTATCATATTTAGTTCCATCACCATTTTCAAATCTAGTGCTACCCACATTCATAATCAAAATCCAACCCTACTTATCATAATTCATAATTTTAAAATTCATAATCTTAAAATAAAATAAATACCAAGGGAGGGATTGGTGGAGGATGAGGTTGCGCCGGGCGGATCGACCGTGGGATCTAGGGCACGAAACCGTGGAGGAGCTACCGGCCGGATGATGAGGAGGAGGAGGACGTGCTGCGTTCGTGGATCGAGCAGAGGAGGAGGAGGAGGATGATCGGTGGCTCGAGCGGGGGGAGGGTCCGGCGGGATCTAGGGCTTGGGCATGGGGTGGGGGGAGGAGAAGGTCCTATGTCCACAGATCGAGTGGAGGAGGAGGAGAAGGAAGAGGAGGAGGAGGAGGAGGCAGAGGAGGAGGAGGAGGAGGAGGGTCTGGCAGGATCTATGGGCTCGAGTGGGGGGTGGGGGGAGGAGGATGTCTGCGTCCGCATCAGAGGAGGAGGCTCGGCTCGGGTGGCCGGGGGGGGGGGGGTCGCGCGAGCTCGGGCGGCGGGGGGGGGGGGGGTCGGGTGGGCTCGAGTGGCCGGGGGGGGGGAAGATCGGGCGGGATTAGGGCTGGGGCGGGGGAAATGGATTTTTGGGATTTCCGGCAACACTTTTTGGCGACGCTTTTAAGCGTCGGTACTTGCCGATGCTTAAAAGCATCGGCAAGTTTCGGAGCTTGCCGACATTTTTAAAAAGCATCGGTATTTGCCGATGCTTAAAAGCATCGACGGGTTTAGGAGCTTGCCGACATTTTTAAAAAGCGTCGGCGGGTTCTGGGTTGTTCCCGATGCTTTCACGAAGCGTCGGGAGAAAAGAGTCGGCATTGACCCTTTTTACTGTAGTGATGTTGAATTACATATGGTAAATGGATCGCCGTTGGGAAAACTTTGTCATAGCATTGAAGATACTCTTCTCTTTGTAGGGATAGATAAGGAAGCGAAGTAATTGGTGCATCGTTGTGGTCTCATGCATTAATATGTTCTTAATTTTGATCTGATTTGAGGAAAATTTTAACATTATTACATACGGAAGAGACAACATTTGTGGAAAGGCCGCCCGACATATATAAATTAAACCCCTTACATGTATTCATAAAGCCTGCCAAAAAAAACTCTTACTAAGTTTGCACGTAAATATGGAAAGATTATTAGTTGGACTAGGTCCATCGGCTCAATAATAGACTGATCACCACCAAGGCGGTAGCCCAGCTAGTTGGGATCTTGCCTCATAATCAACATGTCACATGTTCGAGGCGTGACTCTATGGAAGACTTGATTAAATTTAGGAGTTATTCCCCGAGGTCCGTGATGGTTGGGTGAATGAGAGGCAGGGTTATTCTTCTTTCTTATTTTGACCAGCTAGCATCTTGGTAGTGTCGGATTGATATACTCACCCTTAGATGAAAAAATGTTGCAAAAATCCTGCATCTTGAATTGAACATTTCCTGACGGGATAGGAGCCTGTGGGGATAGCTACGTCGGATTTATCTTCTCTATCCCTTTTCTTTACTAAAAAAAATAGACCGATCCAATTATAGAGCAACATACACAAACATAAAGAGAAAAAGAAGCAATATATTGGTTGGGTGTGTTGCTCCGTGGTTGGATCGGTCCATGTTGGTGGACCCGGTCCAATCAATATATTTTTTATAAATATGTGTATTAACAATGTCCAAATTTACTAATAATAGCTCACTTTTCTTTACCATCAAACAAAAAAATAAATAATGTTAAAATTTTCCTCAAATCATGCTCTAATGCAAACTTTAATAATTTTTTTAGATTACCTAACGATTGCCTTAACTAATAAGCCACAATTTACATATATGCTTAAATTGATTGATAATATATTTATATTCTTTAAATTCATATATATAAAGGTTTTTTTGCATGTATACTCTCTTATATATGCGAGATTGCTTGAATATTTTCACAAAGTTGTTCTTACATATTGATGTGAAGAGACCGCTGACGTGGGTAGCTGGCAGGTGCCACATTAAAGGAGACCGCCATGATGGACGCCAAGGCAATACCTCAGCCCGGACCGCTCTGCCGAGCTGAGCTGAGCTCCTTCAAGGCAATGAGCCGAGCTCCGTCCTTCGCCAGGTCGTGCCCACGAGCTCGAGATGCCTAGGCCGGAGCCATCCTCCACACTCCAGAGCAAGACCCTCGGAGGTTAGAGCCCTATGGTCGAGGTCGAGCTTAGCGCTCACCCGCCAATGTGGAGCCTCTCCGAGCGCGCGCTCTCTGGACCGGGTCCGTCCTTCGCCCTCCAGAGCGAGACCCTAGGAGGCTAGAGCCCTGTGGTCGAGGTCGAGCTCAGCGCTCACCCGCCAATGTGGAGCCTCTCCGAGCGCGCGCCCTCTAGACCAGGTCCGTCCTCCGCCCTCTAGAGCGAGACCCTCGGAGGCTAGAGCCCTGTGGTTAAAGTCGAGCTCTGCGCTCACCCGCCAATATGGAGCCTCTCCGAGCGTGCGCCCTCTGAACCGGGTCCGTCCTCCGCCCTCCAAAGCGAGACCCTCGGAGGCTAGAGCCCTGTGGTCGAGGTCGAGCTCTGCACTCACCCGCCAATGTGGAGCCTCTCCAAGCACGTGCCCTCTGGACCGGGTCCATCCTCCGTCCTCTAGAGCAAGACCCTCAGAGGCTAGAGCCCTGTGGTCGAGGTCGAGCTCAGCGCTCACCCGCTAATGTGGAGCCTTTCCGAGCGCGCGCCCTCTAGACCGGGTCTGTCCTCCACCCTCCAGAGCGAGACCCTCGAAGGCTAGAGCCCTGTGGTTGAGGTCGAGCTCAGCACTCAGCCGCCAATGTGGAGCCTCTCCGAGCGCGCGCCCTCTGGACCGGGCCCGCACTCTCCATCAAGGTGACTGCACGAGCTTGGAGCATCCAGACCAGAGCAAGCCCTGCCATCCCGGGACACCGGCGAGCCACCCAAGGATCACGGAACGGCGCCCCCCATGCCGCCATAACTACTTGTCCGGCCGTATTTCCAGGGGGATGGGCCAGCCAGAAAGCACGAACCCCTAGGACGGTGACTCCTGGATTGAGGCTCTGTTAAGCTTCCCATAATGGGACGACCGGAGAGGATGTCAGAATGAATGGAAGCTTCCCCTACCACCTGTCAGGAAAGGCATCTCGTCCACGGCATGGAACCCTACTGCACGCGCCTGCCAACTCAGCGAGGATCCCAAGGCAAGCGCCAAACGGCTAATGTTCAACTACAAAGAACAGTCGACACCCGCAAAAGGGGGGAGGTAACAAACAACAACAATCCACCACCAATACAAGCGCAAGCTCGACCAAGAGGGCGAAGCACCATCACCAACACCACAGTTGAAGAAAAATGAGGGAAACAAGGAGAAGCGGAGGAACAGGAAACACCTCTATCCCCGCTATCATTCTCCCCTTGTTACGTTTTCACCTTCACTCACATCTTTCACTCCTCCTAGTGCGGAGTCCATCAAGAGGGGCCCGACCAGGAGGATCTGTTCTCCTGGATTGTCAATGACTTGATCATCGGAGTGCCCCCATCGGAAATCCCGGCCTGGGTCACTAACCCCTGTTTCGTAGGTCCAGGAGCAGAGGACCGATAGGCAGTGAAGGGAATGCACTCCGGCACCGACAGCAGCTACAGGCCATGATGGTCTTGGCGACAACAGATTGGTGCGCCAGGAAGGGGGCCGAACCTATGACCTCTTCATAGACAAGCCAGGCGGGAGGATGGTGACGACTAGGGCAAGGGAGGCTTCCACCAGCCATGTGGGGGACTCCCCCTCTCGAGGGAACCCACACTACCAAGAAGCAGAGCCACCCGTTCCGGTCCAGCCACCTCCACCGGAAGCCCAGATGGCTACACTTGCCCAGCAAATGCAAGTCCTTGCCATGGCAGTGCGCCAGCTTCAACACCAGCACCGATCCGTGGCTACCCACCAGCAGCCAGGGATCCCGGTGGCCCACGCTGCAGCTCCCCGCGATAACCTGTGCTCCTTCCAAGGAAGGCCGTCGCAGCCATGGGCCACCACCGACAACCGAGGTAGCCATCAAGCTCCGGCGAAAAGATAATGAGCTAGCTCTGCCGACGGAGAGAGCCACTCGCCGAACCTCGGAAGGGAGGTGCCCAGACCCCACCGAGGCAAGAAAAGCAAGATCCCCTGCCACAGGTGCCATGCATCCATGTCACCTTCTCCGTCTCCTTCGACGGAGGGGTCCATTGATGAAGCCGTCAGGCGCGCGGCGGAGAGGCGCCTGGAGGAACATGAATGCAAGCTGGCGGAGTTCACCCACCGGTTTGCCAGCATGCAGGGCTCCGCTATTGAGCCAGCGGGCTACGACGCTCATCCACCATTCTTCCAAGAAATCCAAGCAGAGCCGATCCTGCACTGGTTCCGGATGCCGCAGGTGGATACTTACAATGGGACCACCGACCCCCTGGACCACTTGGAAAGCTACCGGACCCTCATGAGGGTCCAGGGGGCCACCGACGCTCTCCTCTGCGTCACTTTTCCTGCTACTCTCTGGAAGGCAGCCTAGGTGTGGTTCACCCGTCTGGAGCCGGAGAGCATCAGCTCCTTCGCCCAGTTGGGGCAAAAGTTCGTGGCTCACTGCGATGCTTGCAGGAAGTTGCCATGAGAGGCGGACATCCTCTTCTCCATCCGGCAGCAGTACCGCAAGCCCCTACGGGACTACATGGCCCGTTTCAAGGTCACCGCGTTAGAGATCTACATTCTTGAAGAGCTAGTCGCAATGCTGGCACTGAAGTGAGGGCTCAGGACCTCCGCTTGACCTACTCGCTGGATAAGAAGCCCCCCAAGACCTACTCTGAGCTCCTGCTCCGGGCCCAAAAGTACATCCACGCCGAGGAGGTGGACCATACAAGGCGGGAGCTTGATGGAGGACCCCCGAAGAAGTTCTCCCCCGTTGAAGCGTCCGGGACCCGGAAACCAGCACCCCAGGCTCCGAGCTCCCGGAGGGACCGACCAAGACTGAGAGGGACCCCTGTCCCCAAGGAGAGCTACACCCCTCTCCTCGCCTCGAGGATGAAAATCCTTATGGAGATTGAGGGCAAGGACTACCTGAGGCGCCCGCCTCCGTTGAGGACCTCCACCGGCCGTGATAAGACGAAGTACTGTCGCTTTCACCGCGACCATGGCCACGACACTAAGGAATGCCGCAACCTCAAGTGGGAGATTGAGGAACTCATCAAGAGAGGCTACCTCAAAAGGTTCGTGGGGGGCAGACCTCAAGTAGAGTCCCAGGCGCTCGTCGCTCTTCCGCCAGCTCCAACCATCGACAACCGCCCCACCGAGAAGCCGATGGGCATGGTCTCTTGGGGAGCTGCCCGTGCATCCAAAAGGACCCGGGGGGTAGGGGACTCTGAGAATGTACTCCCCTTTATGAGGGAGGGAGAAGACGGGAGAAAAAATGTAAATAATGATGCCGTGGTCATCGAAATGACGATTGCGAAGCACCGTGTAAAGCGCATTATGGTTGATAGTAGAAGCTCCACAGACGTGCTTTTTTATGATGCCTTCTCCAGGATGAATCTCTTCCCCAATCAGCTTAGACCTGTGCACACATCCCTTGTTGGTTTCACGGGCGATTCCGTAAGGGTAGAAGGAGAAATCACTCTCCCGGTCACTACCGGAACCCTACCTCGGTAGAGCACCATCATGATGACTTTCACGGTTGTAAGGCTTCCTTCCGCCTACAACGTGATATTGGGTCGACCTGGGTTCAACCTGCTTGACACCGTTGTCTCCATTAAGAGGCTACTTGTACAGTTCCCAATTCCCTATGGTGTCGGGAAGATGAGAGGAACGCCCCAGCCGGTGCAGCACTGTTTTCAAACCCTCCTGGGGCCAAGGTCCTCAGGATGACCCCAGCACGGACGACCTCGATCAAAGGGCCCAAGACCCCATGGGAGGCCCCGGTTGAGCATCTACTTTCTTATCCGCTCAGAGACGACCCCACAAAGACGGTGCAGATTGGAGCCCAGCTACCTGAGGAGGAGAGGGCCCAGCTGCTGGGATTCCTGCGGGCGAATGCGGATGTGTTCACCTAGATGGCGACGGACATGCCAGGTATCCCCCCTGACATCATTACTCATAAATTGAGTGTCACCCAAAGCACAAGTCAGTTCGGCAGAAGAAGAGAAGCTTTGCCATGGAGAGACAGGCAGCTATCAAAGAAGAAGTTGACAAACTCCTGGCTGCCGGTTTTGTCCGAGAGGTCCAATACCCGAGCTGGCTGGCGAATGTAGTGATGATCAAGAAGAATAATGGCAAATGGAGGATCTGTGTGGACTACACCAACCTCAATAAAGCTTGCCCGAAGGATAGTTTCTCTCTCTCGAAGAACGACCAGCTGGTAGATGCCACCTCGGGCCACCAGTTGCTCTCCTTCATGGATGCATTTTCTGGGTACAATCAAATCTGCATGCATCCAGAAGACGAGGAGCACACCGCCTTCGTCACCGACCAAGGGACGTACTGCTACAGGATGATGCCTTTTGGCCTAAAGAATGCAGGAGCAACCTATCAGCGCCTGGTTAGTAGGGTCTTCAAAGACCAGATTGGTCGCAACATGTAAGTGTATATGGATGACATGCTCGTTATGAGCAGGCCGGGCTTGAGCCATGTAGCTGACCTCATCGAGTCCTTCCACAACCTGCGGCAACATCAGATGAAGCTGAACCCAGCGAAGTGCGCCTTCGGGGTGGCAGTCGGAAAATTCCATGGTCACCTAGAGGGGCATCGAAGCAAACCCGAAGAAGGTGCAGGCCATCATCGACATTGAACACCCGACCTCCAAGAAGCAGGTCCAGCGCCTGACGGGATGAGTCGCCGCCCTCAGTAGATTCATCTCGAGGTCGGCTGATCGTTGCCTCCCATTTTTCAAGGCGTTGTGCAAGATGCATGACTTCACCTGGACCGAGGAGTGCAGGACAGCCTTCGAGGAGCTGAAGAACTTCCTCGCCTACCCTCCGTTGCTCTCCAGGCCGGAGGAGGGAGAGGAGCTCTTGTTGTACCTAGCGGTGACACCGGGAGCTATCAGCTCAGTTCTCATCTACACAGACAAGGACAAATCTCAGAAGCCGGTGTACTATACCAGCAAAATTCTCCGCGACACGGAGATCAGGTATACTCGCTCTGAGAAACTCATTTTTGCACTAATAATGTCTGCTAAGCATCTCAGGCCCTATTTTCAAGCACATCCAATAGTGGTCGTAATGGACCAGCCGCTGAGGACTATCCTCACCTGACTCGAGACATTCGAGAGGTTGGCCAAGTGGGTCCTGTTGCTCAACGAATTCGACATAGCGTACCGATCGAGGTCATCACAAAAGGCCCAAGTCCTAGCCGACTTCGTGGTCGAGTGCATCGGGTTCGC
This sequence comes from Areca catechu, assembly GCA_021397845.1. Lineage (NCBI taxonomy): Eukaryota > Viridiplantae > Streptophyta > Magnoliopsida > Arecales > Arecaceae > Areca > Areca catechu. The sequence continues at coordinate 97,450,738 of CM038048.1, read as the reverse complement.
CGAGGAGCCAGAGTAGACAACAATGGAGCCCGGGCCAGGAGAAGAGCCCTGGATCCTCCACGTAGATGGAGCATCCAATTCTGGCAAGAGCAGAGCAGGCCTAATCCTAACCAACTGTGATGGGGTCTTGGCAGAATGCGCCCTCCGCTTCAAGTTCGCCGCAACCAATAATCAGGCGGAGTACGAGGCACTCCTCGCGGCCTAAGAGTCTCCCGTGAGCTGGGTGTGTAGGACTTGAAAGTCTTCACCGACTCCCAACTGGTCGCCGGACGAGTTTTCAAAGAATATGAAGTGAGGGACGCCCAGATGATGAAGTACCTGGAGCAGGACCGCGCGAGCACGGCAGGCCTCCAACGCTTCAGCATCTTCCACATCCCCCGAGGGGAGAATGCACGCGAAGACACGTTGTCCAAGCTCGCGACATTGCCGGACTCGTCTCTGGGATGCGCCTACATCGAGCACCTTGAAAGTCCCAGCTACGAGAGCCCGACGAAGGTGCATCAAGTCACCCCCGACGGCAAGTGGGATGGACAAGTATGTCTGGTACATCACTAACGGCACCCTGCCAGAAGACTGCGCGGAAGCCACCCCTCAGGAAGAAAGCCCCCCGGTTTGTCCTAATGGAGGGCCAACTCTATCGCCGATCTTACTCCTACCCGCTCCTGAGATGCCTCAGGCCCGCCGAGGTGACCTTTGTGCTCCAAGAGATATACGAAGGCCTCTGCGGGAACCACTTGGGAGGGAGACCGGCTTACAAAGCCCTTCGCCAGGGATACTTTGGGAGACCAAGAGGGAGGATGCTGTCGACTTCGTCAAAAGGTGCGACCAATGCCAGCGCCACGCCAACATACAGCGTCAGCCGGCGATGCCAATCTTCCAGCTCTCAGTCCCTTGGCCCTTTATCCAGTGGGGAATGGACATCTTGGGACCATTCCCCCCAGCATCAGGGCAGCGAAAGTTCCTGCTGGTGGCGATCGACTAATTCACCAAGTGGGTCGAGGCAGAGCCGCTAGCTCGGATCATGGAAGCCAATGTCCACCAGTTCTTCTGGAAGTCAATCATCTGCCACTTCGGGCTTCCCCGTTGTATCATCACCGACGACGGGTGGCAGTTCGACAACCATGAGTTCGAAGGATTCTGCGCAGCACATGGCATCCAACACCGGTTCACCTCGGTGGCCCACCACCAAACGAACGGGAAAGCCGAGGTGACCAACCGGACCAACCTTCAAGGACTCCGAACCAAGCTGGACCAAGCTAAGGGCATGTTGGAGGAAGAACTCCCAAGAGTCCTGTGGGCCTACCACACAACGCCCAGGATGGTGACCAATGAAATGCCCTTCAGCCTCGTCTTCGGTGCCGAAGCAGTCATCCTCGTTGAGCTCGGCGTGCCCACGTTGCGGGTGCAGCAGTACGATGAAGTACGGAATTTGACGCACCTCCTGCTTAACCTGGACCTCCTTGAAGAGGCAAGGGATAAAGCCCGCCTACGGATGGTGACCTACCAGCAAAGAGTGGCCCGATACTGCAACGCCCACGTCCGGACAAAAGCTTTCAAGCCCGGAGACCTGGTGCTACGGCGGGCGGAGGCGTCCCAACCTAGGGAGTGCGGCAAGCTCTTCCTGAACTGGGAGGGCCCCTACAAAGTAGCTGAAGCCCTCTCACAAGGGACCTACTACCTCGAAGATCTCAGCAGCGTCAAGTTTCCCAGAACATGGAATGCCTGCAACTTGCGAAAATACTATCAATAATGTAAGGTTTCCCAGCAATGATAATAATAATGGTTTTTTCCTTGCACAAGTGTCTATCTATCTTGCAGGAAAATTCCAACAACGTCCCCGAGCCCAGCTCTAGGATGCTGATCCAAGACCGGAGCTCAGATCTCCGGCCAAGAAGTCATTGAGCCAAGTCGCTCTCAATCTCAAACATCTCCAAGCCTAGCTCCGAGACACAAGAGATCATGGAGCCACGACGCTCTCAATCAACGATGTCCCCGAGCCCAGCTCCAGGACGCTGATCCAAGACAGGAGCTCAGATCTCCGGCCAAGAAGTCATTGAGCCAAGCCGCTCTCAATCTCAAATGTCTCCAAGCCCAGCTCTGAGATGCCAAGAGATCATGGAGCCACGACGCTCTCAATCAATGACATCCCCGAGCCCAGCTCCAAGATGCTGACCCAAGACCGGAGCTCAGATCTCTGGCCAAGAAGTCACTGAGCCAAGCCGCTCTCAATCTCAAACATCTCCGAGCCCAGCTCTGAGATGCCAAGAGATCATGGGGCCACGTAGTTCCCATCAATACCTCGAGCCTAGCTCCAAGGTGCCAAAGACCTGAGCCAAGACCTCAGGCAACCCCTGGGCCCGAGCCTAGCTCCACGTCCAAGAAGGCCTCGAGCCTAGCTCCAAGGCAATCAAGTCCTGCAACCATCATCTCTGATCTCCCCACTTGAAAAGAAGACGAGAGGGAAAGGAAAGAAAGAGAACAAGAGGGGAGCACAGCAAACATCCTCTTCTCTGATCTCCCCGCTCCAAAAAAAAAGAAAAGAAAAAAGAAAAAGAAAAGAAAGAAAAGAAGAGAGGGAAGGAAAGAAAGAGAACAAAAGAGGAACACGGCAAGCACCCTCATCTCTGATCTTCCCGCTCATCCAAAGGATGAGAGGAGAAGGAAAGAAAGAGAATGAGAGGGAAATACAGCATCGAAGCTACCAATTCTTAAACTCAAGATCAGAGTTCAGACCTCTGGCCAAGAGAACTTCGAGCCAAGCAGCTCTCAACCATCCACGTCCCCGAGCCCAGCTCCAGGATGCCAACTCAAGACCGGAGCTCAGACCTCCGGCCAAGAGAACTTCGAGCCACGCAGCCCTCAACCATCCACGTCCCCGAGCCCAGCTCCAGGACGCCAACTCAAGACCGGAGCCCAGACCTCCGGCCAAGAGAACTTCGAGCTACGCAGCTCTCAACCATCCACGTCCCCGAGCCCAGCTCCAGGATGCCAGCTTAAGACCGGAGCTCAGATCTCCGGCCAAGAGACCTTCGAGCCACGCAGCTCTCAACCATCCACGTCCCCGAGCCCAGCTCTAGGATGCCAGCTCAAGACCGGAGCTCAGATCTCCAGCCGAGAGACCTTCGAGCCACGTAGCTCTCAATCATCCATGTCCCTGAGCTCAGCTCCAGGATGCCAACTCAAGACTGGAGCTCAGATCTCCAGCCAAGAGACCTCCGAGCCCAGCAGCTTTCGAGTGCCATCAACTTGCGCCTAGCTTGTTGGTGTTGAAGTCTAACAACTCAACCCATGCAAGGTGAGGCCCCCTCTCTGATCTCCCTATACATCAAAAAGACAGAAAGAGGAGAGAGGGGGTGTGAAAGAAAGGGAGAGCCAGACAAGAAAAATGATTGCAAGAAAGTTTGCGCTTTATTGATTGAATGTCAATTACAAGCATCCTGTCGGCCCCCGACATGCTGGGTGGCCCTGCTAAGTATAGAAAAAGAACAAGGCATAAGGAAACGAGAAGTGACGACTTGCTAGCAGGATCGCCGGGCTGGGAGTCTTCATCAGTAGGGGCTTCTGGCCGCACGGCTTCGGGCTCAGGTGGCACGGCCTCCTCAACGCCCGCCTCCTGGTCTGAAGTGCCAAGATAGTCAAGATGGCTGCGATCTTCGACCGAGACGAACTCCTCGACTAGGCGGTACAGGTACATGAAGCCCTTGAAGAAGGAGTCCGATGCCGTCTGTTGGATCTCGGCGAGGAACTCCTCCGAGGCCCTGTACCTTTCAACCACCTCTCCAGCTTCCCTCTTCGCTATGGCCACCTCGTGCCTGGCATCCACAACCGACCTGGCGGCCTCCTCGGCTGCTCTCTAGGCTGCGACCGACTTCTCCTCCTCTGTCCCTAGCCGGGCCTGGAGGGACTGGGCGATCCACTTCTGTCGGGCCGCCTCGGTGTCAGACACGCCCAACCGCCACTCAATGTCAGTGAGGTCCTCAGACTTCTTCCTCGACTGCCCTAGCTCCGGGTCGAGGCTCTCCTGGAGCTTCTTCGCTCGCCCTCAGAATTGGTGAGCTGCCTCTCGAGGTCCTTGACCCGCCGGTCAAGCGCCCCTCGAAGTCAGCCTTCTCCTTCAGGTCAGCCTTCAACGACACGATTTTGGTCGCCTGTTGCTACTCAGCTCGCTCCTAGTTTCGGCAGCAGCTCCTGATGAAGAGGACCTCGACACCCATCTACATCACATGGGAAGTCAAAAAAAAAAGGGGGGGGGGGGAGAAAGAGGATGAGGTTGCCTACCGTGTATAGATGGGGGAAGATGCTGTCGATCACAGCTCCAATCGGCAGCCCATCCATCTCCTCCCGGTCACATGGCTGGATGGAGAAATCCATCATGCGAGCAGCCAGGGAACGATTGTCGGCCAAGGAGCTCTCCGGTCCCAGCTTGAACAGAAGGCGGCGCCTCGCCTCGTCTCTCCTGCTCTCCCGGGGAGCAAGTGTGCCTGTCCCTCCGATAGTGGGACCCTCAGGAACCGGTCGAGGATCCGGCACCGTCGCGGCCGGAGCCCCCATCACAGGAGGAGCCCCAACCCGGGTCTCTCCTCTTCGGCCCCAGTCACCTTCGGACTCGGAGGGCGGGACGGCAGCAGCAGCAGTGTCAACCCGGACGGTTGCCTCAGGCTCCAGAATAGGGACTCCAGCCTACGGCCTCGTCCGTCCTTCGACCTCCCTCCTCGGAGCGACCGGCACCACAAGAACAGACGCCGGCGCGCCCTCAATCCAGGCCTACCTCGGAGGAGGCTCGACAACCACCCCGGTGGGCAGCCTCTTCTTGGAGACCGGCAATGGCTCGCCCTCCGGGAGGATCAACCTTGCACATAGGAGCCAAGAAGGTCAGTCTAAGATGAAGAAAGAGAAAAGGCAGATGGGGAAAGAGCTGAACTCACCCGGCCCGGGTCCCTAACCCCTGTTTCGCAGGTCCAAGAGCAGAGGACCAATAGGCAGCGAAGGGAGTGCACTCCGGCACCAGCAGCAGCAACGGGCCACGATGTCTTAGCAGCAACATATATATATGCCCTCTTAAATACTTATTTACATGTATACCCTTCTTTTTTGAGGATACCTAAAACATTTAGCTGAAATTAATTACTTCTACAAACAAATCATTTTTAAGATATTATTGTATATAGTAATGTAGCCAAGATCGGTCAGCATATAACTACCATCGACCATACTAGCCAACCAGAACAATCAACTAGAATAATCGACATTTAATAGTACTAAAGTTGTCATAATCTTATTCATTATAAAATCTTGAATATTATAACTATCATATATTGCATGCAGAATCTTGGTGTATTGGCTTATTATAGAATCTTGAATATCATAACTAATATAATTATATTTGGAATCTTGGTACGTACGTCAGTCCTTATCAATTCTCAAAAATTATGAGATTTGTTTGTCATATTCACATACTAGATCATTGGATTTTGCTATCGTATTGTACTATATATGGTCTTCAGTATCTTTTACATAATCATAGTGATGTGACCGGATCGCTGACGTGGGACAAGGAGACTATTATGGAGCCCTCATTGGATGCCACGCAGGATTACCACCACAGGCCCCTTCACCGGGCTGAGCTCCCGATGCCAACGGAGCCGCCCGTCGTAGCCAGGCTTAGTCCTCCACCAGGTCGGTATCCGCCAGGTCGGGACGCCTAGGTCGGAGCCGAGCTCAAACCCCACCAGAGGCAGGCCCTTCGAGCTCGAGGTCGGGTCCCGTGGTCTGGAGTCGAGCTCAAGCCTCCTCCGCCACGAGGAGCCCCTTCGAGGCCGGGTCCCCTGGCCTAGGTGCACCTCATCCACCTCTGCTAGCCCGAGCTCGGTTAAGGCTGGGCCCCTGGCCTGATGCCGAACTCCGCCCTCCTCCGCACAGCCAAGTCACCGCGAGACCAGTCCCCTGTGAGTGGGCCCCATCTTTCCAACTCGGCCCTTAACTCAGATCGAGACACCAACCACCACGGGAGTAGCACCTCCCTTCCGAGGACGGTGGCGGGCTCCCCGAGGACCGTAAGACAGCACCCACCACGTCGCCATTAATGCCCACGGTCGCTATCCACATCAGAAAGAAAGGAAGCTCACATCAAGGCACCATGCCCTCCACCGACCTGCCGTACGACCGGAGAAAAAGATCCCACCAGGGAGCACAGTCCCCGAGAGCGGCGGCATGACAGTCGAGGTCCCGCCAGGCTTCCAGGAAGGGCAAATAAAAGGAATGTCAGAGGCATGTAGAGGCTCCCCCAGCTACCCAATAAAGAAGGCATCCCGTCCATGGCACGGTACCTTGTTGTACCCGTCTGACAGCATGGGAGAACCCCGAGGCAAGCCAAGGAAAAAGACCCAGCCATAATGAACAAAAGGGAGGTAACAACACTCATTCTTCCATTCCAGGCAAGTGCAACATTCCCTCAACAAGGGAGACACCCATTTTTCCAACAACACAACCACCACAAAGAGGAAGAGGAGAAGGGGGAGAGGCCAGAGAGGAGGGCAAGACCACCTCGGCCGCCACACCTCCCAGCTCACACTCACACTCTCATACACTCCACTCACTCCTCCTAGCATGGAGCTCATCCAGAGGGGCTCAACCAGGAGGATCTGTTCTTCTGGATCGTCACTGACTTGACCGTCGGAGTGCCCCCACCGGAATTCCCGATCCGGGCACTGACGTTGGCTTTCTTGCAGGTCCTGAGGCACCGGAGGCATCACCCGCGAGCGGACGTGGAACACCCGACGCCATCAGTAGCTACGGGCCATGACGATCTGAACGACAACAAATAGAATTTTATTATGTAGTATCTTTTTTATAATTATGAGATTTTATTATTGCATTTCTATTATATACGATCTTCAAAGTCAAAAGACTCAACCTGTATTGCACAATAATGCCATGAACATGATAAATAATTAACATCTTATTTCTAATATAATCTTTTCATAGTAAAGTTGGCAAAATCTCGCTTGCATTCTAGATCCAAGAAAGCATAATGATGTTGCAAAGCTGCCATACATCAAGTATTGTTGAACTTTTATCAGGCTTAAGCGCAAGTCATCAATGAAGTTAATTTTATTTTTAGCTAAGAAAGCAATCTTCATGGCACACCTCTATAAAGAATAATTTTCAAGATAATTCTCATCAATATAAACTTGAGAGACTAGGACCATGCTAGGGTTATTCAAACATGGAAAAGAATACTTGGATTGGAATAACAATAGAAGAGTCCATGATTGTTAGATGAAGGATAAAGGGTCAAAAAAAAAAAAAAAAAACATGAAGAAAATGATAAGAGAATAAAAAAGAGGAGCTGATTGATCAAGAAAAATACCTATTCCGATAATATGAGAATATTATACTGAAGCTAAGCCTTTTGATTTTAGGGATTGTTATAATGAAAATGAGATTTTAATTACTTATGTTTATGTACTTGTATGCTTTATATAGAAGCTAAGTCTTTTGATTTTAGAGATTCGATATAGTAAAATATAATAATAAAATTTTATAATCATGAAAAATAGAGTATAGAATAAAATTCTATAATTATGGAGAAAATATTGTGGACCTAATATAGTATAATAAATTAACAAATTTCATAATTTTGGTACATGAATATGACAGTTGAATTTCTTTATTTTTGAATACTGATATGAGTTGATATATTAAAATTTTATATGCAACATGTAATAGTTATCATATCCAAGATTTTATAATAGATTAATATACCAAAATTATGTATACATGTAATAAGTATTTGATGCGACCGGATCGCTGACATGGGGCAAGGAGACTGACATGGAGCCTTCATTGGACGCTACGCGGGATTACCACCATAGGCCCTTCACCGGGTTGAGCTCCCGATGCCAACGGAGCCGCCCGTTGAAACCGGGCTTAGTCCTCCGCCAGGTTGGTACCCGCCAGATCGGGACGCCTAGGTCGGAGCCGAGCTCAAACCTCACCAGAGGCAGGCCCTTCGAGCCCGAGGTCGGGTCTCGTGGTCTGGAGTCGAGCTCAAGCCTCCTCCGCCACGAGGAGCCCCTTCGAGGCCAGGTCTCCTGGCCTGGGCGCACCTCATCCACCTTTGCCAGCTCGAGCTCGGTTAAGGCTAGGCCCCTCTGGCCTGATGCCGAGCTTGGCCCTCCTCCGCACAGCCGAGCCGCCGCGAGACCGGTCCCCTGCGAGTGGGCCCCATCATCCCAGCTCGGACCTCAACTCAGATCGAGACACCAACCATCACGGGAGCAGCACCTCCCTTCCGAGGACGGTGGCGGGCTCCCTGAGGACCGTACGACAGTACCCACCACGTCGCCATTAATGCCCAGCCGCTATTCACACCAGAAAGAAAGGAAGCTCACATCAAGGCACCATGCCCTCCACCGACTTGCCGTACGACCGGAGAAAAGACCCCACCAGGGAGCACAGTCCCCGAGAGTGGCAGCACGACAGTCGAGGTTCCGCCAGGCTTCCAGGAAGGGCAAATAAAAGGAATGTCAGAGGCATGTAGAGGCTCCCCCAGCTACCTAATAAAGAAGGCATCCCGTCCACGACACGGTACCTTGTTGTACCCGTCTGACAGCATGGAGAACCCCGAGGCAAGCCAAGGGAAAAGACCCAGCCAGAATGAACAAAAAGGAGGTAACAACACTCATTCTTCCATTCCAGGCAAAAGCAACATTCCCTCAACAAGGGAGATACCCATTTTTCCAACAACACAATCACCACAAAGAGGAAGAGGAGAAGGGGGAGAGGCCAGAGAGGAGGGCAAGACCACCTCGGCCGCCACACCTTCCAGCTCACACTCACACTCTCATACACTCCACTCACTCCTTCTAGCGTGGAGCTCATCCACGGGGGCTCGACCAGGAGGATCTGTTCCCCTGAATCGTCACTAACTTGACCGTCGGAGTGTTCCCGCCGGAATTCCCGACTCGGGCGACTGACATTGGCTTTCTTGCAGGTCCCGAGGCACCGGAGACATCTTCCACGGATGGACGTGGAACACTCGACACCATCAACAACTACGGATCACGGCGATCTGGACAGCAACAGTATTACTTATAATATTCAAGATTTTATAATAGATAATATATTAATAATTTAACACTGTTATACGTTAGACCTTCCAATCTAGGTATAACTTCTGAGCAGACCATCCGGGCAAGCGGGATGGTGCGCGCATCTCTCCGTTCGTTCCCGTCCAAGGGTTCGTCCATTGGTGAGTAATCTGGACCGTCCAGCTGCTGGATAGCCATTGGAGCCATGCAATGGATGGACCTGCCGGCCCTCTCCAGTCTTTAGCATGATTGGAGTGGATCCGAACCGTACATTCACGAGGCTCTAGATATGTTCTAGAATCATGCAGGCCGCTGATGACAAATATGCAAGAAACAAATAAGCGGGAAACAAAAAAAAAAAACTCTGATTAGATTCCCTCATTATTGGTACAAGGAATTTTCCTCCACTTGTCTACAAAATCTAAGATCAGATTTTTATAATAACCTGTTCATCTAAATCTGGAAACGAGGGCGCTCGAATTAAAGATAAGAATATCTAAGCCATGCCCAGCCTGGTTTTACTTCCACGGCCGTAATATAAAAAAGAATCGACATTTCAGCAACCGAGTCTCGCTTTCAAACCGTGACACAACAGTAAATTGAATACTCCAGAAAAATCCAGCTCTTTTGCAATCAACCATTGTTGAGTAAATTGCGTAGGATACAATCAAATGGGCCAGTCAGCCTCTTCACCTTTTTGGCGATGCTGATGGACGTGGACCCAAACCAAAACTTATTCATCCAAATCAACTTGCCTCTATAGGGATCGTCCATATCTATTCAATAATTGAAGGAACAATATTTTACGATCCCAGATCATGCCTATGAGTCCATGACGTAGCTTACACACAAGCAAATGCATGCGCATATATATATATATATATATATATATATATATATATATATATATATATATATTGGTGTGTGTGGATTTGGCTCTTTCAGGTCAAAATTTCGTAATAAAGATATTATATTGATGATCCATATAATTTGAAAATTCTTAGCCTATGCATCAAGTGATCAAAAAATATATCTATCTTTTGATATGTAAATTATATGATTTTTGATATGTAAATAATTTTGATGTAGTAGATTATATTCAACAGCTTGGATCATCGATGTATGATCTTTATTATAGAGCTTTGACCTGAAAGGATTTGGCTTCAAATTATTTTGAAACGAACCAAGTCTACCTATATATATATTTTTAGTTGGATCAGTCTTATTTCGCTCTACTTTGGGTTAGCATGGTTTAGATCGATCTCTTATCGACTTGAGATTTGGTAATAGCCTAGAGCATCTTGTCTTGGAGCATTTGAAAAGGAAGTCCACATTTACTAAAGATTTTTTGACAAGAGATCATGCTTAAATTAGCCAAGAGTTTAAACATAGTGGAAAATGAGAAAAGAGGGAGAGAGTGAGAATTTTTTTCTCCCTTTGGATAAAGACTACTTTTGAGGGTTCCTTTTCTTCCCCTCTATATAGAAGGGGAGTAGCTGATTTTAGGGGTACAAATGGGTCGGGTTGGACTTGTTAGAAATCTTGGATCAGAGTAGCACCTATACCCCGGAAGCAACATGGGAGAGATCTTAACGTGCTGATGGCAGCCTTCTTTATAAACCAAGTAGGAGAAGATATAGAAGAGAGATTAGGAGAAAAGAGATTGTATTATTTCTTGAAGAAGAACTTGTTATAAGATACAAGATGACCTGCCTCCTCTCACAACCGAGAAGAAGCCCCACGTGATGTAACCCTCATGCTCTCCCTTCTCCAAACCATGGAACACTCCTACATCCCAAGCCCTCTTTTAGCGTGAAACAAAAAACCCTCCATGCTATTTTCTCACACACACCAAATCGTCGCCCTTCTCTTTATATAATAATATGGACGGTTTGGGGCTTCCTAGTTGGTTACAACTAACCAACTAATTCTTAGACTTGGACATTAGGTTCAAGATGGTTAGAACCCCTAGATAGTTAGGATCCTTAGTTGGTTGGGCTAACCAACTAACCAACTAACTATCTAGCCTTAAAATCCTTTCACACCAAAGAGAACTGACACCCTCTAGACCTAAACCCCATAACCCAACTGGGTTAGGTTATAATCTCTCAAAAACTCCTCCCAACAAGTCAATGAGAAAATCCTCAACCCTGGGTCAAGCCCCCTGACCCAACATGACTCTCAGGGACCCTCTGGAACACCTCCAGAAATTGCTTGGCACGCTCCAAGCTCTCAGGAATTGCCTCGAACATCCCTGCCATGGCCTCCCAAGTCTCTCCAAGGCTTAGGAGCACCACAACATCCTATAATCTTCATCTTGGTGCCCCCAAGCCTTGGCAAACCTATCAATGACCTCCTGCACAACCCCATTGTAACTGCATGTCCTAACAGCCTCTTGTGTGGATCTCTTTGCCTCTGCCAATACCCTTCAGCTGCTGAGATCTCCTGAAGGCCTTTGGGATGACCACCTCCACAACTGAAGACCCTTGCTTGTATCCTTGCACTACCATTATAGCATTCCTTCTACCTGGCGCTGCATCAGTCTTTTCATTGGACTTCCCTGAAGAGACCATAGCGAACCAGAACCAGCACTCGCTATAACTGGAGCTCTACCTGATACCATCTCCTCAGAGCCATGCCTGACTACCTGTGCACGCTGCTCCACCTGTGTTGGTGCTCCCCTAGCGCTGGTGCTGGGATATGACTCCTCCCCATGCACCCCTCCGCTCTGACCTCGTATCGAATCCTGCTCCACTCATGAAGCCACCTCTCCTTGGTGCTCCACCTGAGACTGAAGTCTTCCTGATGCCATAGAAAAAAATCCCAAGGCCAGCAACTCAATGCTACCCAACTGAGCTTGCACCTGAATCTCGTACCCAGTCGTTGCCTCCTCAGACCCTTTGCACTCCGCGAACCTATCCGAGACCGTTTCGGATACACTGCACCCTGCAAACTCCTCCATAACAACCAAGAGCTCATCTGACTCTTTCTTTTACCCAGCAACTGAACCTGAGAAATTCGGGTTTTTCTTTCCTCCATCCTTGCACTTCTTCCTAACCGGACACTCCCGCTTAAAGTGCACTGCTACACCACACCTGTAGCACTTGCCAGCCATGCTACCTTTCTTGAACTGTACCCGTCCCACCTGTTCACTTTCTTCTTCCATTTTCTTAGCCTCTCTGATGCAGCCAAACCCTCGTGGAAGACCTCCCTCTTCGTCATCCGTTCTCGCTGCTCATTGGACCTTAGCACTGATATGATCTCCTCATATACCAGTGTCTCATTACCATACAATAGTGTAGTCACCAACGGATCGAAGCTCCGGGGTAGTGAACATAAAAGTAGCAGACTTTTATCTTCCTTTTCAAAATCCATCCCAATGTCGAGCAAATCCATGCTCATCCGGTCGAACCGCTGAATGTGTCCCGCAACATCCTCACCTTCTTGCATCCGAAGGTTGTACAGTTGCTTCTTCAGCACCAACTTGTTGCACATATTCTTCTCTATATACATGGTACGCAACCTCGACCATAATTTCTTAGGTGTCTTCTCCTCTAACATGACATACAAAATCTCATCCGCCAGACAAGTCCTATCGTGGCACATGCCCTTTTCTCCAAGAACATCCACTCCTTGTCATTCATACCCTCTGACCTAACTTCCAAAACCAGATCTAATCCCATATGAACCAGCAAGTCTTCCATCCTAACCTTCTACATGGTGAAACTCCATTTTCCATCAAACTTTTCTACATCAATCTTCACCCCACTGCCTTCCATGATCCAAAACAATTACAAAACAATGAAAGATTGAAAAACTGAAGAAGATACCTAATATAAGGAGGGGTGGACAGCAACCCCAGATCTTATCCTTTCTCTCAACATCTTGAGAAAACCCTAGATCTGAACCATTCTCCAAAATCTGGGAGAAACTTGATTCAAAAAATTCCTTGATCAAGAACACCTTGAAGGGATCCTGGGATAGAAACCTCCTCCCTCCATGCTCGAACCTACTCTGACACCACTTATTAGAATTTCTGGATCAAACTAGCGCCTATACCGCAGAAGCAACATGGGAGAGATCCTGACATGATGATGGCAGCCTTCTTTATAAATCAAGAAGTAAGAGAAGATATAAAAAAGAGATTAGAAGAAAAGATATTGTATTATTTCTTGGAGAAGAACTTGTTACAAGATACAAGATGACCCGCCTCCTCTCACAATCGAGAAGAAGCCCCACGTGATGTAACCCTCAAGCTCTCCCTTCTCTAAATCGTGGAACACCCCCACATCCCAAGCCCTCTTTTAGCATGAAACAAGAAACCTTCCATGCTATTTTCTCACACACACCAAACCGTCGCCCTTTCTCTTTATATAAGCACATGGGCGGTTTGAGGCTTCCTAGTTGGTTACAACCAACCAACTAATTTTTAGGCTTAGACATTGGTTCAAGGTGGTTAGGACCCCTAGATAGTTAGGATCCTTAGTTGGTTGGGCTAACTAACTAACTAACTAACTACCAGCCTCAAACCCCTTTCACACTAAAGGGAATCGACTACACCTCTAGACCTAAACCCCATAACCCAACTATGTTATGTTACAATCTCTCAAAAACTCTCACAACAAGTCAATTGAGAAAACCCTCAACCTTGGGTCAAGCTCCCTGACCTAACATGACTCTCAGAGACCCTCTGGAACACCTCCAGAAATCGCTTAGCATGTCTCCAAGCTTCCAGGGATCGCCTCGAACATCTCTGTCATAGCCTCCCAAGTCTCTCTAAAGCTTGGGAGCACCATAAAATCCTACAGGACTGGGTCATAAGTGATCATGATCTAACCTGGTTATTTGATCGGGTTCTAATATTAGATCCAACCCAATTCACTAGAAAATTGAGTCGGGTCGGATTGGATCGAGTCTACTATCAAGATTTTCAACCCAACAAGTCATTCGGGTTGAATCTAGTCTATAAATAATCTAGTTTTAATTTAAAAAACTTGGATCTAGATATAATCTAGATAAACTATAGATAACTATATTTTGATTATTACATAGTCAATTATTATTAACCATAAAATAGATAACAAATAATAATATTTTTATAATAAATTAAGATATAAAAATTATCTCTATCTTTGTATTAAAAATAAATTTTATACAAGTTTGAAATTATAATTTAAAGATTCAAATAGATTGATCATAACAGTATTAGTATGTTGAGTCACGTCGGATCGGTTCCAAATTCAGTAAACTCAAGCCTGATTTGGAAAATAAAATAGATCTAATTTTAGGACCCAATCCGGATCCATGGGTTCCTAAAAATGGATTGGATCGGATATAAACGAGTCAGATCAAGTCATGGGTCAACTCGATTCATTTACAGTCTTAGTTAATTTTTACTACCGAGCCGAGTCTAATAATATAATTGGAGAATCTATGCCCACTTAATTGAAAATTATAAGTGTTCGTTATGTATACCAAAGGTAGGCGCAGTCATTGATTATACATATCATATATAAGCATTGTTGGGATATGATAAAATTGATCTGTTTATTTTGACCCATTGAGAGCCAGAAATTGAAATTGATCTATGTTCAAAAGATATCAAACCGATCAATGCTTGAAATGTACAAATATGATCGGTATGCAATTTATCAACATCCAAAGGATACGAAGCCGATTAATTATCAACAGATGCAAAATCGATCCATTTCCATGTAATTGATAGATTTATTTGAGGATGAAATTTGGTAATAATTATGTACTGCAGGAGACGATCAACTTTGGAGGAGACGATCAATTTTGAAGAAGACGATCCAATTCTGAAGAAGACGATCAACTTTGAAGGAGACGATCAATTTTGGAGGAGACGATCAATTTTGAAGAAGACGATTAATTCTGAAGAAGACGATCAACTTTGAAGGAGACGATCAATTTTGGAGGAGATGATCGATTTTGAAGAAGACGATCAACTTCGGAGGAGACGATCAATTCTGAAGAAGACAATAAACTTTGGAGGAGACGATCAATTCTGAAGAAGGCGATCAACTTCAACGAAGCTGATCAACTTTGAAGAAGTTGATCATTTAGAAGAGAGGATTGAATAATTATGAACAACTTTGGTTGCACGTGCTTACACTCTGTATTAACCATTTTACAGATAGATGCCAGCTGTAAGCGGTTAATTCCTTACGATCAACTTAGGTTGCACGTGCTTACACTCTATATTAACCGTTTTACAAATAAATGCTAGCTGTAAGCAGTTGACTCCTTAGTCTATAAATACCCACGATTGTAATGGTGGGAGGACCTTTTTTTTGGCAATTCATATTTTTCAAACACTTTCTATCTAGTCTTCCTTCAGATGGCATCTGTTCTAGTCTAGACGCCATTAACAAGCTTGATAGCTACTTCAACACCCTGATATCCCAAGAAGATGACTGAGAGCTAGATCAAATCAGCTCGATCCGTTCCTCTTTTATTTCAAGCTTGCTGTAATCTGTTTGGACACAACAGATTGGCGCACCAGGTAGGGGATTCTTTGTAAAAGAGTTTCAAAAAATCTGGAAGGAAGCATGGTGAAGGATAGGAAGAAGAATTTGCCAACAGAAGCTGCTCCTAATTATTCAAAAGAAACTGATCTTGTTCTTGACAACCAAGGGAAAAATCTTGTTCTGGATGGCAAAGCAACAGGTCCTGTTCCTGATGAAAGAAGAAATAACCCTATTCCAGAGGAAAGGGTGAAAGTTTCTCTCGCAGGGCACTTTGATCAAGAAAAGTTGAATGCTTTGTTTGACAAGGTAGAAGTGCTTACCATGGCAATGCAGAATCTTCAAGAAATGGACTATGAAGGAGTCGGTGCAGCCAGCTGTATCAAGAACCAGCCGGCAACCATCACTCCATGTAAGTAAACATCTTAGCCCTAGAAGACGTTCTTCTTATCAATATTCTTCGGTCAACAATCTCCTATAAGACATCATCACCGATCTCGTCATCACTCCAAGAAGCAAAATAAAGGAAACGGCCACAATCTCGGTCAACCTCATCTGGAGAATCAACCCCTGACAGTATCCAAGCTCAACACCTTGAAAGAGAGAGATTTTGATAGAAAACTCAAGAAGTTGGAGTTGCAGGTCACCAAAATTTTGGAGCAGAGGAGAACAGAGGATGTTGCACCAAGTTATAGTATTTTGCCTCCTTTTTTCAAGAAGAATATGGATGAAAAGATCCCACATCATTTCAAAGTACCACCGATCGAATTGTACAATGGATCATCTGATCCTTTAGACCATTTGGGTAGCTTTAAAGCTCATATGCTAATACAAAGAGTGTCAGACGCATTGCAATGTCTTGGCTTTCCTACGACCTTGAAAAAGTCTGCTAGAATATGGTATTCCCGTTTGCAGCCGGACGCCATCCATTCATTCGGTCAACTAGAAAAGTTGTTCGTCTCTCACTTCGGGACAAGCAAAAAAATACCCAAAAATTCTGATAGCTTGTTCTTTATTCAATAGTCAGAAGGAGAATCTTTAAAGGATTATATCAAGAGATTTAATTCCGTCACATTGGAGATACCTGATCTCTATGAATATGTGGCGATGTCTGCTATGAAGAAAGGCTTGCGAGCCTCTAGATTTATATTTTCTTTGGATAAGAAATTCCCGACCAATTATTCAGAATTACTGGCCCATGCCCAAAAGTATGCTCAGGTCGAAGAACAGGCATTGAGTCAGCGATAGGTGAAGAAAAAATTAATACCAAGTAAGAAGAGAGCCAAAGAGGATGAATCTCGATTTTCTAGGATCCGATCTATTCAATGGCAAAGTCAAAGGCCAAGAGAATTGATCGGTAGAAACTATGTTAACCGATTCAACACGTATACTCCATTGACTCATCCAAGAGAACAGATTTTAATGGAGATTGAGAAAGAAAACTTCTTACAAAGGCCAAAACCAATGAGAGCTCCACCAGTTGTGCGAAATAAAGCCAAATATTGTCGCTATCATCGGGATCATGGCCATACAATAGAAGAATGCATTCAACTACGAGATGAAATTGAGGCTCTGATCAAACAAGGTTATTTGGCCAGATACATTTGAAGTCAAAATCAAAACCGATCAAATGAAGCGGTAATAGCAAGGCTAGTGTTCCGAGGATGATCACTGATGGGACAGAGCTCCCAAACCAGCAGCCAACTGATGGGTCGGTTGGAATGATTCGCCATACATGTCTTGAAGAAGATCGGAGTCCTAAGAGATTTCAAGGAAATGTTGTTTTTTCTGACGAAGATTTACAAGGCGTTCGAACGCCTCATAACGACCCTGTTGTAATTTCTGTTGTTATTGCAAACTATGATATACATCGGATTCTAGTTGATAATGGAAGTTCCACAGAGGTCTTGCTCTATGATGCATTTGTTACAATGAACCTACTAATTAATAAATTATGAAGAATTCATACACCACTTACTCGATTCGGTGGAAATTCTGTAGGAGTAGAAGGAGAGATCACCCTTCCTATAACTCTTGGGACGGCATCAAAGCAAAAAACCTACATTCTTTCCTTTATGGTTGTTCAGATTCCTTCTACTTACAATGCCATTTTGGGGAGACCTGCCTTGAATAAATTCCAAGCGGTTGTGTCTACATATCACTTCCTGATGAAATTCCCAACTCCAAGTGGAATTGGAGTAGTAAGGGGAAACCAGCAAATGGCTCGGCAATGCCTAATAATCCAGAATCAGCAATCGACTATCAAACCAACTTCCGAATAAATGGATCCATGTGATCCGAAGGATGAAATTAGTATATCAATGGAGAAAACCATTCATATTCCTTTAACAAAAGATGATCCTACCAAAATAGTTCAGATCGAAAGTTTACTTGCTGAAGATCAAAGGGAGAAGTTGATTAATTTCTTATAGGCAAATGCTGACATATTTGCATGGAAAGCTACTGACATGTTAAGGATTCCTATTGAAGTAATCAAGCATGAACTTAAGGTCGATCCACTTATTAGACCTGTTCGACAAAAGAAATGAAATTTTGCTCCAGAAAGACAAAGTGTTATTAATAAAGAAGTCACTAAACAGCTCGATGCTGGATTCATCAGAGAGGTTCATTATCCTGATTGGCTTGCTAATGTAGTAATGGTCAGAAAAGCAAATGAAAATGGAGGATATGCATTGATTATACCGACCTTAACAAGGCATGCCCTAAAGATAGTTTTCCTTTACCAAAAATTGATCAGTTAGTTGATGCGACGGTTGGACATAAGTTTTTAAGTTTTATGGATACTTTTTCTAGATACAATCAAATACGAATGAATCTAGAAGATGAAGAAAAATATCTTTTGTTACAGATAAGGGGATATATTATTATAAAGTAATGCCATTTGGTCTCAAAAATGCTGGGGTCACTTATCAGAGATTAGTAAATAAAATCTTTGAAGATCAAATTGGAAAGACTATGGAGGTATATGTTGATGATATGATTGTTAAGAGAAATCAATCTGATGACCATATTAAAGATTTACAGACAGCCTTTGATATTTTATGCCAGAATCATATGAAGTTAAATCCGACCAAATGTATCTTTGGTGTGACTTCTAGAAAATTTCTGGGATTCATGGTTACACAACGGGGAATTGAAGCCAATCCAGAAAAAATCCAAGCTATCTTGAATATGAGAGAACCTGCTAATAAGAAGGAGATTCATTAGTTGACTGGACGAATCGTTTCATTAAGCCAATTTATTTCTCGTTCAGTTGATAGATGCTTGCCTTTCTTCAAGGCTTTACGGCAAACCAAAGAGTTCAATTGGTCGGATAATTGTCGAACAGCATTTGAAGAACTAAAGAAGTACTTAGTGAACCCGATCATATTGTCTAAACCTCAAGAAGGCGAGGATTTATACCTTTATTTGGCTATATCAGATGAAGCAGTTAGTTTCGTATTGGTCAGAAAGGATTCGGCGGATCGCATAAGCCCATCTATTATATCAGCAAAGTTCTTCATGATGCAGAAACTAGATATCCAAAACTTGAAAAGATTGTATACACTTTGGTAATATCGGCCAAGTGACTCAGACCATATTTCCAGTCTCATCGTATTATTGTATTGACTGATCAGCCCTTAAGGACTGTTTTACAATGCCCTGATACTTCTGGTCGAATGGCGAAATAGGCAATTAAACTGAATGAATATGACATCATTTATCAGTCTAAATTTGCAATGAAAGCTCAAGTATTGGCTGACTTTATAGCCGAATGTACCTGGAGTGACAGTGAATCATCTGTTGAAATGGGAATGACCGATGCACCCTGGATATTACATGTAGATGGGGCATCCAACTCTTCTGGTTGTGGAGTGGGGTTAATCTTATCTAGTCCCTATGGAGATGCCATAGAATATGCACTTCAATTTTCTTTCAAAGCTTCTAACAATCAAGCCGAATATGAAGCTCTTTTAGCAGGATTGAAAATTACGAAAGAGGTAAATGTCAGAAGACTGAAGGTATTGTTTGATTCACAGTTGTTTGTCAATCAGGTGAAAGGGGATTTTGAGGTTCATGATGCCACTTTAAGTTTATATTTGAAAAAAGTTAAAGAATTGGAGACTTCATTCGATTCATGGGATATCAGTCACATCCCTATAATCAAAAATTCTCGAGCTGATGCATTATCCAGATTAGCTACTTCTACACCTGAACAAATGGGTTGGATTTTTCTGGAATACTTGGAGATTCCGAGTATCTTAGTAATTGAAAAAGAAAAAAATTCTTCAAATAGAACCAGAAATGAATTGGATGAATCCGATAGTCAAATACATGACTGAAGGAATATTGCCTAAAAATGATACAGAAGCCAAGCAGATTCAAAAATGGGCTGCTCAATATGTCATTCTGGATGGTTTACTATACAAAAAATCATTTTCTCTGCCATTGTTGAAATGTTTGTCTCCTTCAGATGATGACTATGCCCTTAAGGAAGTATATGAGGGGATATGTGGTGATCATTTGAGAAAAAAATGTTTAGCCTATAAGATCATAAGGCAGGGTTACTATTGACCGACCATGCAAAAGGATGCTGCAGATTTTGTAAGAAAATATGATTCTTGTCAAAGATATGCAAATATTCAAAGGCGTCTACTAATCAGTTGACACAATTGATAGCTCCCTGGCCATTTGCTCAATGGGAAATGGATATACTTGGTCCATTTCCTCCAGCTTCTGGGCAACGTAAGTTTTTAATGGTTGCAATTGATTATTTTACTAAATGGGTAGAAGCTGAACCTCTGGCTTTAATCATTAAAGAAAAAGTTAAAATATTTATTAAAAATTCCATTATATATGGATTTGGAATCTCTCATGCAATATTACAGATAATGAAAGACAGTTTGATAATCAGAAGTTCAAAGATTTCTGTGCTCAATATGGAATTCTTCATAAATTGACATCCGTCGGACACCCTCAAGCTAATGGGGAAGCGGAGGTAACCAATCGGACAATCCTCCATGGATTGAAAACCCAATTAAATGAAATCAAAGGATCTTGGATTGATGAACTTAACTCTGTTTTATGAGCTTATCGAACAACTCTTCGATCCACAATGAACGAATCTCCATTTAATCTAGCTTATGGAAGTGAAGCTATGTTACCTGTGAAAATTGTCCTTCATTCTAGAAGAACTGATGGTTTTACAGAATCTGATAATGATAATCGAAGGAGATTGGATCTTGATTTGGTTGAAAATTCTAGGCTGCAAGCACAACTGAAGATGGCTACTTACCGACAAAGGGTGGCGCGGTATTATAATTCAAGAGTAAAGATCCGAATCTTTCAGACTAGAGATCTTGTTCTGCGCCGAACCATTATATCCCGACCAACTGAACAGGCAAATTTGCTCTAAATTGGGAAGGCCCTTATCATGTCACTGAAGTTGTACGATCAGGAACCTATCGACTAGAGAGTCTAGATGGTTATCCTTTGGCAAGGCCATGGAATGTAGAAAATCTATGCAAATACCATCAATAAAGACAGTTTCTCTTTTTTCTTCTGCCATATGAAGAAGGTATTTTATTTCCTGATATTCTCTAAAAAAAAAGTATATATATAATAATAAAAATAATAATAAAATATATATATATATAATAGAGAAATGATCTAAAGATTGGCCTGATAAGTTGATCATAGTCCGACAAATCGAGTTAGTTTGATCCACTAACTCAATCGATGTTTATTGATCAGAACAACTGATCCAAAGATTGGCCTGATAAGCTAATCACAATCCGACAAATCAAGTTAGTCTGATTCACTAACTCAATCGGTGTTTATTGATCAGAACAACTGATCCAAAGATTGGCCTGATAAGCTGATCACAATTCGACAAATCGAGTTAGTCTGATCTACTAACTCAATCGGTGTTTAATGATCAGAACAACTGATCCAAGGATTAGCCTGATAAGCTGATCACAGTCCGACAAATCAAGTTAGTTTGATCCACTAACTCAATCGATGTTTAATGATCAGAACAACTGATCCAAAGATTGGCCTAATAAGCTAATCATAGTCCGACAAATCAAGTTAGTTTGATCCACTAACTCAATCGGTGTATAATGATCAGAACAATTGATCCAAAGATTGGCTTGATAAGCTGATCACAATCCGACAAATCGAGTTAGTTTGATCCGCTAACTAAATCGGTATTTAATGATCAGGATAAAGATTATATTACATTCCGATAAAATAGACTGATCTAATATGCTAATTCATTTGCATTCAATGGTTTGCTGATTAATCGAAGGGACATAGAAGATTTCATCAATATTCTGTTACAAAGAGAGGAAAGAGGGAAATAAATGGTGGTAAACCTATTGCCAATTTCCTATTACATATACTATTTGGCTTTCTTCTAAATGGCCTGATCTATTGGAATTTTCTCTTGGCCAGATGTCTCCTGATCAGGCAACTTTGTTAAAGTTTTGCTTGGTTGTCCTTCTTCTTTCCTCACAGGAAAGTCTAGAGAGATAGTGGAAAGGTCAAGGTCAGGATATAATTTTTTGACCTTATTAAGGCAATCTTTAAAACCAAGCTCATAGCCTTTGGCTCCCACTTTTTCTATTTCCTGGGAAAAATCGTCATATTTCATAAATTCCTCAATTACGGAAGACCTTTTGTTGAGTCAGCGAAATGTTTTCTTGTTCAGTTTTTCTCAGATTTTCTTCAAAAAGAGATATTATCTTCTTTATCAGTAGATTCTGATTCAGCACGTCTTCGTATGATTGAGTTTTTTCTTCTATAACTTCATCGACTTGTTGAAGTCTCTTTCTTCTTTTTGCTCCGTCTTCCATGAGCTGATGAACATATGTTTCATTTTATTTTACTTGCTTCTGCAAAGACATAATCTTCACCATCAGAAAGAGAACTTCTGTCCTAAAGACCTTCCAATCGGCAACGGCTTTATTTTTCTCTTCCTTAGCTATTGCTAATTGCCTCTGAAGATCTTCTTGAAGATTCTGCGCATAATCCCAACCTTCTTCAATCATAGAGATATCACTGACAAACTGTATGACAGGTTTGCAATGTTGTTAGAATATGAACAATTTGTTATGAAGAAAAGAGTATTGCTTACCTTTGAGATTTTTGGGTAAATGGAAGTTAAAGCTTCCTTCACTCCTTGTTTGATAGTCATCTCCCAATCCTTCCGAAGAATAGTGGATTGCAGTATAGTTTTTGCCAATTTCGGATTATTGATACTTGTATCAGTGACCAATACTTGAATGGGTTTATTACCGGTTGGATCAGCAGATTCTTCAACAGGGGCTTTTCCTTTTTCTAACGGAATATGTTTTGCAAACGAATCTTGGTTTGCTTCTTCTAAAGCGGGGGCGAAAGGATTCTCTTCTTCTTTTTCGGATGAAGATGAGATATATTCAGGAACTGTTGGTTTGTTGGAGGCACTTCTTAATAAACGACTTCTTCTCACATATGACCTTTCTTTTCTGAATCGTACCGGTCCTATTTTTCTTTTTGATATTTGATGCGATTTTTTATCACCCGGCTTTCATTTTTTGAATTCGATAAAGATGAAGATTTTTCAAGACTATGCCTTGAAGTAAAGAATTGCAAAAGAAAAGTACTTGACACAAAGATGGTTCAAAAACTTAAGCTTGGGACCCCTCTATATAGAAGATGTCGATGGTCTTGATTCGTAGCTCAAGTTCTGAGATAGCGGAGGATTTCGACACGTTTCAGACTGGATTTAGCGGGAATTCGTATGTCATTGCTGATTTTCAGAAAGTCAGTTATAAGATATGAGTATGAAAGCATATAATTTGAATTTCAAACTTTATGCGCCTTTCTATGCGCCCTTCTAAATTCTGATAAAAGCGGTTATATGGCCCTCAGTTGTACGGCTTTCAACCATATCTCTGACAAAAAGATTGCGCCTACAAAAGTAGGTATGATTACCTCCCTCGTTTGGAAAATTTTTTCTCAATCGTACTTCTGACAAAAAGGTTACGATTGACAAATAAGTATGATCACCTACTTTGTTTGGAAAAGTTTTTATGAAAATAGGAAGATTGAAAATTTAGAAATTATTTTTGCATTAATAGTTAGAAATTGCTGTTTAATAAACTTTGATAAACTTATTTGAAATTGGTTCTTTTAAATTCCTTAAAATATTAGTTAATGCTTACGATTCAAGTAAAGGATTTTATGATCAGAACGGTTTTTCTTGGAAACTTGTTCATTTAATCCGATTGTTTTATACTTTTTCATGATCTGACAAACATTAAGGAGGAGTTTTCATTAAAAAGTAAGCTAAGTTGTTACATCATCAATCTGTTATATTGGCCCCGATAGAACTTCTCTCTATTTTACTTTGAGTTACAGAAAGAACTGGTAAAATTTCTCCTGGAATTTGGAAAGTTGGTGCCAGTACTTCAATTGGATATCCGATCAGTTATTCAGTAGGGCCTCCAATTAATCTTTCCGCTTGATCGGAAATGAGTTTATCAGTTTGATTTTCTTCATCTGAGCTCTCTTTATCAGAATTTTCTTCATTGGAGTCTTCCTCTATCTTTGAAATATCAAGATCAGGATAAAATTTCTTTACTTTCTTCGAACAGTCAGCAAGACCGTAGTTGTAACTTTCAACTCCCACCTCATGGAGTTTGTCATCGAAGGCCTTTGATTCGATATATTTCTTGATCGTCCCATTCACGGCTTCTTCAATAGCTTGCTCAATTCTTTTAGTTGTTGTCAAAATTTTTTCTTCAGCTGCTAAAACCTTCTTCTCAGCCGTTGTAATTTTTTCTTCAGCTCCCTCCAATTTAAAGGATAGTGATCGGAACTTCTTACTTTTCTTCTTTAGCTTAGATTCCATATTGTTCATCTTTGACCTTGTTTCTTTTAATTCTGTCTCTAATGCCGAGATTTTGATCGTCGCTTCTCCCAACTTCTTTTCCATGGAATTTTTCAACTCTTCGGCTACTTCTTTCTCCGCCTTCGCCACCTCACTTCATTACTCATGGCTTTGCGGAATTGATCAAAGTTTTTCAAACGTTCATCCATGATATTAATCCCATTGATGAGCTGTTATTTCATATCTTATATTAATCAGATTTGCCAAAACTGAAAAGATGTTTAAATATTTATTCAAAATGTAAGTATAGCTCATACCTTAAATATTGTCGGATGAAGTTGCAAGATTGTGTCGTCAATTTGTTGGAACTTTGTTATCTTCCAAAGATTTCGTGGGACTAAATTGTCAATCAAGCAGATCGATCATTGGTGAGATGTCGAGGTAAGACTTTGACCAAATCCAAGGTCATTTTAAGATTGATTCTAGTTCATGCTTGAGACCGGTTATGCCTGACATCGAGAGGATAGATGGAAGAAATATCTAATTATTTAAAATTTTCCATACATGGGGGCTGTATTACCGGGGTCTCCAATATCAGTAAAGCACTCCTTGATTTGGGCAATTTCTTCAATTCTTCTTGAATAATACAACCCTAATATTGGGCGCTGTATTACCGACGTCTCCAATATCAGTAAAACACTCCTTGATTTGGGCAATTTCTTCAATTCTTC
The DNA here is from genome assembly GCA_021397845.1 of Areca catechu. Taxonomy (NCBI): domain Eukaryota; kingdom Viridiplantae; phylum Streptophyta; class Magnoliopsida; order Arecales; family Arecaceae; genus Areca; species Areca catechu. The sequence goes on along the minus strand of CM038048.1, from coordinate 97,425,552 downwards.
TTTAATAATACAACCCTAATATTGGGCTTTTTAGTTGCTTGTGTTATAAATGTGTTGAAGTAATAAGACATCTCCTGTTTTAAAGGTCTAATTGGATTAGATAAGAAAATGGTTCACTCCAACAAACAATCGCTATGCTTATGGATCAAACAATGCATACGGAAGCATAAGTATTACGCTGTTTATTATTCTCTTTTCAGTTTTGTACATCTATATATTCGTTGCTTCATGATTGGACTTATCCAATAGATGAGAGGTCGATGTAATCCAACCAATTAATAACCTCTGGGCTATGCACCCGCTTAATTAAATTTACCAAGAACATATCACACCAAAACCCCACGTTTCAGACAGAATCATGTTATTGTTGCATTGCATTAATTCTCTTCCTAAAACTAGTAGCATTCGTTCCAAATACCAGTTAATTCCCCAGACCCTGCGTTACAAATTTAGCAAATATAAATGGAGGACAACAAAGTCCCTTGGTCTAACATGCCATCCGTCCCCCACCGTACACGTACAACTCGTGGCCCCACAATCTCATTGCCACCGGATCATCGATCCCGCTCCATCTCTTGATCCGACGGTCCACAAACCCCTGGACATCCTCATCTCGGGCCCACCATTGACCATACCATCTCTACAGTGGCTCGCCGGAGCAGCCTAAGACGGACGGTGGTCAACCTTTCCGGCGCGTGTTGGCGAATATCCCTGGTGGATATCTGCGATAAGCGTTCTCCTTCTCACGTGCGGAATCCTCTAGAATGGCTTCTGGAGGTACATGAACATGTCTTGTAGTGGGTCCCGGAAACCACCAGGGGGCGAGAGCGGCGTGCTCCCGCCGGTGGCAACCTTGCTGTTAATGCCAGCCCGGAGGATTTTCTCCCAACCTCCCCAGCTCGGCTGGCTCTGGACCTCCCGCTCGCACGTGAACTCCGGCGACAGAACGTGCTCCGAGCAGCTCGAGTCCATGTGCAACTTCGGCAGCGACTCCGACGCGTCGTAGTAGAACTGATCCATCGCCGGCGCCGGCGGCACCTGCGACGAAACCGGAGGCGGCACGTGCGAGACGATCGCCGGCTTTTGCTCGGACGAGCCGGGCTCCGGCCCGAGGTTCCTCGAAGCGGCCGAGTTCCAATCTGGGCCGGTAAGCTTCTCGACCAGTACCCCTTTCTTGTTGTAGATCCGGCACAGCACCCAGTCATCCAGCTGCAACCAAAAAGACACGTGGCAACATATGGTTATCTTGTACGTTGGATGGTTCACCAGATATCGACCAGATCCATGGAATCGAAAGAAACTCTTTATCGATCTCTTTCAACCGTGTTGCTATCAAAAGATAAGGACCCTGTCGTTATCTTGGACTTTTTAAAACCCGATAAGTACAAAAAGAAGTGGCGGCATCAGATGCCGTTCACACCCGGATAACGACTTTACCACGAAAAAATAATAATTAACAACTTCAACTTAAGTGAGATGGGTCATGCTCATATTACAGCGAAACCGGACCGTGTCCAAATGTGACCAAACTATTTGTGCAACATGTGTCCCGTATTTTGGGCCCCAGATACTGGTTCAAACCTAATCCAACCGGATAGCCAACGAGGCATGCCATGTGGTGGCGAGAGATAATCATGCAACACGTGCGAACGCAAAGACTCGTGAATTTTTTTTTAGTGTACGTGTCAAATATTTAATGGAAGCTTAGGGTGTGAGGACTGAGGGTACTTACACGCAGGCTGTTCTTCTTGCGGACGGACCGGTCGACATCGGCGAGCCGGTACTCGTGCATGATCCAGTTGGTCTTCGCCCCCTTGGGCGCCTTGCCGGCGTAGAACACCAGCGCCTTCTTGATCGCCACCGGCTTGGGCGAACCGATCGGCTTATCGGCCCCGGTCGCCTTCCAGTACCCCGATCCGGCCGCTCGGTTGGGCCTCGAACCGTTCGGGTACTTCCGGTCCCTCGGCGAAAAGAAGTACCACTCCTTCTCCCCATACAAAGCCATTCCTGTTAATCTAGCGTTATTTATACAATAAAAAAAGGAAGATTCGCTACAGTTCGATGCGAATCGGACGGATAAGAGATGGAAAGCATACCTGGGAGTTGCCACGGATCGAACTTGTAGAGATCGATCTCGGCGATGACGGGCACGGAAATCGGCTGCCCGGTGCACTTCCGGCAGAGGTAGTGCAACACAAGTTCCTCATCCGTCGGATGGAATCGGAACCCGGGGGGCAGCTGCAAATCTCCGACGCTCATTTTGCTCCTCCTTTGATCAGAACCACAAACCTATTTCTATCTCTAGCTCTGTGCTCCTCTCTCCCAATCTTCCACGGAGAGGTTTGGAACCTCGGAACCCAACGGCTGCCCGCGAGATATATAGTCGTCGAAGGAACGCGTGTCGCGGAACCGTGGTAGATTCTGGATGTTGCACGTGGGCATGACCGCATGCTGAAATAAGCTGACCTGGGCCTGCCACGTGGCGGTGATCGAAAGGCTGACTGGAAAAGCTTGGGCGGAGGATCGGAGCACTCGATTCCGTCACTGCTTACGTCACGGTTTTTGGACGGGCTCGAACGTCGCCGTCAGAACGGCCCTTTGGGTAGCTTCGATTCTGTCAGGGTCCGCGCGCGCCCCTTCACGACCGCCGCGGGAACGGACGGCAGGGGGAGGCGTAATCTCTCCGGTGGGTCGCAAGGCGGGCACCGCGATAGGACGCCGAGAGTTCCACGCGTAGCCCGGCGAATCAAGACGCGGCGAGTGGCTTGCACGAAAGAAGGGCGCTGCCGTGTCTTCTTTGCATGGATAAAGACGAAATATGATATAAAAACCCCGGGTCGCACGGCTAAACTTTCCGCAGCCCACGTCCTTTGAACGACGTGGCACGATAATAGCTTACCGGCAGCCGCGCCAAATTTCACGGCGGGGAGCGCGACACATCACCGAATACCAAACCCACCGTTCATATGCTTCAAGATTTACTCTAGTCCACTTGCACGTGGTCCAAGATAACTTCTCACGGTGCCGGTGACAGCGACGGGGAAGTTTTTTTTTTTTGGCACGTGATGTGGAAGCCGAAATCGGAGAAAATGATTGGGTGATGGAAAAAAAAAATCAAAACCATCAGGTGGCTCGAGTCATAAAGGTCGGCGGAGAATCAAGTTCACGTGAGATTGAAAGGCGGCACGGCGAGGATAAACATTGGGATGTGGTCATGCACGTAGCCGAGGTCTTAGCCGCGGAAAATGGACGCATATCCAATTTTAATTAGGGCTAGACGAACCACGATGTGTCTAATTAAAGAGCCGCCGGTCCATGTTATGAGACTTTTCATACGATAATTTATGCATGAGTAATGAATTTTGACCCTTATCGAGTAGTGCGGTCGGTAGAGACTTAGTTTTTTTTCGCCTGTTCATGAATTTGAGAAATGATTCTGTAAATGACTTGATTAAAATTTCAAAATTTTTGGATGCATGTGACTGAAAAGTGGACCGGCTGATACTCCGACGTCGTAGAGAAGCTAGGTTGACGTACTTACCGATTCGGATAAATCGTGGAGGATAGAGAAAATATGCGAAAGATTGTGACATGTATCGAACAAAGGTTTAGCGGGCTGAGACCGGTAGGGCTAGAAAAGGGCCGGTCCAAAGACTATATTTTAAAAATTTTTGGATCAAATCCGGGCATCCATTTGATCCAAAAATTAAATAGACTCTATTTTACGGTCCTAAGACTAGTCCAATATGTTTAAAATTTCGTTTGCAATCTGAACTAATTTCAGACCGGTCCAAAATTTATTGAGCTGGCCCAGTCCTGTTTCAAATAATGGGTTTTGGAGGGTCAGAATGGGATGATATATCAGGATAAAATAATTCCTATTCCTTCGTTCTATCAAAAAAAAAAAAAAAAAATTAAAAATTTCTTATTCATTTTTAGTAACGATCAACGTCTAGAAAGACCCGTTTTGCATGGGAATGCGGTTTGGCTCCAGGGGTTGTGGAAGCCGCCCAGATTTTTGCATTTGGACGTGCGCTCCCTGCGTCCGGGTGTGCGTCCTCAAGATCTGCTTCCAGAGAGCGAGGACCAATTTGGTACGATCTTTGAGGAACTTCGCGGGTTCGGCAAAACTTGCATTTTGCCATCAGACGTAGCCTGCCTTTATTTCAATTTTAATAAAATCACGGTATGACCCCACCCTTTTTTTTTTCATATATATAAAATCACGGTATGATTCTCTTTAAGTTGATCTATTTGCATTATCATGTGTTGGGTTTAAATCTTTTTAATGGAAAGGTATACCATGCAGTAAGCATTTTTGAAGATGTCTAATTATATTATTATTGAAAAAAATTTTATATTTGTCCGATGACTACCTGGTTCACCATCTCCAGGGATCACTATTTATCCTCTAGAAACAAATTAATAGGCAATGGAGGTAATTTTACGGGTTTTTGGACAAAAGAAAATATATAGAGAAACTAATAATTTTATTATAGATTGTTATAGCAGATTCCAATTCGAGATCGGAGAAGATCCTAGTGGGCCAAAATCATTGCTAGAGTAACCTGCAAAATAAAATTCTTAGTCAGAGATAGTTTCGGCGAGAGCCCTTCGGCATCCAAATCAGGGATCTAGAATAGAAGAAAAGTAGTTGTTACGGCCGTTACGATGACGTGGCATACCACAGATTTCGCTGGGCGTGATTCGAGCAACGTGGAGTTTTTCGGCAAGGTCAGATATGCCTTCGCCTCAGTCGAAGTCGAGGTCGGTCCGGGCCTCCCTGCTCCGCCGCCAGGTGTCCACCCAGGAGGGGTCCACCTCGGCCGAGGCCGGCGGCCCCTTGCTCCCTCGCCAGGTGGCACCCTGAGACGGTCCCACCTCAGCCGAGGTCGAGCCGGGCCCCCTCACTCCTTCGCCAGGTGGCGCCCGGAGACGGGACCACCTCGGCCGAAGTTGAGCGCCCATATGCTGCTCCGCCAGATGTCCACCCAGGAGGGATCCACCTCGATCGAGGCCGGCGGCCCCTTGCTCCCTCGTCAGGTGGCGCCCTGAGACGGTCCCACCTCAACCAAGGTCGAGCCGGGCCCCCTCGCTCCTTCGCCAGGTGGCGCCCGGAGACGGGACCACCTCGGCCGAAGTCGAGCGGCCCTCTGCCGCTCCACCAGGTGTCCACCCAGGAGGGGTCCACCTCGGCTGAGGTCGGCGGCCCCTTGCTCCCTCGCCAGGTGGCGTCCTGAGACGGTCCCACCTCAGCCGAGGTCGAGCCGGGCCTCCTCGCTCCTTCGCCGGGTGGCACCCGGAGACAGGACCACCTCGGCCGAAGTCGAGCGCCCCTCTGCCGCTCAGCCAGGTGTCCACCCAGGAGGGGTCCACCTCGACCGAAGCCGGCGGCCCCTTGCTCCCTCGCCAGGTGGCGCCCTGAGACGGTCCCACCTCAGCCGAGGTCGAGCCGGGCCCCCTCGCTCCTTCGCCAGGTGGCGCCCGAAGACAGGACCACCTCGGCCGAAGTCGAGCGCCCCTTTGCCGCTCCGCCAGGTGTCCACCCAGGAGGGGTCCACCTCAGTCGAAGCCAGCGGCCCCTTGCTCCCTCGCCAGGTGGCGCCCTGAGACGGTCCCACCTCGGCCGAGGTCGAGCCGGGCCCCCTCGCTCCTTCGCCAGGTGGCGCCCGGAGACGGGACCATCTCGGCCGAAGTCGAGCGCCCCTCTGCCGCTCCGCCAGGTGTCCACCCAGGAGGGGTCCACCTCGGTCGAAGCCGGTGGCCCCTTGCTCCCTCGCCAGGTGGCGCCCTGAGACGGTCCCAGCCGAGGTCGAGCCGGGCCCCTCGCTCCTTCGCCAGGTGGCGCCTGGAGATGGGACCACCTCAGCCGAAGTCGAGCGCCCCTCTGCCACTCCGCCAGGTGTCCACCCAATAGGGGTCCACCTCGGTCGAAGCCGGTGGCCCCTTGTTCCCTCGCCAGGTGGCGCCCTGAGACGGTCCCACCTCAGCCGAGGTCGAGCCGGGCCCCCTAGCTCCTTCGCCAGGTGGCACCCGGAGACAGGACCATCTCGGCCAAAGTCGAGCGCCCCTCTGCCGCTCCGCCAAGTGTCCACCCAGGAGGGGTCCACCTTGGCCGAAGCCGGCGGCCCCTTGCTCCCTCGCCAGGTGGCACCTTGAGACGGTCCCACCTCAGCCGAGGTCGAGCCGGGCCCTCTCGCTCCTTCGCCAGGTGGCACCCGGAGACGGGACCACCTCGGTCGAAGTCGAGCGTCCCTCTGCCACTCCGCCAGGTGTCCATCCAGGAGGGGTCCACCTTGGTCGAAGCCGGCCAACCTGTACGGTGAAGCCTCCGAGGAGCAGGAGCACGAGCTCCGAGATTGCCCCTCGAGCCGTGCGCGCCGCACCCCGAAAGAAACGCCCGTACAGTCGGCAGCGACATGCGAAACATCGCTTACATCGGTCCGACAAGTTCCGCAGTCGAGAGGTGAAGTCCTGACAAAACAGGACCCGATAACAGGCATCGTCGGTGCCTGGGAAGGAGAGCGCTCACGCTCGGCCCAAGGTCTGGTCGGCGGTCTGGCCGGCGCCCTCCCTTTGCTCTTTCCTCGCTAGGCCCGGCAAGCAAGGCGGGAAGGCCGCCGGGTTCTTTGGTCCAAAAGGGAAAGGGGAAAGAGATGGAGGGGAGGAGGTGAAAGCGACGAGGGGGCCTCCCAAAGACGGTAAACGAAAAGGCAACGTGAGGAGTTAAAAGGAAGGGGAGAGTAGGCGACCAGGTAAGCAAGACACGGAGGCTGGGAAAAGGAAAAGCACCAAGAGCAGGATCCAAGATCCCGAGAGGGGACCTTTGGCACGAGCTCGGTGGAGGAACCCGGTCGGATTTCTATTCTTCCTGAGACCTTTCTTGCTTGCACAATCTCTAAGTCTAGGACTCCTTCGGGGGCCCGTCTCGGAGATTCTGTTCCCTCTCGCCGTTCACTAACTTGACCGTCGGAGCTCCCTCGCCGGGATACTCGGTCAGGGCTTCTGACCTTGTCTTGCAGGATTGAGAGCCAGGAGACCCCGGGACGAGACGGTCTAGTCAAATCGGTGGCTCCGAAGCCACAGACGCGACGGCGAGATCGGCAACAGCAGTAATATTGCTTATCCAGGATTCTCAAATCTTTGTTATTTATAGAAGATGGCTGAGCTAAACAGGAAACTTTAAAAACTTTGTGTCATGATCGAGTCGTTGTGTTATTACCATGATTCATCCTCAGAGATCATGGAGGCCATGATTACCGACGACATCACTAAAATGGGACAACTATTTCTGTGATCTGGATGATCAGCTAATTAAAATCTCGAAAATTGGTCATGTTAAAAAAGGGCATGACGATGGATTGTGCCTGATGACGGCACTGTATGGTATGCCCCGGCACATGGCTTGGTCGAGCTAATAGGCATGTTGATGGTTTGGTAGGCCAGGTCATAAGTCCTGGCTATTAATTGAGAAGATACCTCGAAAACAGACTCTGGCTGATCGATGGATGGATGGATTGGCATGTAGATTGGCAGATGATGCATCTATCTCTAAAATTGAATTCTAAATATATATTTATTTATATTCAAGATATCTAAAATATCTCCTATATTGATGGCATATGTAATTAATTATAATAAATTTATTTTCTAGATGGTTGCAATGAATGTTCGATCTGTACTTTTAAACATTTTATTTTATGATTTCTATGAATAAATATTTTTTAGATTGATTTAATAAATTTAATTTATCCAAAAAAATAATAATAATGGATTGTCTAAGCTAGCATACGGACCATCAAGTTACGTGGGGCAGAAAAAAATACTGAGAAGCTAAGAAGCAAGCAATGGCATCGTCGATAGGCACGTAAGTGGAGGTCTGACAGATCTTCAAGAGGTTCGACATAATCGATCGCCATGCAGGTTGGGAAGGTTCGACGGACAGATCTATATTGAGAAGGTATGACGACACCAGCAGTCATCATGAACCGTTGAGGCAAGTATGTCAGCGCCATCCTTAACAAGATTTGCGGCACCAACGCTGATTTCGTCCACCACGACCATAACCTCACCATCTCCACGTTGATTGGGTTCGTAGTGTAAGTGGAAAGGATCATGGGGAATAACCATTCCAAGATACAATATAAGCAAAGTGTAATTAAAATTTAAAGCATAAACTAAGAAACTAAACCTCTAAATTCTAGCTTCTTATTGACTGGTCCCGAAGTCGATTGATCTTCCGGATCTGTAACAAAATATAAAAAATAGTGGATGAGCTTTATAGGCTTAGTAAGTTATCATCACCTCCAATATATGCATAAATATATCAACAATAATTTACAAACATAAATAGATCATATATAATAATATAACCAGCACCATGACAATATAACAGCAACATCATGCAATATGCACATTTAATTACCAAATGACACAACTATAGATGGCTAACAATTTATTTTACTCTTCTAGTCCCTCTGACTATGGCCACGATCGGCTCGTGACTAGTCCCGAAAGAGACTAGATCTTGATTACACATACCGATAGCCGGTCATGTACCAGTAATCCCCTCACTGGAGGCCTGGAAGGAAACTAGCTCTGATATCACATGAGAAAATATGCATCCTCGGCATATAACAGCAACCGCCATGTATGACTAGAAACAAAAGGCAACTAGCTCATGGTTACACATACCGTACATTGATTATGTACCAGTGATCGCCCCACTAGAAGTCTAGAAGGAGACTAGGTCCTCGTGTGATCATAGTCGGACTAGAGAGCGTCAACACCAACACACAACAATGTATGCAATCCAATGCAGATCAAATTATGCTATACATATTTAACATTTTATAACATTCATATCATATTTAGCATGTAAAACTAGAAGTCAAGATAACTTACTTGAAAGAACTCTATACCGCCTATTCGAATTTCAACTCTGATACTGCTATATCGACAAGAAAGATGAAAACTCTGACAAGATTAATTATGTAATTAATTTTTTATCTAAAATAAGCTAGCATAGGAGAATAGCTCTAAGTCTGGTTTGAATCTTGGTCTAAATCACTAAAAGAGTCCATTCAAGTTTTATTATTATTTTTGACATTTTATATTTTTCTTCATCTTTCTCCTTTTCTCTCTTTCTCTCTCTCATCTTCCTCTCTTTCCTCCCTCTCTCTCTTCTTTCTCTCTCCTCTTCCTTTCTCTTCTCTCCCTCTTCTCTCTTTTTTCTCTCCTTTTTTTTCTTTTTCTTTCTTTGCTTCTTTCTCTTTGCTTCTTTTTTTTCTTTCTTCTTCCCCAGCTCTCTCCTTGGCTTGGTCGAACAGGCCTTCCATGGTTCCTGGAAACCATGGAAGGTGGTGGATAGGGGAGGAGCTCGCCAGATGGAGGGTGATCAGGAGGCAATCAATGGCATTCTGTCCGGTTCGAAGAGATCGAGAGAAATGAGAAAAAATCTCCTTTTCTTCCATTTTCTAAAGAAGTATCTAGGAGGAGGGACTTACCAGCATCGGGAAACTTATGGTCACTCGCCGGAGAGGAGGAAGATGGCTGAACGGGGCCGATTTTGCATCCTTAGCGATGGTTGGGGGGTTTAAAGAAGAGAAACGAGGGCTTTTCCTTGCCATATGGGGAGGAACCTTGATTGATCAGATGCCCAACCCTTCATGACACTCTATCAACCGAGTTCAACTTCCCCACGGCTCCCTTCCTGCTTCTCTGATGAAGTATTTGGTCAGATAAATAGGGGGTCCATCCCCTTTTTTTCTTCTTTTTTTTTTTTTTGAGTTTCGAATTGAAGTCAACAGAGGTTGCTGACTTTAGCCCAATTGGCCCTAAAAAAAAGTTAGGCTTTACATTCTCCCCTCCTACAATAAAATTATGGCCTTGAAATTTAACATACTTGATCCATGAAACAGCTGGGGATACTTTGCTTGTATGTACTTTTCAAGTCTCCAAGTCACTTCTCGTTCTAAATGATTGCTCCATTTACTTTGACATAAGGAATTATACGTCGTCTTAAGGCCTTTTCTTTCCTATCTATAATTTTCATTGGTTGCTTTTCATAAGATAGATCTTCTCTTAGTTAAAGTGGTCCAATCTTGAGCACTTGATTAGGATCGGGTACATATTTTCTTAGCATGGATACATGAAATACGTTATGAACTCCAGCTAGTGATAGTGGTAAAGCAAGACGATAAGTTACCACCCCAACCTTTTCTAAGATTTTAAAAGGTCCCACATACCGAGGACTTAATATACCTCGCATCCCGATCTCATAACTCCTTTAGTAGGAGACATTTTGAGAAAGACATGATCTCCTACTTGGAATTCCAATTCTCTTCTCCTATTATCTGTATAGCTCTTCTGTCGACTCTGAGCTGAAAGAAGCTACTTCCTAATAAGCTAAATTTTCTTTATTATTTGCTGAATAATATTTGGCCCCAAGAGTTTTCTTTCACCAACATCATCCCAATAGACAGGAGTCCTACACCGTCTTTCATAGAGAGCTTCAAAGGGAGCCATTTGAATAGAAGCTTGATAACTGTTATTATATGCAAACTCCACCAATAGTAGATGTTCATCCCAAGATCCCTTGAGGTCAATATGTATGCTCTTAACGTATCTTCCAGGGTTTGAATATTTCTTTTTGATTGGCTGTCTGTCTGAGGATGAAAAGCTGTACTAAATTTCAACTTGGTCTTCATGGTTTGATATAATTTTTTCTAAAATTGTGATACAAATCTTGTATCACGATCATATATAATTGATTCTAGGATACCATGAAGTCTAACAATTTCATTTATGTATAGCTTAGCTAACCTCTCTAAGAAAAAAATTACTTTGATGGGTAGGAAGTATGCTAACTTAGTCAATCGATCCACAATCATCCAGATGGCATCAAATCTTTTAAGAGTTCTTGGCAAACCAGAAACAAAGTTCATCATGATATGTTCCCACTTCCATATTAGAATGGTAAGGGGCTGCAATGGTCCTGCAGGTCTTTGATGTTTGGCTTTTACTTATTGACAGTTTAAACATTGGGCAACATACAATGCTATTTCTCTTTTCATACCACTCCACCAGAAGTTATCTCGAAGGTCCCTATACATTTTTTTACTTCCCAGATGTATAGTATAGGTAGAACCATGGGCTTCTTCCAAGATTTTCTTTTTTAAGCCTGTATTATTCGAAATATACAATCTATTTCCAAACCTTAAGGATATATTGTCATGAATTTTAAATTCTATTGTCACTCCTAATTATATCTTCTCTTTAATTCTTTGAAATTCTGGATCACTTGTTTGAGATGTTTTAATTTTATCAATCAAAGTAGGTTGTACATTTCGAGTGGAGAGCTGCATTTCAGAATTCTGCAACCATATTTAGATATTTAATTTTCCAAGATCTTGAAGAATATTTTTTTGTGAAGTGGTCAAGGCTGCTATATTACCTCTAGACTTTTTACTTAAAGCATCGGCCACCACATTTGTTTTTCCTGGATGGTAGCTAAGTGTTAAATTATAATCCTTTATGAGCTCCAACCATCTTCTTTGCCTTAAATTTAATCTTTTAAGAAAATAGATATTTAAAACTCTTATGATCCATAAATATTTCACAAGGTACTCCATATAGATAGTGTCTCCAAATCTTTAGTGTAAATACTACTACTACCAACTCTAAATCATGGGTAGGATAATTTTGCTCATGAAATCTCAACTATCAAGCGGCATATGCTACCACCTTCCCATTTTACATAAGGATACATCACAATCCCTTTTTAGATGCATCACTAAAAATAGTGAAACCTCTACTTCCAGATGGTATGGTAAGGATAGGGACCCATACTAAACACTTCTTTAGTTCTTGGAAGCTTCTTTCGCATTCCTCGGTCCATTCAAATTTGTTCCTTTATGAGTTAATTGAGTTAAAGATACTGTAATCCGAGAAAATCCCTCTACAAATCTTCGATAATATCTAGCTAACCCAAGAAAACTACAGACCTCTGTCATATTGGTTGGTTGCTTCCATTTCACAATTGCTTCTATTTATATCAGATCAACAGATATGCCATCTTTAGAGATTATGTGTCTAAGAAAAGAGATGCTTTTGAGCCAAAATTGGCTTTTCTTTAATTTTGTATATAATTTTTGTTCTCTTAATATTTGAAATACTATCTTCAAATGTTCTTCATATTTTTTGTGATTCCGGGAATATACTACAATATCATCTCTGAACATAACTATACACTGATCCAAATAAGTCCTGAATACTCTGTTCTTCATATCCATAAAAGCTATGGGAGCATTTGTTAATCTAAATGGCATGATTAAAAACTCATAATGTCCATATCTAGTTTAGAAGGCTGTCTTAGAAATATCATCAATCTTGATTTTTAGTTGGTGATATCTGGACCATAAATCAATTTTTGAAAATACTGAGCACCTTGTAACTGATCAAAATGATCATCAATTCTTGGTAGAGAATACTTATTTTGAACTATCAACTTATTCAACTCTCTATAGTCAATACATAACCTCAAGCTTCCATCATTCTTCTTGACAATGAGTACTGGAGCACCCTACGGTATGACAATGGGCCTGATAAAGCCTTTATCAAGTAGTTCCTCGAGTTGCTCCTTAAGCTCCTTTAATTCAGTTGGAGCCATCTGGTAAGGAGTTTTGGAAATAGGTTTAGAGCCAGGTATGAGATCGATAGCAAATTCTATCTCCCTATCAAAAGGTAATCCTAGCAATTCTTCTGGAAACACATCAGGAAACTTCCTCACCATCGAAATATTCTCCAACTTCATTTTTTCTTGCTAAGAATCTATTACACTAGCCAAAAAACCCATGCAACCCTTTCTCAACATTTGACAGGCTTGCATAGTAGAAATAATTTTGATAGGAACATTTGCTCCACTATCAATGAAGCTAAAAGATTCTTGTCTTGGAATCTGGAAGACTACTTTCTTTCCAAAATAATCCACCGTTGCATGATAAAAAGTAAGCCAATCCATTTCCAAAATGATATCAAAATCTTTCATCTCTAGTACCATCAGATCAGCTATAAGATCATGATCCCTGATGCTTAGAGTGCAAGATAGACATATCATATTCACCATAATAATACCATTTGGAGTAGTCACACACATTTTATAATCCAGTTTCTCAGGTACAATATTAACCTTCCTAGCAAATCTAAATGAAATAAAAAAAATGTGTCACCCCAGAGTCAATTAAGATAAAAGCATATGCAGATGCCACTTTAATAATACCTGTCACTATAGCATTCGATTCCTAAGCATCCTGCTGGGTTATAGCACAAACACGGGCTTGCCCCTTCGATTTTGGTCGTCCTCCATATCTTTGCTTTAAAAGTTGGCCCTGATAAGAAGTCGGTGCATGCTGGATAGTTTGAATAGGTGGTCTGGATATATTTGGATAAGGTTGCTGATAACTGGTGTTCTGACGGAGTGGATAATCCATAACCTTATGACTCTACTAGCCACAATCAAAACATGCTCCAAAAAATAAGCAACAATTCTGTACCAAATGAAAACCTCGACACTTATACAACAATGTCCATTACTTTGCTGAGGTCCTTTATTCTACCCAGGTGCATTCTGTGGTATTGATTGATTGCTCGAAGGTCGACCACCTTGATGCCCATCAGACATAAACCTTTTCTTCTGTTGTCACTCTCTCTTGTACCTCTTGCTCAACAATCTTGGCCTTATTAACCCCATCTCGATATGAGTTTAATTGTATTGGCCTTATCCCAGCACAGATTCTAGGTACCAGTCCTTTTTCAAATCTTTGTACTTTGATGCCACAGTAGCCACCAGATCCAGAGCTAAATGGGACAACTCAATAAACTTGGCTTCATACTAGGTCACTGTCATACTTCTTTGAATTAGCCTTGTAAATTCACTCTCATTTTCAAATCTGAGACTCTGAGGAAAGTACATATAAATAAATTCTTGTCGAAATATATCCCAAGTGATTGACTTGTCATAACCATTTGCCTCTTGACAACTTCCCACCATTCAAAAGCTTCACCTTGCAACTGATAAGTAACAAAATGGATTTTTTCACAGTCAGTGCAATCCATGCTAGCAAAAGCCTTTTCTATCTCCTTAAATCATTTCAGTGACTCAGAGGGTTCTATGGAGCCTTTAAAAGTAAATGGTGCTTGCTTCTTAAACTCACTAATCCCTTGGTCATTCCTAGAGACTAGCTACCTCTATCTCTCTGTTGTTGCATCTCTTGAACAAATCCAGCTAGAGCTTGTATGAGATTTGCTACCTGACCATCAGAACTAGTAGTCCCCTGATTGTTGGGTTTATCATGATGCTAACAAATAGGGCTGGCTACTCGACTCTTACCCTGATCTAGCGATGAACTACGAGCTATTCCAAAGCTATTAGTAGCTCGAATTATTCTTACGGCTCGAGAAGTATTGCCCTTAAATTAAGAAGCACCATTGGTTGGGGAGATGCCTCGGGTTCGCGAAGCGCCACGTGTTACAGTAGTAAACAAGATCCATTCAGCCCTGACGTGCATCCCCCTTGGAGGCTGGCGCGGCAACGTACTTCTTCACCTCGGCCCCAACTCGGCCATATACTCCGCCAGCTCGGCCACATACTCCACCACCTTGGCCAGGTACTCCTTCACCTCGGCCCCAGCTCGGCCACATACTCCGCCACCTCGGCCAGGTACTCCTTCACCTCGGCCCCAGCTCGGCCACATACTCCGCCACCTCGGCCAGATACTCCTTCACCTCGACCCTAGCTCGGCCACATACTCCGCCACCTCGGCCAGGTACTCCTTCACCTCGGCCCCAACTCGGCCACATACTCCGCCACCTCGGCCAGGTACTCCGTCACCTCGACCCCAGCTCGGCCACATACTCCGCCACCTCGACCAGGTACTCCGTCACCTCGGCCCCAGCTCGGCCACATACTCCGCCACCTCGACCAGGTACTCCTTCACCTCGGCCCCAGCTCGGCCACATACACCGCCACCTCGGCCAGGTACTCCTTCACCTCGGCCAGGTACTCCACCACCTCGGCCAGGTACTCCGTCACCTCGGCCACATAATCCGCCACCTCGGCCAGGTACTCCTTCACCTCGGCCCCAGCTCGGCCACATACTCCGCCACCTCGGCCAGGTACTCCTTCACCTCGGCCCCAGCTCGGCCACATACTCCGCCACCTCGGCCAGGTACTCCTTCACCTCGGCCCCAGCTCGGTCACTGGGAGCACCACACGGTTCGGTCTCACTCACATGGGCCCGGTGCATTTCTCAAGGGGTCCATCCACGTGGGCCCGGCGCTCTTTCCATGGATCCCCCTCCACGTGGATCCTGGACACGCCGCCTAACACGCCGCCTGCGAAGAAAGGTTTGCATTTAAGTTTCCTAAGCTACCATTTACACTAACTAGTGAATAGTGCCACACCCGAGGTGCTGGGCTCCTCTGTCGATCTTCTGAGCCATCAAGAAAGGGGAAGCTGGCCAGCCTACCTAAGCCTCCCAGGCCTGCAGAGGCTTCACAGGCCTATACCAAGAAGAACGTGCCCCTCTGAACACCAAGAGCCGCTCGTCTATATAAGAGCAGCGGGAAGAGGTAAGAGGGGAGAGGAGGTAAGTAAGGGACAACACACTCCCTTCACTCTTGCTTTATCTATCACCCTCTGGTAGCGGAGAGTCCCCCAAGCTCTCCGTCTCAGAGGTCCCTTATTTCCTTCGATCGTCCCGCTGACTTGATCGTCGGAGTGCCTTTGCCGGAATCCCCGGTGCAGGTCTTCCCTGTTTTGCAGGTATCGCCCGGCGGAGGGACAATAAGGAGGAAGATTACTCCTCACCGAAGAGGCCCACAGGAGGGCCACGACAATACCAAGCCCCTTTCATCCCAACTACGACTATGTTTCCCTTGATCGTCTCCGACCAACGAACCCGGTGACGCTGGCACAGAGCCCACGCACCTAGGCCACGCAAGAGCTACCGGCCACGACGATCTAGGCGGTAACAAATTGGCGCACCTGGTAGGGGGTAGATCCATGCTCCTCAATAAGGTGGGATGATGGTTTCCACCTTTGTCCTTAGTCCCTGGGGGGCAGACCGGGGGCACGGGGATTGGGGCACGAGAACTTCTCCCTCTCTCTCAAGGCTCTAAGGAGCGGCCTCGACCAAAAAATCTTGGGCTGTGAAGGTGCATCGCCACCCTTGCTGGGGCAACGGGCATCAAGCCAAGGATGGAGCCACCTCCCGGCGGTACCACCATCCAAGAGCCCCACTAAAAATAAAAAAATAATAAAAAGAAAAAAAGAGAAGGAAGAGATCCATGCAATGGGCTCTCTTTCATGTAGCAGAGCCTCATTCTCCCATGCAACGGAGCTTACTCCTATGCAACGGGCTTGTTCCCATCTGACGAAGCTTGCCCCCATCCAACGGAGTATGCTCCCATGCAACGGGAGTCTCTTCTCCTCCCAAGCAATGCAGCCATTTTTCTCATGCAATGGAGTATGCTCCCATGCAACAGAAGCTTCCTCCTATGTGGTGGAGTACCATGCTCCCGTGCAGCGATCCTCCTCCACCATGCAACGGAGATCTATTCTCCCGTTCAACGGAGTCCTTTTTCCCCAAATGGAGGTCTATCCTCCCATGTAGAGGAGTTCTATTCTTTCTTGCGGTAACTCCTCCCTCCGCTATCTTTGCAGTACAAGAAACTATGTTTTAGTTCTGCAGGAAGACCTCCTATGACATCATCAACGGAGCCTCAAGCTCCCATACAAAGGAGTTCCATGCTCCCATGCAACGAGCTCTCTCACAGAGCCTCGTTCTCCCATGCAACGGAAGCTTCTTCCCATGCAACAAGGTTTTCTCCTCCCATGTAACGGAAGCTTCTTCCTTCCATGCGGTGGAGTACCATGCTCCCATGCAACTATGCCATGAAGTTCCTCCCCATGCAACGGAGCTTACTCCCTCATGCAACGGGAGTCTCTTCCTCTCCCATGCAACGTGCAACGGAGCCTCCTCCCATGCAGCGGAGTCTCCCCCCTATGCCATGAAGTTCCTCCCCATGCAACGGAGCTTACTCCGTCACGCAGCAGGAGTCTCTTCCTCCTCCATGCAGCGAGGCCTCCTCCTTCCACGCGACGGAGTTATTTCCCTCATGCAACAGAGGTCTCACTTCCTCCCAAGCTGTGGAGGTCCACCTTCCTATGCAACAGGGGCCTTATGCTCCCATGCAACGCAAGAGCTACCGGCCACGACGATCTAGACGGTAACAGATTGGCGCACCAGGTAGGGGGCAGATCCATGCTCCTCAATAAGGTGGGATGATGGTTTCCACCTTTGTCCTTAGTCCCTGGGGGGCAGACCAGGGGCACGGGGATTGGGGCACGAGAACTTCTCCCTCTCTCTCGAGGCTCTAAGGAGCGGCCTCGACCAAAAAATCTTGGGCTGTGAAGGTGCATCACCACCCTTGCTAGGGCAACGGGCATCAAGCCAAGGATGGAGCCACCTCCCGGCGGTGCCACCATCCAAGAGCCCCACTAAAAAATAAAAAAATAATAAAAGAAAAAAAGAGAAGGAAGAGATCCATGCAACGGGCTCTCTTTCATGTAACAGAGCCTCATTCTTCCATGCAACGGAGCTTACTCCTATGCAACGGGGCTTGTTCCCATCTGACGAAGCTTGCCCCCATCTAACGGAGTATGCTCCCATGCAACAGGAGTCTCTTCTCCTCCCAAGCAATGCAGCCATTTTTCTCATGCAACGGAGTATGCTCCCATGCAACAGAAGCTTCCTCCCATGTGGTGGAGTACCATGCTCCCGTGCAGCGATCCTCCTCCACCATGCAACGGAGATCTATTCTCCCATTCAACGGAGTCCTTTTCCCCCAAATGGAGGTCTATCCTCCTATGTAGAGGAGTTCTATTCTTTCTTGAGGTAACTCCTCCCTCCGCTATCTTTGCAGTACAAGAAACTATATTTTAGTTCTGTAGGAAGACCTCCTATGACGTCATCAACGAAGCCTCAAGCTCCCATACAAAGGGGTTCCATGCTCCCATGCAACGAGCTCTCTCACAGAGCCTCGTTCTCCCATGCAACGGAAGCTTCTTCCCATGCAACAAGGTTTTCTCCTCCCATGTAACGGAAGCTTCTTCCTTCCATGCGGTGGAGTACCATGCTCCCATGAAACTATGCCATGAAGTTCCTCCCCATGCAACGGAGCTTACTCCCTCATGCAACGGGAGTCTCTTCCTCTCCCATGCAACGTGCAACGGAGCCTCCTCCCATGCAGCGGAGTCTCCCCCCCTATGCCATGAAGTTCCTCCCCATGCAACGGAGCTTACTCCCTTACGCAGCAGGAGTCTCTTCCTCCTCCATGCAGCGAGGCCTCCTCCTTCCATGCGGTGGAGTTATTTCCCTCATGCAACAGAGGTCTCACTTCCTCCCAGGCAGTGGAGGTCCACCTTCCTATGCAACAGGGGCCTTATGCTCCCATGCAACGAAGCTCCCTCCCATACAACAGGAGCCTCTTTCCTCCAAAGCGACGAGAGTCTTATACTCCTGTGTAATGGAGCTTCTCCC
Source organism: Areca catechu (assembly GCA_021397845.1). NCBI lineage: Eukaryota > Viridiplantae > Streptophyta > Magnoliopsida > Arecales > Arecaceae > Areca > Areca catechu. The sequence continues at coordinate 97,406,950 of CM038048.1, read as the reverse complement.
CATGCAACGAAGCTCCCCATGCAACGGAGCCTTGCTCCCTCATGCAACCGGGTTGTATTTTTACATGCAAAGGAGTCTCGCTCTCTCCCAAGATGGCGGTCGGCGAACCTAGTTCCGGCCTGCACAAGGAAGAGATATGTCTTTGTTTATTCATATAGCCAGAGTTCAACAGGTAACTCCTTCCACGTTACCTTTATAAAATAAAAAACTGTGTTTCAGTTTTACAGGAAGGGCTCCTGTACCACTATCAAGGGCAAGCACTGCGACTTGCCTGAGCCGGTCATAGCTTGGCGCAAGAATTCTTGATCAAGGTCCGGATCCCACGCTCTCCGGCACCAAAGAGCTGAGCCCCGCATCTACCGCATGACTCTCAGCCCAGCTCTTGCCTTATCCACAGTCCGGAGATGTCCGCGGAGACTCAAAGAAGTCCTGCCATTTACCGAGAAAACTGATAGTTTGGCGTTTGCTGTGCTCAAAGTCCGGAGATGTCCATGAGAAGATCTGGAGTTCCAGTCGTTTACGACTAGCCTCCTAACATAGCAAACCAGCGGCTCTGCCATCCCAAGAAGGAGGTAAGGATCCCTCCTCAATAATTAAAGCCCCTTTCTGGTGCAACTTTGTCTTTCACCAGCACAGGGACTCATCCGTCCGACTCCAAGTCCGGCGAAGTTAAGAGCTGAAGTCAAGCTCCTCAGCTCAGCCAAGCTGAAATCAAATGGAGCCGAGCTGGAATCATGCCTCTTGATTCAGCCGAGCTGAAGCCAAGCTCTTCATTGAACCCCGCACCTACCTCCTGACCATATAGTCCAGAGATGTCCATAGGTAGCTATGAAGGTCCGACCATCTGCGGCTCGCCTCCCAGCGCGCCAAGCGAGTGGCTTTGCCACCTCACAGAGGATGTAAGAATCTCTCCTCAAAAATTAAAGTTCATCTTTGGTGCAACTTTGCTCTTCATCATTACAGGGACTCATCCGTCCGACTCCAAGTCCGGCGAAGTTAAGAGCTGAAGTCAAGCTCCTCAGCTCAGCCAAGCTGAAATCAAATGGAGCCGAGCTGGAGTCATGCCTCTTGATTCAGCCGAGCTGAAGCCAAGCTCTTCATTGAACCCCGCACCTACCTCCTGACCATATAGTCCGGAGATGTCCATAGGTAGCTATGAAGGTCCGACCATCTGCGGCTCGCCTCCCAGCGTGCCAAGCGAGTGGCTTTGCCACCTCACGGAGGATGTAAGAATCTCTCCTCAAAAATTAAAGTTCATCTTTGGTGCAACTTTGCTCTTCATCATTACAGGGACTCATCCGTCCGACTCCAAGTCCGGCGAAGTTAAGAGCTGAAGTCAAGCTCCTCAGCTCAGCCAAGCTGAAATCAAATGGAGCCGAGCTGGAGTCATGCCTCTTGATTCAGCCGAGCTGAAGCCAAGCTCTTCATTGAACCCCGCACCTACCTCCTAACCATATAGTCTGGAGATGTCCATCTGCGGCTCGCCTCCCAGCGCGCCAAGCGAGTGGCTTTGCCACCTCACGGAGGATGTAAGAATCTCTCCTCAAAAACTAAAGTTCATCTTTGGTGCAACTTTGCTCTTCATCATTACAGGAACTCATCTGTCCGACCCCGACCCTGACAAAGGAAGCCCGGATCCCAGTTCCGGCATAACGGAACGGAGTTCCGATACAAAATCATGGACTTAGGTCTGGAAGGTGGTGCGGAACCTGGTTCACCCACGAAATCCCGGAGAACAGCTCGGTAAGTCGCGCAAGGCTCAACTCCAGCCTGCGGCCCCGGGGTTCAGTCTGGAAGGTGGCGTGGAACCCAGTTCTCCCATGATATCCTGGACTTCGGTCTGGAAGGTGGCACGGGACCCAGTTCCCCCACGATGTCCTGGACTTCGGTCTGGAAGGTGGCGCGGAACCCAGTTCCCCCACGATGTCCTGGACTTCGGTCTGGAAGGTGGCGCGGGACCTAGTTCCCCCACGATGTCCTGGACTTCGGTCTGGAAGGTGGCGCGGGACCCAGTTCCCCCACGATGTCCTAGACTTCGGTCTGGAAGGTGGCGCGGAACCCAGTTCCCCCACGATGTCCTGACTTCGATCTGGAAGGTGGCGCGGAATCCAGTTCCCCCACGATGTCCTGGACTTCGGTCTGGAAGGTGGCGCGGGACCCAGTTCCCCCACGATGTCCTGGACTTCGGTCTGGAAGGTGGCGCGAAACCCGGTTCGCCCACGAAATCCCAGAGAACAGCTCGGTAAGTTGCGCAAGGCTCAACTCCAGCCTGCGACCCCGGGGTTTAGTCTGGAAGGTGGCACGGAACCCAGTTCCCCCACGATGTCCTGGACTTCGGTCTGGAAGGTGGCGCGGGATCCAGTTCTCCCTCGATGTCCTGGACTTCGGTCTGGAAGGTGGCGCGGAACCCAATTCCCCCACGATATCCTGGATTTCGGTCTGGAAGGTGGCGCAGGACCCAGTTCCCCCACGATGTCCTGGACTTCGGTCTGGAAGGTGGCGCGGAACTCGGTTTGCCCACGAAATCCCAGAGAACAGCTCGGTAAGTCGCGCAAGGCTTAACTCCATCCTGCGACCCCGAGGTTCAGTCTGAAAGGTGGCATGGAACCCAGTTCCCCCACGACGTCCCGGACTTCAGTCTGGAGGGTGGCGCGGAACCCGATTCTGGCGTGGAGGCCCGGACTTCAGTCCACGTGTTCTCCCCTGAGTTCCTCCGCCAGGATGGCTCCCCCGAGGTCGAGCGTTGCTCCCTCGAGGTCGAGCATCTGGCCTGAGTCAAACCACTGCTCTTCGGCTTCCTCCGTTAGGGTGCCTCCCTCATGATCGAGCGTTGCTCTCCCGAAGACAAGCATCTCACCAGAGACGGTTTTTCTCTCCTACTTCTTGGTCTTCTTCAACAACTTTCATGCCTTCATCAAAGGTTCTGACCGATACTTTGAGCCCGACCATGATGACCATATGCCCGGTCATATATGTGGGTACCCAAGTTACATGCCTCGCCAACCTATGCCTCCATGATACCACCTTCTACCTGGTCAAAGAAGAATCGGACAAAAGTGCTGGCACCGTCATGATACACCTAACTCAAGACAAAAATACTTACAGGCAAATAAGTTTCGAAAACAACACCTTCTAAGTTGTATTGCAGGGCGCTCCCAATCCATGGAAAGAACAGCCAGGCTTGATGCCTTCATCTAGGCCTTCAAAGAACAACAGCTAATCTCTGGTAAGTTCAGTTTCATTTAATAACTAACTTCTTGCAGTCGGTAAGGAGCCCGCTAAAAGTGCAGAGCCGAATGGATGAGAATACTCCCTTTATCCAAAACGAAGACGTTTTGAACTCAAGGAGTGGGGGCATCTGTTACAGTAGTAAACAAGATCCATTCAGCCCTGACGTGCATCCCCCTTGGAGGCTGGCGCGGCAACGTACTTCTTCACCTCGGCCCCAGCTCGACCACATACTCCGCCAGCTCGGCCACATACTCCGCCACCTCGGCCAAGTACTCCTTCACCTCGGCCCAAGCTCGGCCACATACTCCGCCACCTCGGCCAGGTACTCCTTCACCTCGGGCCCAGCTCGGCCACATACTCCGCCACCTCGGCCAGGTACTCCTTCACCTCGGCTCCAGCTCGACCACATACTCCGCCACCTCGGCCAGATACTCCTTCACCTCGGCCCCAGCTCGGCCACATACTCCGCCACCTCGGCCAGGTACTCCTTCATCTCGACCCCAGCTCGGCCACATACTTCGCCACCTCGGCCAGGTACTCCGTCACCTCGGCCCCAGCTCGGCCACATACTCCGCCACCTGGACCAGGTACTCCGTCACCTCGGCCCCAGCTCAGCCACATACTCCGCCACCTCGGCCAGGTACTCCTTCATCTCGGTTCCAGCTCGGCCACATACTCCGCCACCTCGACCAGGTACTCCTTCACCTCGGCCCCAGCTCGGCCACATACACCGCCACCTCGGCCAGGTACTCCTTCATCTCGGCCCCAGCTCAGCCACATACTCCGCCACCTCGGCCAGGTACTCCGTCACCTCGGCCCCAGCTCGGCCACATACTCCGCCACCTCGGCCAGGTACTCCTTCACCTCGGCCACATACTCCGCCACCTCGGCCAGGTACTCCTTCACCTCGGCCCCAACTCGGTCACTGGGAGCACCACGCGATTCGGTCTCACTCACAGGGCCCGGTGCGTTTCTCGAGGGGTCCATCCATGTGGGCCCGGTGCTCTTTCCATGGATCCCCCTCCACGTGGGTCCTGGACACGCCGCCTGCGAAGAAAGGTTTGCATTTAAGTTTCCTAAGCTACCGTTTACACTAATTAGTGAATAGTGCCACACCCGAGGCGCTGGGCTCCTCTGTCGATCTTCTGAGCCATCAAGAAAGGGGAAGCTGGCCAGCCTACCTAAGCCTCCCAGGCCTGTAGAGGCTTCACAGGCCTATACCAAGAAGAACGTGCCCCTCTGAACACCAAGAGCCGCTCGTCTATATAAGAGCAGCGGGAAGAGGTAAGAGGGGAGAGGAGGTAAGTAAGGGACAACACACTCCCTTCACTCTTGCTTTATCTATCACCCTCTGGTAGCGGAGAGTCCCCCAAGCTCTCCGTCTCAGAGGTCTCTTATTTTCTTCGATCGTCTCGCTGACTTGATCGTCGGAGTGCCTTTGTCGGAATCCCCGGCGCAGGTCTTCCCTATTTTGCAGGTATCGCCCGGCGGAGGGACAATAAGGAGGAAGATTACTCCTCACCGAAGAGGCCCACAGGAGGGCCACGACAGTACCAAGCCCCTTTCATCCCAACTACGATTATGTTCCCCTTGATCGTCTCCGACCAACGAGCCCGGTGACGCTGGCACGGAGCCCATGCACCTAGGCCATGCAAGAGCTACCGGCCATGACGATCTAGGCGGTAACACCACGAATTTGAGAAGTGCGATCATTCAGATGACTATGATGCATATTAATAGCTTAAAAATTTTCTGCAGTGTTAAATATCCTCATGGATCAAGTTTGAACAATTTCCACCTAGTTTACAAAATAGTAGATTCAATCAAATTTAATTTACTAATACATATATATATTTAAATCATCCAATCACATCCTAACAAATTCTACCCAATATTCACTATCTATTCTAATCTATAGGATCTTTAAACCTTGCTCTGATATCACAAAATCTATCATGCTCCAACCCGATATCCAAGCCAGGCATGCATCAAACGGCCACATATCCTTAGGGTTCAATCCCATTAAATATGCAATGCCTATTTTTACAAATTGACATCCAAGCAATGATAGAAAATAAATTCACTAAATTTTTATTCATTTTTAACGTTTTTTAATCCAAACTAACAAATTAACTAAATTCCACTAAAAATCCAAAATATAATGTAAGCAAAGTATAACTAGAATTTAAAACATGAACTAAGAAACTAAACCCCTAAATCCTAGCTCCTCACTAACTGGTTCTAAAGTCTGATTGATCTTCTGAATCTGTAACAAAATATAGAAAACAATGGATGAGCTTTACAGACTCAGTAAGTTATCATTACCTCTAATAAATGCATAAATAAGTCAACAATAATTTATAAACATAACATATCATACATAACAATATAACAAGCACCATGATAATATAACAGCAACATCATGTAATATGCATATTTAATTACCAAACGACACAACTATAGATGGCCAACCATTTACTTTACTCTCCTAGTCCTTTTGACTACGGCCACGATCAGCCCGTGGCTAGTCTTGAAAGAGACTAGATCCTAACTATACATATCGACAGCCGATCATGTGCCAGTGATCATCCCACTGGAGGCCTGGAAGGAAACTAGCTTTGATATCACACGAGAAAACATGCATCCTTAGCATATACCAGCAACTTCTATACATGACTAAAAATAAAAGGCAGTTAACTAGCTCTTAACTATACATATTATACATCGATCATATACCAGTGATCATCCCATTAGAGGCCCGAAGAAGACTAGGTCCTCATATGATCATAGTCAGATTAGAGAGTGTTAACACCAACATATATAATAATGTATGAAATCCAATATAGATCAAATTATGCTACATATATTTAACATTTCATGACATTCATATCATATTTAGCATATAATACTAGAGATCAAGATAACTTACTTGAAAGAACTCTATACTGCCTATTCGAATCTCAACTCTGATACGCTCTATCGATAGGAAAGATGAAAACCCTGATAAGATTAATTATGTAATTAATTTTCTATCTAAAACAAACTAGCATATGAGAATAGCTCTTAGTCTGGTCTGAATCTTGGTCTAAAACACTAAAAGAGTCGATCAAATTTTATTATTATTTTTGATATTTTATTTTTCTCTTCATCTTTCTCCTTTTCTCTCTCCTCTTTCTCTCTCTCATCTTCATCTATTTCCTCTTCTCTCCCTCTTCTTTCTTTTCTCTCTCCTCTTCCTCTTCTCTCCCTCTTCTTTCTTTTCTCTCTCCTCTTCCTCTTCTTTTCTTTTTCTTTTTCTTTCCTTCTTCCCTTTTCTTTCTTTCTTTTTCCTCGACTCCCTCCTTGGCTCGGCTGAACAGGCCTTCTATGGTTCTCGGAAACCATGGAAGGTGGTGGACAGGGGAGGAGCTCGCCGGATGGAGGGTGATCGAGTGGCGATCACCAGCGTTCCATCTGGTTCGAAGAGATCGAGAGAAATGGAAAAAAAATTCCTTTTCTTCCATTTTTTAAAGAAGTATCTAGGGGGAGGAGAGACTTACCAGCATCGGGGAACTTACGGTTGCTCGCCGGAGAGGAGGAAGATGGCTGAACGGGATCGATTTTACATCTTTAGCGATGATGGGAGGGTTTAAAGAAGAGGAATGAGGGCTTTTCCTTACCGTACGGGAAGGAATCTCGATCGATCAGACGCCCGACCCTCCATGATACTTCACCGACCAAGTTCAACTTCCCCACAGCTCTTTTTGGCTTCTCGGGCGAGGTATTCGATCGGATAAACAGGGGATCTATCTCCTTTTTTTTTTTAGTTTAGAATTAAAATCGACAGAGGCTGCTAACTTCAACCCAATCGGCCCCCAAAAAAAAAATTGGGCTTCACAAATATATATATATATATATATATATATGCTGTAGGAGTAGATGCACCGAAACAATTTTGGATTGCTCCTGCATCCATAATATTATCTTTGAAGTGAAAATTTTGAATTTTTGTTGCAGCTCTAGAAGTGACTTTGATTTTCCAAACATGCATTTTACCATGTATATGGGACAAACTGTTGTATGTACTTTTGTCTCTGGGCCTTATCTAGTTGTTTTGGGCCCTACTTTCCTTTTAGATCTACAGTACATTCTCATGTATGTTTGATGAAATTCTTTATTCACCATTTCCTGTAGCGAAAAACTGAGATGGAGTACATTGCCTCACCCGATTAGACCGTATAGTCAAAATTAATGACGGGCTACATCAGTTTCCAACGTTGTAAGGATTTAATGTAGCTCAACTTTTTTTAAATTTTGTTTATGAAAACTTTTAAAATAAATTTATAAATTCTAGTTGTTAAATATGACTTTATATATTTTTATATAACATTTTGTTAATTATTACGATTTCTTATTATTCATCTAATTACTTTTTATAACATATTATTATTACCAGATGTGGATGGCTAATTCCTCATCCTTGGTATTATGAGGATTTGCAAGACAAGTATTATTGTGAAGCCCAGCTTAATTGGGCTGAAGTCGGCAGCTCTTGTCGACTTCGGTTCGGTAATGAAAAAAAAAAAAAGATGTAGACAGGGGATGGAGTCCATGTTTATCCAACCACCGAGATCGTCGGAGATTGCGGTGGAAGGGCGTCAGGGAATTAGAACGGTCGGTGGAGGAATCGGGGAGGGAGGGTTGATGGCATGGGGAATAGGGATTTTTTTTTTATAATGGAAGGTTTCCTTGCATACCTTGGCCAATCCGAACCCGTCTCCCTCCGGTGGTTGCCGAAATCCGATGCCGACCTCGCCGGTGGGTTCTTTTCCTTGCCTCCTCTTGAGCATGGGCATGAGCAGAGACGACCGGTGGAAGGGGAGGGGTTCGTCTCGTATTTTTTTTAGGATTTTAGGAAGGTGGCCGAACGGTCGTTATGATCGCCACTGATCCCTTCCTTTCCTTCCGGCCATCCTTCTCGACGGACGATCGTTACGATTGCCACCGGTCCTTCCTTCTAGCCTTTCTTTGGGAGAGGTGGGTCGGCTCCGTTAAGAGGGATGGTCGGCTCGGTTAGGGGAGAAGGGAGCTGGATTTGGAAGAGAGAAAGAAGGAAAAGAGAGTTGGAAGAGAAAAAAATGGGTCAAGTTCAAACTAGAAATAGAACTGGATTGACGAGGGTGTCCCGTGGTAATTTAGTTTTCTTTTTAATTTTTTTTAGAAATTAATTGTATGATTAAAAAAATTGGTCAGGATCGTTGTTGTCCTTGGAAGACCAGGTCTAGTATTCGGATTATACTTAGTTGGTGGATACTTTTCTGTAAATTATCTCTCTCTAGTATATTTTGCCATGCATGATATGAGCTTATTATTTAATATGTTATTAAATTTTACTATATACATTTTATGCTATACATCAATGACTTGATATAATATGAGGTTAAACATAGGTGTTTAAAAAGCTCTGTGTCATGAGTTGAGTTAATTTTTGATACTCGCTAGTCCAACTATGATTACACGAGTTAGGATCTAGTCTTCTTTTGGACCTCTAGTGGGGCTATCACTGATGCATGACCGTTGAGCGATATGTGTACATAGGAGCTGGTTTTCCTTGTAGACCTAGCCAGCGGGGCGATCGCTGGTACATGTAGAGGATGCATGCCTCTTGTAATTTCAGAGCTAGTTTTTCTTTTAAACCTCTAGTGGGGCTATCACTGGTGCATGACCGTTGAGCAATATGTATACACAGGATCTAGTCTCTTTCGAGACTAGTTATACGGACTAGGTGAGTGTGTGTAAATGGCCATCCTAAAGAGTGTGTTGTTAGAAAAATAGTTAAGGAGATAAACAATGGAAACTTAACTGAATTGGTTTAAATTTAGTATTATGTTTAGTTTTTTAATATGCACTGATTTCTTCAAGTTATCTGGCTTTTAATTCATGGTAGATTTTATACTTAAGATTTATGATAACTTACTGGATTTAGAAAACTCATTTTATTCCCTTATATTTTTTTCAGGTCCAGAGAAATATATGGACTTAGATACCAGTCAGTGAGAAACTTAGAACATAGCTATCTTTGTTGCTTTTGTATTTAATAAAATTTAAATATGTGGCTGTTAATTTATGAACATTTGAATTAATTATCTAATAAAAATTTATGTACATACCTGATTGAATAATTTTTGCTGGAATTATGATTTGATACAGACCTTGTATGTCGGAAGAAAAAATAAATTTAAGGACATATGGTCGTTTGTTGCGCATCCGGCTCGGATTTGAGATCAGGACGTGATAATTATCTTGGTGCCCAGGCCCCATTGCTCTTCAAGCAGAGTAGGGCCAACCCCTTTCTGGTTCTTAGATAAACCATTGTTCCACACCCATAGATACTTCTTAATATGAGCATGCTAATGTGCCTATCCAGAATAACTACACTACAAGCATGCTAACCTGCTCCCATAACTTTAATACTAGTTTAATAATAAGGAACATGCTTGAACTAACCCAGCCCTACCAGCAGTAGTAGTTATTGCATATCAAATATGGATAGTAGGCAGTTAGATATTCAAAGAGAAAGTAACAAGCTGGAAGGTATCTAATTATCCAAACGACATTAACAAAGTAACACCATCTAAACAGAGAGTCATCAGAAGTGCCAGACAGCAACCAAGATCATAATATTGAACAAGTAATTGAACTTGAGAGACTGCCTCCAACTGATTCATACTCTGCATCATGGCCTGCGATAGTTCTCTTGGCATTTCAAATATAAGGTTTATTTATTTCTTTTACTTTCTTGCTCTCTTTTCCAAATTCCAAGTATTCACGCTGTTGGAACAACATCATGTTGAGTCGAGTTTTTAAGCCTGCAAGCCATGAAAGCAGAACACGATTAATTTCCTTCAGGACGAGGTGTCGCACAACCATGCTTGAGATAATTATTCAGGAGTAGGGAATAATAACGCAGAAAAGTTAGCAGCCCACCTTTTTCTCGCTAGAAGAAAAATTGGCAGCCACAAATTGATTTGGTGCTGCGGTTTTTGAGTCATCATCTATTGAGATGCCCTGGTTGATAATCCCCGGTACAAGTATTATTTTAAAGAGACTGAAGATAAAACTGCAGTCTCGCTTCCTTCCATTTTATTATGTAAATGAAAAACTATCAAGTAACAAGCAAAACCTCATTAATTTGATCCAATGACTCACCTCTGGAGGATCAAATTGGGCACCCAGATTGCTAAGTTTAACATGAGCTTCAGCATAATCCTTGAAAAATGCATCCTGATCCTCTGCATATTTCTCAGCATAAACCTGTAAATATTAGAACTTGTCATGTGAACATAACCTTAGGTTGGATTTTCCTGAAGGCAGTACGATTTTTATCTGTTTACCTTGAATAAGGGGTCCTCAAACAGAACAGCATCCGTAGGCAAAACTAGTAGATCCTCATCTTTTTGTTCTTTGATGTCCTACCATCAAATTTGCATATAATCTTCATTCAGTCTGATGAAGGGTTTATAGGCACACCAGAAAGTCTTACCTTGAAATAGCTGTTGTCAAACTTCAACCATTGCACCGTCCATGACTGTCCTCCAGGTGCTCCAGGTCCATCTTTCTGTAAAGAAAGGGGACCAAGTCATAACCATTAGGCCAGTACAATATCTCACATATTGCAGAATAGATGCCACTTATTTTTAATAATAAAGACATGTAAATTAATAACCATCAGGTATAAAACCAGCTCAGTCCCGCTAACATCAAAAAGCACCAAGCCAAGGCCTACGCCAGGCCCATAACCATTAAGCCGCAGGGGAGGGGGCAGCTGACGCTTTTGTGTTAGGGTCTGAGGAACAAAAGAGGAAAAGCAACTGACAGACAGACAGCTCTTGAGATTAGGGGAGATGATTACAGGCCTAGGCTAGGCCTGCCCAAATAGAGCATATGGGCTTCATGAACCTATAATTTAAGGCTCAGGCCAACAAGGTTCATAGTCCATGCAACTCAGCCTGGCCTGGCGCAGCTAGCTGGGCTTTGGCTAGCCTGGGCCCATTATCAGCGATTTATTCTGCCATGTAGTGATTTGCACCTTATGATACTCATTACAACAATATTTCCAAACTTAGGTCCTGTTTGGGATTATTTTTATTTTTTTCACTTTTGTTTCTATACAAATTAGTGAAATACCACATGGAGATGAAATTCGAAGATAGTTTGTGCCAAACTTCTGCCATCCCTTTCTCTTATTTTCACTTTTTTTTGAAACCAATACTGCTACCAAAAACTCTTAATGATTTTGCTATTTGAAAAGACAGTTTTCATCATATATATTGTTCAATCTAATTCATTTTCCTTCTAGGTTTTTTGAAAACAAAAATAGAAAATAAGAGCAATACCAAACGGGCCCTAAGAGAGAAGAGTGGGCATTCTGAAGAGCACATATGATGGATGAACTAATGGTAGAGTGTGCACACCAAACAAGTTCGGCTCTATGTCAAGCAAGAATCTGGCTCAGCGCAAGATGATTTAGGACCTTACATATAGGTTTAGCTCACCTTAAACAGCTTAACACACAGCATATTCAGATGAGATCCAACCTATGGACCTCAAATTGACACCCATTAACAATGCTATGGGTGTGACCAGACATGCTCTCTTGAGTTGCCTTAACCAGACACTTTTCAATAATTGAATGAATTAACTAGGAGGTACCACTTTGGCTTCACCAGATTGGAATTCAAATCTTTTGCCATTTGGCATTAACTTGTATGCAATCACTTGAGAGAAATGCCAATCATGGTCACACACTGTGACCTTCTAATGTGACATATGCTATGTTTGGAGAGAACATGTTGCATCAAAACCAGATTCTCAACAGGATTACACAGATTGTCAACAAGCATTTTCATGTCACCACTGTCAGCCATTTAGCATGCAAGAATATATGGACTTTAATGACCATTTATCTTCAAGTATAATTTAGCTAAAACAATGTTTTTGAAGTTAATCTTATCAAATAATATAAAGTTTTTCTACAGCATATAATATAGGTGTGTAAGGTGATGTTTCCTTCCAACCATTTTCTTGGCAATGATCAATATGTATGTCGTGTTTTAATGTGAATCAGTTCACTCTCTTGGGTTTTCCCACAAAATCTTAGTAATTAATTTGATCAACCAGATCTTGATTTTTAAATTATCCAGAAGATAGATAGTATGACTGATTCAGAGCTAGAGACAGAAAAAATTTTAAAGCAACTGATTAACAGCATCTTTTGCTAGATTAAACACTAGTTGTTCCCTGGGTGCTAATCTGATTAACCCTTGATATTGAAGTGCTTTCCTGTTCTGTTCATGAAGTTGTGCATGAATGGCCATTTGGAGCTTCTGAAACACTTCAAAACAATATGAACTGTTCTTTGGTATATCATCATCTCGTCTTGAATCTAAGTTTATGCCTTGCATGTCCTGGGAAACTGTGGTGTCAGCACATCTCCAATATTTGGGTTTGGGGTCAAATATGAGGCTATTTCATGACAGCCCACTTCTCTCAATTTCTCCTCCATCTTGAACACTATATATTCCTTAACAACCCATATATGATGTTAAGCCAAGTCATCTTAAATTGATGGTACAAGGAAAAAAGCTTCGGAACACCTCATTGCTAAAGATTTTTGGATACAATGGCCTCCCTTAAAACAAGTCCTTATTCAACACAATCACTTATGTACTCATCAAACTGTTGTGACAATGGGATCATTTAAAATAGGGAGACCATTAACACTATTCAAAGAAATCTTTGCTTTAAGTAAACATCAATCTTGTTCCATGTTGTGATATCTCAAGCCAGTTATGCTATCTATTATACTCTGTATCCACCATCGTTATCCACCACTCATAGCACTTCATTTCAAGCTCATCCTTCCATAAAACTTAGGACATTTACTCACCATCATAGGTCAGTGCTCCTTTCCTTCGCATGAAGGAAGCATAGAATTGCTGCCCCATGTTGCTCCAAATTTGCTCACCATCATTCAGACCACGAATACAAGGGGAGCACATGCTTGTGAAATTCAAAGCCTATGTAGTAGGATAATTTGAAAATTTTCTTAGAAAAATTCAGGATATAGATCCATATTTTCCCACATTACTTACATTTATTTTACATGCTGAAGAAGAAATCTTACCTATGGGCCCTATGCTGAAAGAGATTCCAGGAAAACATCAAGGAAACAATCTCTCGACATAAAAGTTATTCAAGCATTAATTCTGCATTCTATTTTATCAATAAAACCTATATATTTTTGAAATGACTGACTATTATTTTTTCTTTTCTTTGTCCTTTATTCTCCTTGACAGTCTCCAACTGTTTGTCTATACTAACCAAGAAAGTATATTTAGTTGCACTCAATTTTATAAAATGATGTAAAGAAGAATCCCCAAATCAAATTTCAATACTGTATACTGGAACCATCATCAACTTCTATGTTTGCCAAGAAGCTTGCACTTTAACATTTGGTAAGGTGTTGAAGAATGAAAGGAAACAGGATACCTCTATATCTAGATGGTGAACAGTTGCTATATTTGTTTGCCAAGAAGCCATTATTTACAATTAAGGGCAAGACATAAATGAGGCATCTATAAAGTTAAATGGGCAATAAGAATGAAAAGAACATACTGTGTAGTTTGTTTCTGGTTTGCCCCAACCACTACGCTCCAGTCTGGACCTTCCCAGTGTATGTGCACCAGATAATGCAACAATCTCCTGCAATCGAACACCACAGTTTAATGGAGGCTACTGGCATATAAATAAAGCTCGTAGCATTAAGTATGGTGTGTACACCTTGTCATTAAGGCCCATTCTATAGAATACATCCCGTAAATGAGCAGCAGGTGATGGTGGGCCAGCATCTAAACACAGAGAGTAAAGTAACGCTGTTATCCAAATAAAAGGCTGGAGCAAAAGCAGGTACATGAGTGGCATCAAAATGTCAAACTTCACAGCATTATCACAAAAGCATCACAAAGAACACCTAACATCACAATCACTATTGTGATTAACTATTAACATGATTGTTCCCATTTTAAGCCTAACCAGGTGATGCCTCAAAGTCCATTGATGATGATGAGTGAAAAGGTGCCTATATTGATGATATACTGCATGTGTTGCAGGGTGGTAGTTACAATGATGACTGTATGGTGGAAGTGACAAGCAGCTGGAACACGATTGCTCTAATGGTAACAATAGGTCCATCAGGAAACCATGGAAAATGGATGATTGATGGAGAAGTGGATGAAGACAGGAAAGAGTGAAGGGTTGTCCACTATGGTGGTGTCATCAAATGCATTTTTGCAGATAGATTTGAATGACCTAAATAGTAATATAATATTAACTGTGCAAAAGACATTTTAATTTGAAAACTAAAAGCCATGTAAATGGAACTTGTCTTATGCTTCAGGACGTTGCAGGCAAAATTAATGATGATTGATTAGAAATTTAGAAGGATCTTACACATCATTCTGTTTATTCCCATATAGTACATTCCCAAGGAGAAGATGGAATTTTTTGTTTCTTCAACAAATAGCTCAAATCTTTTGTGACCACATGTGTTGCATCATCAATTCTAATGCTCAAAAAAGAGACAACAATTAGCTAAATAAATGAAGTAGGTGTCTCTGCTTCAATTCACAGAAGACAAATGTCAGATTGCAATCTCACCAGGAAGCTTCCCCTCAGGTGGGCACTGCTCAGGTCCAGATACATCTACCCTTCCATACTTCATGGGGATTTTGGGGCCACCAGCCTCCTGAGAGATGACAATGATGCAAAATATAAATAATCATACACACAAAAGACGTGCAGCTAGACAAATTAGATAGAACAAGGACCTCAATGGCGGTAGCACCGGCTAACTGGAACAAGTCTGCATAAGTAACACCAGAATACTTGTCCTTGATAGGTTGAAGAAGCTTTAATGCATTTAAAAGACCTGTAAAACCATGTAAGCATTCCTCCATGGTAACAAAAAATAGATCATATATGGCAGAGCATCAGTACCACTATTGGCTGCATGTTTTAGTTCGATTTCAAATCGCAGGCTTCCATTAGCTCCACCCTGTTGTGGCCATTCTGCAATATTCTTGTCATATGTACCAGCATCATGCCATCCTAGACGAACCTGTGCCAATACAATGCCTGTCAAAATTGCCTTCTTTGCAAAAGTTCAGTTTATCTCCCAAAAGGATAATTCGGTTTCAAATAATTATCGTGTCACAAACATAGGCAACGAGCAACATTTTGAAATCAAAATAACACATTGTTTGCAATAGCTACCACTATTTTTCCTAGTAGACAGAGTTTGTTATAAGATAGCAACAAATAGAGAGGCTACCTGTTATGGCAATTGTTTACTCAGCCTCGAGGAACAACCAAATTACTGGTTATGATACCAAGCAAGGAAAAGATGGGTACCGACTAAGGATCCACCTGGCAACCGATTGAGCGGAAGCTGACTAAATCAACCACTGCACTGAATAAGCTAACAAACTCTACACCGAGAAATCATAATTAGTCAGGCCTAACTATCAACATCCCTTCATATATACCTACTGAATAAATATTCAGTCATGACTAATTACCCAGGCATACTTGGTCGGGAATGACTAAATACAGTGTCTAGGCTCCCTTTCTTTTGGTACCAAGCAAACTGCCTTAATACTCGAAGTTCATGACACCCGAGTGAGGTGGCAAGGTAGTTAAATTTCAACTATCCCTGTGAAGATTGTGGCCAATAAGTTGCAACCATCTCAATGAAAGTAGTGGCGGGTAGGATCACCACATCAGCCATGATCCCAATAGAAAAGATTCCAAAGAACAGGATCCTATATCCTACCTAAAATCTTTTACATCTGTCAGAAGATGCCATCTCCCTAATGGCATTCAATTATCCCGCACAACTCTATAAATAGATAAAAGGAGATCTCTGGCGAGGTACATTACATAATGCATCCTTACTCCTCTCATATGCTCATTCATTCACTATTGCTCTCAGCTCCAGCTACCGTAGTCGACTTCACTCTTTTCTGACTTGAATGTCGAAGAGTCCTCCGCTGGAAATCCTAGTTTGGGGACTGTTCTTGCAAGTCTCTGTTCGAGAGTCACCAGGAGCGGCACCTCTTTTCCGCTAGAGTAACCCGCAAGATCCTTAGCACCGCCTGAGTTCTGGTGAAGAGTGATTTGACAGCAACACTACCTTTTCAATATTTCTAGATCAAGCTATTTTGAAGTTCTGACTAAGCCTAGAGCAAAGGGAAATCTCAATGCCTCAAAAGAAAATAAAAAGAAAGACGTTAAAAAGGGGAGGGGAGGAGAACAGAAATTCAACAAAAATACACCTTGAAACATTTATACGTCATAATGTGACTTGTATGGACTCCGGATTAAAGAAATGAAAGTGCCACTTATCCCTTGGATAATTAGTATTATCCATTCAATCCTAAAAGAGGTGCAACAGTGCACCAAAAGATGGATAAAGAAAAGCAGTTCCTAAACAGCACTTGCTAGCCTCCCTTTGCATGGTAAAACCTATTTGAGCTTTTGTCATGCCATTTTAACTCACACCGATCCATCAAAACAAGAGAGTCACCCATTATAACAACATTAAAATGCTACAAGACCTATAAAATCTATATCACAACAATAAGCACCAAAAGCCTTGCATGAGAACATAAGGCTGGAACTTTATGCACACCATTTCACCTTTTATTTCTAGTAAGTGCTCCTTTCTTTGTCAGCAAAAGTTCTTTCAGACTCTTCTTTGCAACCCAATTCAAACCCAATTTGCATTTGAATCAAGACAAAAAAACTGAATCCAAAGCTAATTTAGTTCCCTTTGAATTAGATCATAACAGATTTATTATTAATTTTATTAACCCATTTGATTTTTCAAATCAAATTAGATAAAAAATAATCCAAACACAAATTATCGACAAAATACATCATGAGAAGAATACTAATTTTTTACATTGAGCAATAGTTTTGAAATCTATTATACTAGTTTTCAATTGATTTGCTTCAGATTGGGAATTTAGGGATCCAAATCTGAAACGGGCCATGTTCCCAAATTTGAGCCTAATTCAAATAATTTTGGTTTGGGTTGAACTAACTAGATTAAGTTTGATCAGCTCTAGGTTAGGCAATTGGGTCAAGAGGGGCTTGCTGCACTGGGGCCAATGGCCCATCATATCCATGCTTATGTGAGTGCACGTGTAACAATCCAATTGGTTAGCACATGTGTCCTCTTTTTATGGTGTTTGTTGCTTGTGAGGACCATGATTATAATTCGGAGGGGGCCTTACCTCTCTTCCTCCCTCCCTCTCTTTCTTCTTCTCCCTCTCGCCCTCTCCCTCCCCTAGTTCCAATATGTCCTAATTCAATATGGTGCATACTACACTGGTCACTAGCTGGTATGACTCTTAATACCAGTTTGGCAAAGTCTGGGTGCATGCAATCCATCTTAACCATATGGGCGTGTTTCATACGCGACCACAATCAGAATCAAAATAGCAAGATTACTTAAAGTGTTTGGTTCGTGCTCGAAATCAGAATAGGAATAGATGATGGCAATTGTTGTTTAGATTATATAGAGATAGGAATCAGGATCAGCTAAAAATATTCAAAAATTGATTATTTTTACTTATTTTTAATATTTTTTGGACTCATTTCATTTTTTTATTTTAATAAATTAAAAAATCAATTTTTTTAAATTAATTTATTTATTTTGCTTATTCTAATATTTTATTTATTTAATATTTTATTTAATTATATTTTATTTAATATTACATAAATAAAATATATTATTAATATTTTTAATCATTATATCTAATAAATTTTATTAATAAATATTTATTGATATTTTTAATAAATATTTTTTTGTTTTCACTATTATTCATTTAAACGATGTCACCTCCTAAATCCGTCGTGTCATCCCTTCATCTATACGAATCGCAACCCTAACCCTAACGTCGCCATCATCCCCCAGTGCCTCTTGAGACGACAAGAACTAATCAACGATGAAGGCCACCAACCTATTCCTCCATCGAAAACTTGTTGTCAGTTCCTTTGTCGCCTCCAACCTCATCAGCTTTGCCACCGTCCTTCGGACCTCATTCACCATATCCTATAGCATTGCCACTATTTGGCCAAACATCCCATGCCAGCTACCAGCACGCGACCAAACTCCCCAACACTATCTTGTATTATTTTAATTTTTATTTAAATTCTATTTATTTTTATCTTATTTATTATATTTATTATTTATTATCTTATATTTTTATTAATATTTTAATTATTTTTATTTATTTAAATCCTTAAAATCCTAAACCCACAAAACTATATTTTAGTATTTTAATATTTTAAACAAATTTTTAATTATTTTAATATTTTAAAAAATCTTTATCTTAAGTTCTCTTCCCTTCTTTCTCTACATTGTGAGGCCGACCATGGCATCCTCCCAACCCTTCCTCTCCAGCTCCCTGAAGCCCCGTTGTAGCTTCAACCCTAACCCTAACTCCTCTACTGCCGATGCACTCCATAACCTCGAGATCTGCTACCCCCACCGCCCTTAGCATTACTCCTACCCTCCTTTCTCCTCCCCCACCTCCTTCCCTATCACCCAGCTCTTCCGCCTTCGCCCCTCCAGTGATTTTTTCCTCCACCATCCATCGTTTTCTTTCCCTAGATCCAGCCACCCTCACCATGATTCCTATCCTTGACACTTTCATCACCGCCACCCTTGCTGCCCACATCACCAATGCGATCCCTATTCCGACTACCCTCATCACCGATGCCCACCTCCTCTTCTCTTCATCTTCCTCTCTTCGTCAGGTTTTTTTTTTTTTATTGAAGTAGCATCCATGTGGAGAAATGAGATTTGAATCCCAAGAAGAGAGGCCGGAATGAATTTGAAGGGATTTGGCCATTCCGATTCTGCTCCGAAATTAAAATCAAAATGCGACACCCCAACCAAACGGTTGAAACGGGTGTTATCCATTCTGATTCCCATTCCAAGTCCAAAATCCCCTCAACCAAACATGTCCTAAAAGAAAATCAAGTGATCCCATTATATTTCTTGTGTGGAACGTCTTGTAATAGTGACATTAATCCATCAATTCCAGGTCATGATCAATCTTGAAATGATGGGATAAAGTCGAACATTATCCAGGGTTTCCAAGTCATATAATTTGATTCCATGTCATAATCTTTGAAAGACTTTCCTTTTTGATGAAATGGAGACTGGGAATTCAGCCACCAGTATATTAAGTAAGAAAAATATACACAAAGGAGGGCATGCACTAACCCCTTGCATCCCTTGACTACAACAATGTTAGACCATGAAGAAAGGACCAACAAACATAGAATATTAATAAAATCATCAATTGAAGATCATTCATGTGAAACAAACATGAACACAAATAAGGAAAGAAGCCCTTGGTAGACTTTCATAACCATCAAATAATAGAAATATATAACATAGATTCCATTTGCACACCTATTGATCGATCCAGTTAACCCAAATCTTGCATCCTCTCATGAGACCAATCTATTGCACATCACACCCCATTTCTTCCGAAATTTAATCAAGAAAACACCAATCCACATATGCAAGATTCTACTACAAGAAGTTGAACAAAAATCAAGTCAAACAAGTGTTGACTTTTTGTTGAAGTTTCAAAACTCCTTCCCCGTCTGAATGCTAACGCACATGCTCCGTGAACATTACGCACACCTTGCACGTGGGCATAGGTGGGTTCTCCATGCATGGGTGCCCATTGCATGTTTAATTTTTTTAACCTATTTTGATTTTTTATTTTTTTAATGCCTCAAATAGCCATATTTTTTTTAATTCTATTTCAATACCTTCAAACGGCTATATTGGAGGCTTTTTGGATTTTGAATCTATAAATAGGCTTTTTCTCCTAGCCTTCTATCTCATCCAAAAGCTCTCTTTTTTTGTCTCACTTTGCAATCTCTCAACCACTTTTTTAATTTTTTTTTGATTTTATATTTTTGATTGAAGATAAATTTGATCAGCATTCAATCGAGATTATGCCACCAACGGACATTAGAGTATTGGCTTCCGGTTGCACCTTGAAAGAGAGTGAGTGGTCCAGTTGTTCTTCACATGAGAAGGGGGCCAAATCTTCTTTAGAACAATGATTTTATCCACCTTCCAAGCCAGGTTTTCAAACTTTATTCTGTATTAATTTATAAATTATTTGACACATCAAGGATTCTATTTCATACACTACGAAAAAATAATTTTTAAATAATTTTTAATTTTATAAATATATATATATTCTATATAATATGAATAATAGTTTAAAAGAGATTTGATAAATATTTGTATAGTATATACATATAGTTTTATATCAATATAATTGTTTATATATAATTATAATTTATGTACTTTGCATATTTATATTTATATATAAATTATATTTTTAATTGATTAATCATAGCATTCTTTTTATAATTTTGTGTTGTGCAAAACTGATCGAAGATTCTCACAAAATCTAAACTGTAGCATGCAAAATTATTTTTTTAAAAAAATACAAACAAATTAATCAAAGCTTTTAAGATTTAGAAACAAATAAATTAAATAAAAATCTTAACAAACCACATGTCTGTTCATTTTGGTTATTATTTCAATAAAACTTTATTTTTTTAAAGAAAAATATTTAAAGTATCATTTTAGAAACATATACAAAATAAATAAATAAATAAAATAATAAATATTTAAATTATTTAAATAAATTTTTAATAAAATTATTTTTATTTTTTAGATTTTTTTTGAATCCGATTTATACCTTAAGGATGACACCATTAGCCTAAAACTAAGGTTGGAACTGGACCGGGTTAGCTCAATGGACTTCGGGCCGGTCCAAATTCAGGTCGGACTTCGGACCAGGCTTTCAGTAATTCAGGCCAGGTTCGGGCCTTTTAACAGCGCCCATTCAATTTTCAGGCCGGGCTCGGGCTCCCCTTTGGCCCGGCCTGGTCTGGCCCGAACCCAGCCCGAAAGAGGCCCGCCTAAGTCGACTCAATTGGATTTGGATTTAAGATTTTAAGCTCTCACGATCTCAAAGCTCTCACGGCCTTCGGCTCCTCTCAGTGCTCCAGCATCTTGGCTCTTCGGCATCTCGACTCCATGCAACCCCGCCTCCACCTCTAGTTCCGTGCGATCCCACCGCCACCCCGAGCTCCGATCCCCTCCCTCAGACCCGGTGCATGAGCCCAACACCCTCTCTGCCTGTGCAATCCCGCAGCTCTCCAGCTTCGATCTCCTTCCCCGGTCCCGGTGCACGCACCCCGGCACTCGATGACCCCTCCCCTCCTCACTCGACATGACCTCGCAACCCTCCCTGACCCCGACGAATGCACCCGACCGTCCCGACACCCCCGCACGACCAGGGGCAGACCACACCAACTTTTTTAGGGGGCCAAAAAAAATTTTCAATTGAATACCCACCAACTAAAAAATTCTATTCTCTATGATGCAAAGTTTGGTATCTTTACAATCCAAATCACTAATCATTCTCAGGAAACTGAAAAGCAGAACACTAGAAAAATGTTCATTTAGCAAGAAACCAAAATATGGTATACTTGCAAATAGAGGATTCAAAACAAAAAAAATATATTATAGATCATCAATAACAATATACTAAAATTGATACGAAAGTTTGCATTCATCTGTTTGACAATTCTTGCAACTCCGTCAAATTTTTAATCTATCAAAAAATCAATATATTTCTTCTTTCAACCAAAAATTAGTTGTGACTAAATGGAATAGATTAAGAAATGTAAGTCTTTACTTACTGGATTTTGAATTTATCACGAGAAAAGACAGTAGAAGGCTGCGAGTCTGCTACTGATATTTTTCAGGATGAACCCAACCCATCATAAATTTCTGAAAAAATAAAAAAATTAATAAGATAAGTTTATTCTCACTTGATAATTAAATAAATCATTATTATTTTACTTGATAATTGAATTGATAATTAAATAAATAATTGATATTTTGATAAAGTGGACTGTACCGGAAGTATGGAACTAATAACCTAAAGCTTAAGGGGTAAGAAGAAGGAAAGCCAAACCCGGAGGACTAGTGCACAGAGGTGGAGGCCGGAGGTGCCGTCAGCTCCAGCATCGCCACTTGCTGCGTGAACCACGAGAGGAACCGAGCCCGAGGAAGAGATCGTTGGCTATCAGGCATCGACGCACCGTTTGAAGCCAACGGCTGGGGAGGGGTCGGCCGTCTCCTTCGTCCACGGCGAGTGGGGTGGCACCATGACGGCTGGGGTTGGTCGTCTCCTTCCCTGACGGCGGCTGTCAGGAGAGACGGGCAGGAGGCTTCGCCGCTTCGGGAGGGATTGAAAAAAAGGGTGGTGTGGCATGGCGCCCGCGACGACTGGGGCCGTGTCGCCGGTGTCAGCCGTCTCCTTCGCCGACGGTGGTTGTTAGGTTGGGAGAGACAGGGACGGCGTGCTTCGGGATTTTGGAGGAGACGGGGATGGCTTCACGACGGTGCTTCGAGATTTTGGAGGAGACAGGGATGGCGGTACCTCTCAAGTGGGTTCACTTCACAGTTTTTTTTTAAAAAAAAAACAAGGCTCTTTGGAAAATTTTTTTACTGATTTTTTTATAAGACTCGATTTGGAATTTTTTTTTAATTTTTTTTACCGATTTTTTTGGGATTGCTTTTACTTATTCCAAAATTTGAGGGGGCCAAATACCTATTACATAAAAGTTTACCCTCGGTGGTCCGTCTCTGCACGCGACCCCGTAGCCCCCCTCGGCTTTGATTGTAACACCCCAGAAGAGAAAAAAAAAAAAAAAAGAGTTTGTAGGCCACCGGCCCACCGGCTGGACCGGCCCAGACCCACTGCGCAGCCCAGCGCGCGGGCCAGGCGCGACGTAGAGGGCATGCGGGCGAGCGGCATGCGGGAGCGTGCGGGGCGCGTGACGAGCGGGCGCGAGGGAGCGCGAGCATGCGGGCGACACGCGGTGCGAGCGCAGGCGACGCGCGGGCGCACATGGGCGGGCACGCGAGGCGCGGCCAGGCCCGTCGCGGGCACGCGAGGCGCGGCCCAGGCCCACGCGCGTGGCGGGCGCTGGGCTCGGCCCAGCCGAAAGCGGTCGTCGCGTGGGCGTTTCCCGAGCGTTTCCCAGCCCGTTTCGTGCGGTGCACGACGGTCCACGGGGTTTCTAAGCGATCTGGACCGTCCGATCGTCCGATCGAACAGCTGAGATTAATCCGAGAGAGTTTAGACTTGATTAGGTGCTTTTGAATTCGGATTTGGACGCGGTTTGAGGCGTTGATCTCAAATCAAATGGCCAAGGTGTTATTTTGATGGTTTTGAACTTCCTAGGTTATATTTGAGGTGATTTTTAGATTGGTTTTTCTCCTCTTTTTAACCAGGACATCGATAGGATGCAGGGAAGAGCCTGCAGACAGCCAAGAAAAGAGGAGAAGAGAGAGAAAGAGAAGCGAAAAGAGAGAGAGAAGAGAAGGAAGAAAGAGAAAGAGAAGAAGAGAGAGAAGGGGAGAGGGAAGGGTTTTTGGTTTGGAAGATGAGGAAAGAGAAAATCAGGGGTAATCTTCTTTCTCAAAATTTGTGAAATTAGGATTTGACTTGAATGAATTTATTTATTATTGTAGGAGATTAATCTTTTGAACAGGAAGGATTTGGACGAATTTCGGGTATAGATTGATATCGGATATTTGGGATTAGCGGTTGAAGGTAAGGATTCTGGACCTAATCACCAGTATATATATATGTGTGTGTTTATTATTTTAGTTTGCCTGATTTGATCTGAATATATATATATATATGTTTACATGCTTGGTTGCTTTCGGGTAGCATGATTGATTTTCCAAAATATATGTGGATTTGTTATTATTGTTATTTGTGTTTTATTTAATATACCATAGTTATCAAGTAATTTTTGAAATGGGTTAGACCGTGATATCGGTTGTTGGAAAATGACATGTTTTGACAACATGATGTGAAAAGATAAGTGTTAACAATGTTTGGACTAGCTATGCCACGAGATCGTGGAGTTCTGAGGTAGCATGAGCCATGGGCTTTGTACGTGAGCTAGCTTGATCACGAGGAATGGTCAATTGTGAAACTAGCCTGACCACGAGGAATGGTCGATGAGACTAGCCTGACCACGAATAAAAGGTCGATTAACGGGCTTGTACAAAGCTAGTTTGGCCACGGCGGATAGCAAATGGCCGATTATGAGATTACCAGTCATGGGTTGGAGCATGACCGTGGTTAGTCCATAACCCTAAAGAAAAGGAAAAGTTAATGAAAACATTTAAAGGAAATAAATTGTTATGAAAGGTTTTGATATGTGATTGGTTTTTGGATTGCATGACCGAAAAATTGATCGATTTTCGTTATATGATTATGATCTTGTTGTTTCGGTTTTTATATTGTTACGTTTGCTCCCATGAGATAACCCAGCCACGCTCCCACGAAGCCCCGACCCACGCGCAACGCGCGGCGCGGGCGAGCGCTCGACCCAGCCCAGCACGCAGGCACGCGCACGGGCGCGCGTGCGAGGCCCAAGCCCACGCGCATCGCGCGGGCGCGCACGTGGGATCGACCCAGCCGCTTGCGGCTACGGCTAACCCTTGGGGCGTTTCCCCGCATTTCCCATGCAGTTTCCCGTGCATTTTGCGCGGTGTTTGAGTGGTCCACGGGATTTCTTTTGATCCTGATTGTCCGATGGCGCGATCGGACGGCTGAGATGGATTCGACCTCTTTTGGGCTTGATCTGGCACTATTTTTGGCACGATCTGAACTCTTGTTCTTTGATGTGACGGTTTGGAAGTGTTTTGGACTTTCTGGACTCGTTTTAGGTCTGTTTTGGACGCCATTTCAGATGGTTATTTAACCACAGAGAGCCTGCGGTCTTTGATAGGCAAAGAAAGAAAGAGACAGAGACAAAAAAATCCAGAGAAATTTCAGAGAGATTTTTTCTTCGATCCAGGCACCAGGAAAAGCCAGAGGCCTGGTATTTGGGATTTTTCTCATGCTTCTTTCATCTTCTTTTGTTTATTTATTATGTCTCTTTGTTTTTAATCTGGCATTTGTTATCTGGATATTTGTATTCCTTTTGTATCCATATTTGGGTCAGATTATAGTGGATTACTCCTTTCCTCTTGGTGGACGTAGACAATATTTTGTCAAACCACGTAAATCTCGTCTTCTTTTGATTTGATATCTACCTGTGTTATGATTGGTTAATTGCCTAAGTGAGTAAACAGAAATTATTTGAAAGCCTAAACTGGTTTAATCCGCTGCGTACATCCCAACAATTGGTATCAGAGCACTGGGATGGCATCTGACGGGCAACCAAGTTCTTCTCCGGCTCCTGAGGCGGTTATTTTTCATTCCACTACCTCTAGGCATGAGGTAGTGATATTTGATGGCACAGGTGATTTTGCACTATGGAAGGTGAGAATAAGATATCTGTTGGTAAAGGAGGGTGTTGCAACAGCTCTCAAAGGAATGGATGCAATTCTAGGTGTTATAGAGGCTGAAAAAGAGGAGATGAATGAGAGAGCACTTGGGACTCTATTTTTGGGATTGAGTGATAAAGTCCTCCGCAATGTAGTGGAACTTGATACAGCTAAAGGTGTATGGAAAAAATTGGATACTTTGTATATGGTAAAATCTCTCACTAATAGACTGTATTTGAGGGGCAATTTTCATACATTTCGTATGGCGGAAGGGATCTCATTCAAGGATCACTTGAATGATTATAATAAGCTCCTGCTTGATTTGGCAAATATTGGTGTTAATGTTGATGAGGAAGACAAGGCTTTGATCCTGATTTATTCTTTGCCTAAGTCCTATAAAAATATTACTACTACCATGCTCTATGGAAGAGAGACTATAAGTCTCAATGAGGTTGAAGCAACTTTATTATCCAATGAGCTTAGGTTGAAAGTACAGTTGGAGCATCAGGCTCCAAATCCGACACAAGAACTTACTGTCAGAGGTAGAGATGGGCAAAGAACAGTTGGACAAGGTAGAAACAAGTCCAAGACTATATCAAAGTTTAGGTCTAAAAGATCTGGTGTTTGTCATTACTGCAAGAAGCCAGGCCACTGGAAAAATGAGTGTAAACTTCTACAGTCCAAGAAAGAGAAAGAATAGAAAAATAAAGGAACAATCTCAGATTCGGCATCAGTAGCAGTTTCTTCTGCAAATCATAGCAGTGTTGCAGATGATGCAGTATTTACAGTTGCATGCAGTATCAGTCAGCCTGATACCTGGATCATGGATTCTGGAGCATCTTTTCACATGACACCCCATAAAGAATGATTCACTTCTTTTAGATCCTGTGATGGAGGCTCTATTCTTCTTGGCGATGACGCCATCTGTAAAGTGGAAGGAATTGGTACAGTTCAGATCAAATCTCATGATAATACTGTAGTGACTTTGGATGATATTAGATATGTTTCTCTATTAAAAAGAAATCTTCTCTCGGTACATGCTCTTGATATTGCCGGTTTTGAGGACAGATGGGGTAGAAGATCTATTACAATTAGTAAAGGTGCATTGACTTTGTTAAGAGGTAAATTGAGTGGTACTCTTTACTATTTAGATGGCACTACAGTGGTTGGGGAGGCTTCTTCAGCACATTCCTCTATTGTTCAATTGACACAGTTATGGCATCAAAGATTGGGCCACATGTCAGATAAAGGTTTACAGGAGCTGAGCAGACATGGTCTGCTAGGAGGTCAGAAAGTTGGTGCACTTGGATTCTGTGAGCATTGCATATTTGGAAAACACAGAGTCAGCTTTACTACAGGCGTGCACAGGACAGCAGGTATATTGGATTACATACATTCTGACCTATGGGGACCTGCCCCAGTTACATCCAAGGGTGGATCTAGGTATTTGCTCTCTTTGATTGATGACTATTCCCGTAAAGTATGGATTTATACTATCAAAAATAAAAGTGATGTGTTTCACACTTTTAAAGGGTGGAAGGCTATGGTCGAGAGGCAAACTGAGAGGAAGGTGAAAACCTTCCGGATTGACAATGGACTAGAATTCTGTTATACAGAGTTTAATGACTTTTGCAAGTCAGAGGGCATTGTCAGGCATAGGACGATAGTGTATACTCCTCAGCAAAATGGTGTTGCAGAACGCATGAATCGCACACTATTGAAAAGAGTCAGATCTATGCTGTCAAGTTCTGGATTGAGTAGAAACTTCTGAGCAGAGGCTGCACATACAGCCTGCTTTATAATAAATCGTTCTCTAGCATCTGCTTTGAATATGAAGACTCCGGAAAAAATGTGGACAGGAAGACCTGCAGACTATTTAGTTCTTAGAGTATTTGGGTGTTCAGCATATGCACATGTCAAAGATGGAAAGCTGAATCCCAAGACTAAGAAATGCATATTTCTTGGATATGCATATGGGGTGAAGGGCTATAGATTATGGTGCACCGAGCCCGGATCCCAGGGTTTTCTAGTCAGCAGGGATGTGAGTTTTGATGAGTCACCCACTCCTTCGCGGCAGTTACAGCCAAGTTCTTCACCGGGAGATCAGGTTCAGAATCAGCAGGATAGGACTGTTGTTGATATTAATCAGATAGTTAGTTTACAGTAGTTGCAGCCTACTGGTGATATTCAGAATGAACAGCATCAGCAGATAGATCCAGAGATACAGACTCAGGAGGAGGTTATTGGACAAGGTCTAGATGATAGTATTGCCACTCGAAGATCCAGGCGAAATATCAGAGCACCTCAAAGATATGGTTTTGAGGATTCTGCTTGTGCTGAGTTAGTATATTATGCTCTGAATATTGCAGATACTATAGATGATGAGCCGACCATATTTCAAGAAGCAATTGGTAGTTTACAGGCTGAGCAATGGACCATGGCTATGGTAGAAGAGCTTCAGTCTTTGGAAAAGAATCAGACTTGAGAATTAGTTAGATTACCTATGGGCAAGAAGAAAATTGGCTGCAAATGGATCTTCAAGAAAAAGGAAGGAGCTACCCCAAGATTTGAAATATAAGGCAAGGTTAGTGGCTAAGGGTTACAGTCAACGAGAGGGTATTGATTACAAGGAGGTATTTTCTCCTGTAGTTAAACACTCTTCTATTCGTGTGTTCCTTGCTTTAGTTGCTTCTCAGAATTTGAAGTTAGAACAGCTGGATATCAAGACAGCTTTTCTACATTGTGACTTGGAGGAGCAGATTTATATGCAACAGCCACCTGGTTTTGAGGCTCCAGATAAAGAAGATCATGTATGCTTGCTCAAAAGGTCTTTGTATGGTTTAAAGCAGTCTCCAAGACAATAGTACCGCAAATTTGATAGGTTTATAGCCGACCATGACTTCAAAAGATCTCCATATGATAGTTGTGTGTATCATCAGCAGCTTTCAGACGGGTCCTTTTGTTATTTGTTATTATATGTTGATGACATGATGATTGCAGCCAGGGATATGTCAGTCATCCAGAAGCTAAAAGCTGAACTTAGTACTGCATTTGAGAAGAAGGACCTTGGACCGGCAAAGAAGATACTTGGGATGGAGATCATTCGTGACAGGCAATTATGTAGACTATTTGTTACTCAGCACAGTTATATTATGAAAGTCTTGGAAAGATTTTGTATGTCTACAGCTAAGCCAGTCACTATGTCCTTTGCCAGTCACTTTCATTTATCTGCCAGGGATTCTCCTCAGACTGATGATGAGGAGAAGTATATGTCTAGAGTACCTTATGCAAGTGCAGTTGGCAGTATCATGTATGCAATGGTCTGCACTCGCCCTGATATTTCACAGGCAATTAGTATAGTGAGCAGATATATGGACAAGCCTGGAAAAGCTCACTGGTCAGCTGTGAAATGGATTCTTCGATATTTGAAAGGTACTTCTGATTTGGGATTGGTATTCTCCGGACTGAGTGGTTGCACTGTTACAGGATTCTATGATTCAGATTATGCTTGTGACGTGGATAGGAGGAGGTCATTGACCTCATATGTATTTATTCTCTCTGGTTGTGCAATTAGCTGGAAGGCTACTTTGCAATCTACAGTTGCTTTGTCTACTATAGAGGCAGAGTATATGGCTTTGACAGAGGCAGCAAAGGAAGCAATATGGCTAAAAGGGTTAGTACAAGATTTGGGTCTCAAGCAGAATTCTTTTATTATTCACTGTGATAGTCAAAGTGTGTTACATCTAGCCAGAGATCAGATGTATCATATGCGCACTAAGCATGTTGATGTCAGGTATCACTTTATCAGAGATTTGGTAGAGGATGGTGATATTCAACTTCAGAAAATTGGCACTGCTAATAATCTGGCTGATATGCTCACTAAACCAATTCCAGTAGTCAAGTTAAGGACATTCCAGAACTTGATTAGTTTGAGCACTTGATGATCTCCTTCGGGGTCTTTTGATGAGGAGGAGGCTTTATAATCCATATTAATAGAGGCATTTGTTTTTTGGTCGCAAGGAGGAGGATTGTTACATTTGCTCCCGTGAGATAACCCAGCCACGCTCCCACGAAGCCCCGACCCATGCGCAACGCTCGGCGTGGGCGGGCGCTCGACCCAGCCCAGCGCGCAGGCGCGCGCGAGTGGCCCAGGCCCACGCGCAGCGCCCGGGCGCACGCGTGGTCTCGGCCCAGCCGCTTGCGGCTGTGGCTGACCCTTAGGGCGTTTCCCCGTGTTTCCCATGCGGTTTCCAGTGCATTTCACGCGGTGTTTGAGTGGTCCACGGGATTTCTTTTGATCCTGACCGTCCGATGGCGCGATCGGACGGCTGAGATGGATCCGACCTCTTTTGGGCTTATCTAGCGCTGTTTTTGGCACGATCTGGACTCTTGTTCTTTCATCTGATGGCTTGGAAGTGTTTTGGACTTTCTGGACTCGTTTTAGGTCTGTTTTGGATGCCGTTTCAGATGGTTATTTAACCACAGAGAGCCTGCAGTCTTTGATAGACAGAGAAAGAGAGAGACGGAGAGAAAAAATCTAGAGAAATTTCAGAGAGATTTTTTCTTCGATCCAGGCACCAGGAAAAGCCAGAGGCCTGGTATTTGGAATTTTTCTCGTGCTTCTTTCATCCTCTTTTGTTTATTTATTATGTCTCTTTGTTTTTAATCTGGCATTTGTTATCTGGATATTTGTATTCCTTTTATACCCAAATTTAGATCAGATTATAGTGGATTACTTCTTTCCTCTTGGTGGACGTAGGCAATATTTTGTCGAACCACGTAAATCTCATCTTCTTTTGATTTGATATCTGCCTGTATTGTGATTGGTTAATTGCCTAAGTGAGTAAACAGAAATTATTTGGAGGCCTAAATTGGTTTAATCCGCTGCGCACATCCCAACATATATTAATACTGGTGTGATTGTAAGGGAACCTTACTAGGCTGTAGAGCTCACAACCATACTTTCTTCTTTTACAGAGTTGTGCAAATATTTGGCTTGGTGATGAATGAGGTTTTCTTGAAGTAAGTGACTCTTGTGTACCCAGGCCTTGCATAATCTCTAGGATAAAACCTAGGGTTTGTGCAGCCAGTCGCATGCCAATTCCGATGCTGGATTTGGGGTGTGACATTGATCTCCATCCCTGGCCCCTTTCCGGCTCTGATCTACTTCTCCCAGCTTTGACAACCGCACTCGATGCCCGGTCACACCCAGATTTTTTTCTCGCAGCCCTTCCCAGCCCCGACGAACGCACCCGACCGTCCCGACGCCCCCGCACGACCCCGTAATCCCCCTTGGCTCCGATCTCCCTCTTCAGCCCCTTCTCACCTTCGATCTACTTCTCCCGGCTCTGGCGAACGCACCCGACAGCCGGTCATGTCTAGATTTTTTTTTGGGAGGGTGTTTCAATGATCGTGGGCCAGTTAGGTTCGGGCCGGCCCATCGAGCTCGAGCTGGGCTCGGGTGGAGCTCGGACCTAATGTTTTAAAAAAATTTCAGGCCTAAACTCGGCTCAAAGCCCAAAATTCTTTTTCGGGCCGGGCTTGGGTAGGGGTGTGGCTTGGCTCGGCCCGGCCCAGTTTTAGCCCTACCTAAAATCCAAAAAGTTTGATGGATCCCATTTTAGAAGGTGGCAAAGCTAAATAAAGTTTTAGCTAACCATTTTAGATCTTTGGTTAATGATTAATCAGTCCACTAGTCTTTCTAGATCAACCACCCCTAGTATCATAGAAAAGGATTACTTATGTAAAGGCAAAATCCTTAGTGCCCTTTCTGACTCACTTTATGATATTTATTTGTAAGATAAGAGTACGAAGGAATTATGGAATATCCTAGAATTTGAGTATGGCATTGATGATGCTGGGATTGAACGATTCAATACTACATCATTCCTTAAGTATAACATGATAAAAGACAAACCCATAAATAACTAGTTTCACCAATTTCAAGAGTACCTTTAAAAATTTCAAACCAATAAAGATAAATTTTTAGAAGGATTCAATATCTCTAGCCTTCCATATAAGATGCCTCCTTCCTAAAATGATTTTATCAAAGGTCAGCTCTAAAAACAAGGAAAGCTAATCCTAGCCTAGTTTTTGAACTCAATCAAGATAGAAGATCAACATAGATCCAAAAACAAACTTACTGGAATTGAAGAGGTCCAAGCCAACCTAATCCAGTGATACTAGACTAGCAGTAATACCAAACCAAAATCAAAACCTAGATTTCAATCAAACCAATAATACTAGTTGATATGGCTACATCGCTGACGTGGAGCGCGTGTCAGGTCCAGCTGGACACGGTCAATATCATGTGGGTTTTTTCTTTCAAAAGATCCCCCGTTCGGAAAGAAGTGCTCCTGCTCCTTCGCCAGGTGGCACCCCAAGACGAGTTCACCTCGGCCGAAGTCGAGCCTCTCTCTGCCACTCCGCCAGGTGTCCACCCAGGAGGGGTCCACCTCGGCCGAAGCTGGCGGCCCCTCGCTCCTTCGCCAAGTGGCACCCCAAGACGGGTCCACCTCTGCCGAAGTCGAGCCGGGCTCTCCTGCTCCTTCGCCATGTGGCACCCCAAGATGGATCCACCTCGGCCGAAGTCGAGCCTCTCTCTGCCACTCCGCCAGGTATCCACCTAGGAGGGGTCCACCTCGGCCGAAGCTGGCGGCCCCTCGCTCCCTCGCCAGGTGGCACCCCAAGACAGGTCCACCTCTGCCGAGATCGAGCCGGGCCCTCCTACTCCTTCGCCAAGTGGCACCCCAAGATGGGTCCACCTCGACCGAAGTCGAGCCTCTCTCTGCCACTCCGCCAGGTGTCCACCCAGGAGGGGTCCACCTCGGCAGAAGCTGGCGGCCCCTCGCTCCCTCGCCAGGTGGCACCCCAAGACGGGTCCACCTCTGTCGAGGTCGAGCCGGGCCCTCCTGCTCCTTCACTAGGTGGCACCCCAAGACGGGTCCACCTCGATCGAAGTCGAGCCTCTCTGCCACTCCGCCAGGTGTCCACCCAGGAGGGGTCCACCTCGGCCGAAGCTGGCGGCCCCTCGCTCCCTTGCCAGGTGGCACCCCAAGACGGGTCCACCTCTGCTGAGGTCAACCGGACCCTCCTGCTCCTTCGCCAGGTGGCACCCCAAGACGGGTCCACCTCGACCGAAGTCGAGCCGCTCTCTGCCACTCCGCCAGGTGTCCACCCAGGAGGGGTCCACCTCGGCCAAAGAAGCTGGCGGCCCCTCGCTCCCTCGCTAGGTGGCACCCCAAGATGGGTCCACCTCTGTCGAGGTCGAGCCGGGCCCTCCTGCTCCTTCGCCAGGTGGCACCCCAAGATAGGTCCACCTCGGACGAAGTCGAGCTTCTCTTTGCCACTCCGCCAGGTGTCCACCCAGGAGGGATCCACCTCAGCCGAAGCTGGCGGCCCCTCGCTCTCTCGCTAGGTGGCACCCCAAGACGGGTCCATCTCTGTCGAGGTCGAGCCGGGCCCTCCTGCTCCTTCGTCAGGTGGCACCCCAAGACGGGTCCACCTCGGCCGAAGTCGAGCCTCTCTCTGCCACTCCGCCAGGTATCCACCTAGGAGGGGTCCACCTCGGTCAAAGCTGGCGGCCCCTCGCTCCCTCGCCAGGTGGCACCCCAAGACAGGTCCACCTCTGCCGAGGTCGAGCCGGGCCCTCCTGCTCCTTCGCCAGGTGAAACCCCAAGACGGGTCCACCTCGGTCGAAGTCAAGCCTCTCTCTGCCACTCCGCCAGGTGTCCACCCAGGAGGGGTCCACCTCGACCGAAGCTGGCGGCCCCTCGCTCTCTCGCCAGGTGGCACCCCAAGACGGGTCCACCTCGGACGAAGTCGAGCCTCTCTCTGCCACTCCGCCAGGTGTCCACCCAGGAGGGGTCCACCTCGGTCGAAGCTGGCGGCCCCTTGCTCCCTCGCCAAGTGGCACCCCAAGACGGGTCGACCTCTGTCGAGGTCAAGCCGGGCCCTCTTGCTCCTTCGCCAGGTGGCACCCCAAGACGGGTCCATCTCGGTCGAAGTCGAGCCACTCTCTGCCACTCTGCCAGGTGTCCACCCAGGAGGCGTCCACCTTGGCCGAAGCTGGCGGCCCCTCGCTCCCTCGCCAGGTGGCACCCCAAGACGGGTCCACCTCTGCCGAGGTCGAGCCGGGCCCTCATGCTCCTTCGCCAGGTGGCACCCCAAGATGGGTCCACTTCGGCCGAAGTCGAGCCTCTCTCTGCCACACCACTAGGTGTCCACCCAGGAGGGGTCCACCTCGGCCGAAGCTGGCGGCCTCTCGCTCCCTCGCCAGGTGGCACCCCAAGACGGGTCCACCTCTACCGAGGTCGAGCTGGGCCCTCCTGCTCCTTCGCCAGGTGGCACCCCAAGACGGGTCCACCTCGGCCGAAGTCGAGCCTCTCTCTGCCACTCCGCCAGGTGTCCACCCAGGAGGGGTCTACCTCGGCCGAAGCTGGCGGCCCCTCGCTCCCTCGCCAGGTGGCACCCCAAGATAGGTCCACCTCTGCCGAGGTCGAGCCGGACCCTCCTGCTCCTTCGCCAAGTGGCACCCCAAGACGTGCCACCTCGGCCGAAGTTGAGCCTCTCTCTGCCACTCCGTCAGGTGGCGCCCCCTGACTGGTCCACCTCGACCGAGGTCAGCCCTACTCTGCAAAGCCTTGGAGAGGCAGAGACACGGGTCGCAAGGTCGCCACTAGAGCCAGCGCGCTCCGTACAAGGCACCGGTACGGCCTATAGTGATACGCGAAATCTCGTTTACACCAGTTAATCAGGGTCCCACAACCGAGGAATGAAATCCTAGCGAGCACGAGCCTGAAACGGCTGGAAGCCCACCGTCAACGCCCCGAAAGGAGAGCTCCTGCGCTCGCCCAATGCCTCACCAGTCTTCCCCCTTTCGTGACACACTGCGGACGAGGCGGGACAGCCACTTAACTTCCAGACTCGAAGAAGAAGGGGAAGGAGAAGGTCCAGAGGTCTTAGAGAGCCCCCTGGAGGGGACGTGGACTGAAGGCAGTTCGGTGATATAAAAGGGACGGTAAAAATGGACGGAAAGGTAAGTGGAAAAAAGGGGAGAACACCAAAAGAACGATCCGGGAGGATCTCCGAAAGTCCTCAGGCGAGAGCTCGGTGGCCCTAGCATGGGAGGCCAGGCCTCAACTCCTCTCTTCCCCACACTTCTTTTATTTTACATCTTCTCTAAGCACGGGGATCCTTCGGGAGCCCGCCTTAGAGGTCCTGTTCCATCTTGCCACTCTTTGACTTGATCGTTGAAGTGCCCCGCCGGAACCCCTGGCCCGGGTCTCTGACCTTGTTTTGCAGGTCTGGAAGTTTGAAGATCTCGAGGTAAGAGAGTCCGAGAACCGGCAACAGCTCACGAGCTAAAGGCCACTGCGGTGAGATGGCAACACTAGTCAAACCAACCTAACCGGCCTAATCCAAATAAGTTCAAATCTAAGGATAAAACCTTCAAAGCCAATAACTTTAGATCCAACAAGCCTGTCCAAAATCCAAATGAAAGATTCTACTTTATGTACAGAAGGATAAATTATCTTACAAGAGATTGCTTTGATTGGAAAGAGCCTTTATGCAAACTTTCTGCTTCCTCTGGATCCTAAGCTCATGTAATTGAAGGTTCAAGAGAATCTACCTTTAGGTCAATAAGCTTAAATCTTAAAATTAATGTTGCTTCTTCTAACTTTGATTAGTAATATTATTTAGGTGCTAATGTTCATATTTGTTTTGATCACGTCAGGTTCACTACTTTTCAAGACTTAAGTGGAGGTGTAATTCTAGGAAACAATACAACCGTCAGGATCATGGAATACGATCGAGTCAACTTGAAGGTGACATCAGAAAAAGTCCTTACCCTGACAGCTATACTATGTTCCAGACCTTAAGAAAAACCTTATTAGTGGTCTAAGCTAGTTTAGAGGGGATATAAAATTGTACTTAATTATAATAAAATTATAATAACTAAGAATAATGTCTCAGAAAAAAGATATGCAAGTGAAGGCTTATTCAAATTAAATGTAATAAATCTTTTTTATTAATAAAGCTGAGAATCAAGTTTATTTTATGAATGAATCCAAATATAATCTGTGATATGATAAATTGGATCATGTATATTTAGATAAAGTTAAACATATGATAGAGTTAAAACTAATTTCCAAATCAAACTTAGATATATCTAAGTATTAAATATGTCATAAATCTAAACAACAAGAAAACCATTCAAATCAGTTAAAAAAAATTTAATTTTAGATTTGATATATAGTAATGTATGTGACTTTATCAAAACTACAACCCGTGGTGACAATAAGTACATAATGACTTTTATAGATAATTTTTCTATATACTGCTATTATTATTTAATTAAATCTAAAAATAAAATTTTTAATAAATTTAAAATTTAGAAGAGTGAAATAAAAAATAAATTAAAAAAAAATT
The DNA here is from genome assembly GCA_021397845.1 of Areca catechu. Classification (NCBI taxonomy): domain Eukaryota; kingdom Viridiplantae; phylum Streptophyta; class Magnoliopsida; order Arecales; family Arecaceae; genus Areca; species Areca catechu. The sequence goes on along the minus strand of CM038048.1, from coordinate 97,370,775 downwards.
AAAATTCTTAGATCTGATAGAAGAGGAAAGTATACATCGAATGAATCCTTTCCGTTCAAGAACATGGTATAATTCATCAAGTGACTGCTTTTTACTCTCTACAGTCCAATGATATAGTTAAGTATAAAAATCGTATTTTCTTGGATTTGGTAAACACTATGTTTATCAGTTTCAATTTATCTGAAAACTTGTAGGAGAAGCTTTTTTATCTTCTTGTTTTATCATAAATAAGATATCTATTAAGGATAGTGACAAGACTCCTTATGAACTTTGAAAATGGAGAACTCATAACCTAGATTTTCTTGGGCATGCCTAACCAAAGTTAATATCCATGAATTCAAAAAGAGAAAACTAGGATCTAAGACTATAGATGATGTATTTATATGCTATGCCCCAAATAGCAATATTTATATATTCTTAGTAATAGATTAGAAGTTAATGATATAGTAGATAATATAATCTAAAAAATTAAAAATGCTTTTTTTTGATAATATATTTTTTTATAAGACTAGAATTTCTAGTAAGATAAGTTTTAGACTTTTAGAGTCTGAATCAGTAAAATCTTAACTTGAACCCGAAGTTGAACCTGAATTAGAATGAAATAAAAGAAAAAGAGTTGAAAACAATTTTGAAGAAGACTTTTTTACATTTTTAGTAAAGGATAAACCTTCTATATATGATGAGGTGGTGCCATCATCAGAATCATTATATTAGAAGAAAGCCATAAATAATAAAATTCAATTAATCTTAGAAAATAAAATTTAGATTTTAACTGATTTACTTCTAGAAAACGAACCTATAGGAATAAAATAATTTTTTAAAAAGAAATTAAGGCCAGATGAAACAATAAAAAAATATAAAGCTAGGTTAGTAATAAAAAGGTTTAGTTAAAAGAAAGAGATAGATTATTTTGATAACTATGCTCCTGTAGATAGGACAATAATTCTAAGAACTTTAGTAACTTTAGTCTCAATTCATAAATTAATAATCTATCAAATGGATGTAAAAACTGTATTCTTAAATAAAGAATTAGAAAAAGAAATATATATAAATCAACCTTAATGATTTGAAGTAAAAGGACAAGAACAAAAGGTATATAGACTAATTAAATCATTTTATGATTTAAAATAAGTTCCTAGATAATGGCATATTAAGTTTGATAAAATTATTTTAAAAATAATTTTAAAATAAATAAATATAATAAATATATATATTATAAAATATAGAATATAAATTTTATAAAATTATGTTTATATATAGATGATATTTTATTATTTGGAATATTAACGAAAGTAATTCAAGAAACTAAAAACTATTTATCAAATAATTTTGATATAAAAGATTTAGAAGAAATATATATAATTTTAGGAATAAAGCTTAAAAGAATAGATAATGGAATAATGATAAGCCAAGTACATTCACTAAAAGCCCTTTCTCTTAGCCTGTAAATAAGCCCTTTCTCCTAGCTTCCATCCATCTAAAATCTCTTCCTCTTTCTTCCTCTCTCACTCTGCAATCTCTTAATCACTCTCTCAATCATTTTTAAAAATATTTTTTATATTTTAGACTGAAGATGAATTTGATCAACATCCAATCAAGATTATGCCATCGATAGATATTAAAATTTTGATTTCTGGATTGTACTTTCGAAAAGAGTGAATGATCCGGTTATTCTTCGCACAAGAAGAGGACCAAATTGTTTAAACAATGATTTCATCCGCCTTTCTAGTCATGCTCTAAATTTTATTATGTATTAATTTATAAATTATTTGATACATCAAGCATTCTATTTTATCCATCATGAAAAATTAATTTCCAAATATTTTTTAATTTTATAAATATTTTTTCATATAATATAAATAACAACAAGAACTTGGATACCTTCTATACACGATACGCACGTTGATAGAAAGTAAAATGAAAATCAAGAACTTACAATTAGGTAACAGAATCCAAATCAAATTCACCTATCCGTTGAACACACCAATCATTCTATAAAGCATACGAAAAAAGAAAAAAGAAAAAAAAAATCAAAGAATGCTGCATATAAATGAAGTGAAAAAAAAAAAAAAAACACACCAGAATTGGGTGGCAGAAGGTGGTCTTGAGGAGCTCCCTGATATCCTCTCTGGCGCTCTTCAGCTGCGCCGGATCTGACGCCGAGCACACGGCGGACGAGCTCATCTCCCGGCTCGTTGCCTCTGGCCTCTACGTATCCCAACACGCCCAAGAAGAAGGCATCAGTTAAAAACGAGCGAAGTTCCTGATTTCTTGATCAATATAGCTATCGGGTGGAGAAGAGGACGAACCTGGTAGAGGCGGGGGCGGAGGGAGGAAAGCGGCGACGAGGGGCGGAGGGCGGCGCGGTGGCCGTCAGGGATGAGGTGGAGGGAGCGGGCGGCGGCGGCGTGTCGCGGAGATGGGAGGAGGGGGAGGGACGATCGGGCCACCACCGCCCGCTTGGCGGCGGCAGCGGGGAGGAGGCCGGCACCGAGGCAGGATGAGGCCGTGGTGGAGAGCCGCTCTGCCATCTCAGTAGTAGCGGCTAAAGAAATAAGTAGGAACCTAAGCGAGCAAGACGAGAGACAGGCACGCTGGCGACGCTCGTTGGGTTGGCTTCCCGTGAGCTCCGACAGTGCGAAGGCCAAAGCTTTTTTTTCGGGGGTGGGGGTGGGGGTGGGGGAGTAATAAGGCCACTGCGTTCGCTTTTATTGGCGCGTGTTGAATCGGGCGTGGCCCGCGGGGACAGGGCAGTTGCGTCAGTGCTTTGCTTAAGTTTCTCTTTTGTCAAGGTTTCGATGGCTTTGGGCTTTTTTTTTGTTTTGTTTGATAGAAATTTAGCGCACCTTCTTTGACGGTATGGCAGTGCAAGTGGGAACGCTTCGGGGTACAAGGTATCAATGACTTTGATTTATCTTAATACTTAAATAGTAAGTATTGTCTCGAAATAGATTACAATGATGTTTGGATCTAAACTGGACCAAAAAAAATTAAGTTGAGCTAATTAATTTTCATCTTCCTGGAGGCTCTGTGCATTGAAGTGTTCCTGCTCCCAAGCTCGTAGATGGTGTCTGGACTAGACAGATACAATCTGAAAAAAAATTGAGTGAAAGGTATTTCGAAATCAGAATCCCTTTCTCCATAGCGCTCATCGGTATTTATAGATCTCAGACTTAACCGTTTCCAGCCAACTTCAGCTATAAACGGTTAGTTTGTTAAGACATCAACACGTACAACAAGCGTTATCTACAGTTAGTCAGCTATTTTTCGGATGTTGAATAGCCTCATATCATCCAAACATTGATCAATTTTGCTCTCCTTGGACATTGATCAGCTTTGCGCTTCTTGGACGTTGATCAGCCTTATGCTTTTTGAGCATTGATCGGCTTTGTGCTTCTTGGACATTGATCAGCCTTATACCTCTTGGACATTGATCGGCTTTGCGTCTCTTGGACATTGATCGCTGACATATTACTTGATCAACTAGATTCAACCCCCACCAGATTAATATAAATAGATCAAATGTATCGTATCCCAACCGTAAGTATCAAAAAAATAACATTATTTTTCACTTATTATAATTTTCCATAAAATTATATTTTCATGTCCTAATTTTATAGGACACGTGGAGAGAAAGCATGATCAATAAAAAATAAAAAAAATATCTTATATTTAGTTTTTTTAAAAAAATAAGAAAATAGTTTTTTCATGATTTTTTAATATTTTACATAAAAAATTAATAAAAAACTGGTACTAGAGTTGGGGGTGGTAATTGGATCAAATATAAATGGATCGGATTAGAAAAAATTTAAAACTAAAACTAATCTATTTATTGTTATGAAATTTGAACATTACTTGTTTAATAAAGAAGTTATATGGCCCGATTCATTTAATCTATATTTTAAACAAAAAATAAATAATAATGAAAAATCAGTGTTGGTGCTGAAATTTATCGAAGCGCTGGAGATTTTGGAGATGGTAGTGCAGGTGGATCTCTAAGATACAGAACCTACAAAAAAAACCCTAGTTGGAAGGTGGTCCAGCATTAGCCCTCTGATGCTTAAGTTGATTTTCTGGCACGATAATAATATGAGTATGGCGGAGAGATTTTGCATACCTTGAAAGTCCCTAGGAGATCTTATTTTATAGGTAAAGGGTAAGGATATTTTCAGAAATAATGAAAATCTTAGTAGATTTGGTGAAAAGTGACAAAACTTATCAGCAAGCTGTTAGAGGATTTTTCATTTACAGGAAATATCCATTTCGTTTTAATTGAAACCTCATTTTTATATGGAATTTGCTATGTTTCTTTAATGACAATGTGAACTACTACTTAGATCCAGGTAAGCAAGTACACTCTCCTTAATTGCGAGGATATGACGATAATTAGAGATTATGATACGTGATATAACATTTTGGCTATATAATCAAGGATATGGAAATAAGCATCAATTGGATTGGCTTTTCAATGGGTCCGAGTGGATATAGTACCTAAGGACCTGGTCATCATCAAATTTATAGATTAGGATCGGTCCAAATATTTCTATTGAATCTGAGGAATGCTCAGCCAAAGAGTGCTTGATCGGATGGCCTTGGTGTGGGTGGGATATGCCAATGGTCTTCGAACGATTCGATCGATGGAAGGCTGGTTGCTGTCGAGGCTAGGTCGAATGAAGGAGGTCGACGGGCAACACTTGGCTTAGTTCGGCTAATTGGGATATCATTTTTTTAATGAGAATGGATAGAGGAGGAGGGTTGCTCATATACTGAGCACGTGATCGAGCCATATCCAGACATATTAAAGCAAAGGAATTGTTAATCAATCAAGGGTCAAATCTAATGAGCGATTGGAGAGCACACGTTGATAGCTTTTGGGAACCAGTTGATAGAACTGTTAATAACTACCAAGGCCTGTTCAGATGAGGGTACTCGATAGTTTGGCACTCAACTAGATCCGCTTAATCAGGAGAGGCACCAGTTTCTCTAGCGAGAGGATGGACGGATAAGGAAGCCACTCATATACCGATCGTATAGTTGAGCCTTGCTTAGGACACAACCATCACTGAGACTTGCTTGTATAAGGATGCTTGGCAGTTTGATGTATGACTGGATTCAGGTAGGTTGGAAAAGGCATCACTTTTTCAATAAGAAGTCGATCGGGTGGTGGGGCTGACCAGGTGCTAATCATATTTGCTTGCTTAATAATTTTGGGATCAGAGAATCCTCTTCCAATTAAGTTCTCTATCGGATGAATGGTCAAAAGGTATGTAGTTAGACAGCCTAACTAAGCTTACTAGCTTGGACTTCATATCCTTGGTGATGAGTAGTCACCGATCATGTAGCAGGACCGATCGACTATACCTGTTTACTTGGATTTCATATTCTTGGACTTAATAAAATTTTCCTCAACAACCATATTTAATTACTATAATTAAATAGTAATTATTGTTAAAAAAATTACAGAGAAAGTGGAGGGAGAGTGATGACATTGCTAAGGACAAGTGCCTTGATGGTGCGATCGAGGAGGTCGGGTGACAGGGTACGAGGAAAAGAGGCCGAAACTTGGCATCGATGGCAGAGAGGCAAACAGCCAGTCACCGAGATGAAGGTCACTATAGAGATGGAGGACATGGTTAGAATGTGAGAGCTAGAATTTTAAGGTGGGGATGGTAAATAAGAGACAAGAAGAGACAAAAATCAAGGGATGGAAGAAACCGACAAGCTTGGCAACGAGGGCATCATTTGTCGGGCTAGAGGTCATTGGCCTCATGGTAGGGGTGGAGGATGTGAAAGCTAGGGTTCTAAGAAACAGAAGAGAAAAAGAGATGCCATGATAGGGTTGGGTGACTTAAAAAAAACAAAAAGAAAGAAAATATGGATTAGGATTCAGGTAGGCCACGCACATTGATTTTTAACTTTTGGTTTTAAATTTTAAATGGGACAGCAGGCCAAGCCAGAAATGGAATTACACCAGGCCCTATCCTTACTTTAGCTGTCAGGCTTTGGGCTGGGCCTAGATCCAATAGTTTTTTAAAAATCCAGGCCAAAGCCCGACCCAGGGAAACCATTTGGACCAGCCTGAGAAAACACATGCTAGAAATTTCAGAGATAACAAAGCCCATCCAGAACAGAAACCATGCATTGTTTTTTCCGGTAATAGAAGCCACAGCTGCAGCGGCAATAAGCATTGGGATTAAGGTAAAAGGGCTCATACTAATGAACATGCTGGCAACAGTTTGAAGATAACAAACCAAAATAAATGGCTCCAAATTGATGGGCCAAATTTGTTCTTTGAAGACCATCCGAAAAGAGATACCACACTCACATAGCACCAAGATTTTTTTAAAAAAAAACTTCAACACATGGTACCTTCAAAAGATTCATAAACCAGCATCAACAAAGAGTATCTTCAACACATTTGATGTTCTGAACTATTATCACCAACACAGCACATTCATTTTAACCCGCATGTCTCATGCCCCCACTTCTGAAACAACCATGATACAAAACGGACCATCTCTACCAGACCTACAACTCGATGTCACGCCACCCACAAGAAGAAACTGCGATAGAAGAAAATCCGCACGCCACCTGCTGTCGCCTTAATTAGGGTCTGTTTTCTCGAGTGCTGTTACAGGGAAAACAAAAATTATGAAAGAGGAAATGCAATCTAGCATACAAGAAATATGAGGAGAATACAAGATAGAAAATAATTAGTTGAAGAACTTACTATTGTAATTAAGTAACTTTTCGATAAGGTCAACATGAGTCATGAGCATTCGCCTGCAGCAATAGCGGACTAGACCCAAAGCATCCAGCGCATCCCTATGAAATTAGCATCAAGAGTTCACTATCTTTTTGTTAGTTGCACCTATACATGATGGAAGTTGCAAGAAGCATAATGATTCATCTAGACATATATTTCAAAAGGAGCAAAGACAAATTATTCCCCATCACTCAGCATCCATATGTAAGAACTTACAAAATATTAACAAGCGTTGTTTTCCATATGACATGGCCAAAAACTGCCAAGTTGTAGATAATATATAGACAATGCTCATATGATTGGAGCACATGTAAATTTCCTTTTCTTAAAAAAATCATCACAATGCCACAAAATATTAGGAACACTCTATAATTCCAATTATTGGCCAAGATAAAGAAATATTTAAGGAAATATCAAGTCGTCCAGCAATGACCATCTGATTTCAGATATATAGAACTTTTCTGTCAAAAAAACTGGCCGTACTTGAGATGATAGCGCATCTAAATGAGTATGTGATATGATACTAAGTGGGAAGGGGCTAAAAAGTTAGGAACCTGTCTATAAGGGTGAAAAGAGCACCTCAATACTATTTTAAGCGTCCATGAAGCTTTGGTTACATATTGACAGGCAAAGATCAGATGTAAACATGAACATAATTTGCCAATTTCAGGGGGAATGGAGTGGAAACCCACAAACATGTAAGAAGAGGGTCACCAAAGAAAGATAAGAAGAGGTGGAATATAGAAGAGAGCAAATCTTCTCTTCTCCAACCAATATGTCATCAAATGATCGACACTGGGTTTAAGAAACTGACCTCTAGTAAGCCCTATATGTAGTTAAATTGAGTAATTTATAATTAGATTTTATGCCCTAGGATCATTCCAAGACAACAATAAGCAAGGCATTACTGGTTCAAAGCAACACAATTGAGAATGCATGACTCTATTATCACGCAGACAACCTGCATGCTACAACCCTACTTACAGTTGGGAAACAATGCGCATCCTGAGGCTTTGACTTATAAAATTTCACTAATGATAAAAACTGTGATTGTATTTGGTATTTAATTGATAAAAACATGCTTTTGTAGCCCTTCATGAATACAAGAAGAAAATAAGGAATCATGCAGGTTCATTCATTGAGGTTATAGTTCTAGTTAAGTTAATATCATAAAGTTAAATGATCAGTTATGACTTATTGTTTATCAGTGATGAATTAGCTAATAACCTATTTAAATCAGATGTTAAGTATTTGATACACCAATGTAGCTGGTTGATTATGACTTTTATTTCAAACTTTTTGCCACTTATTTTCCACGTTCCAACATTCTCCCTTTTTTTTTGTCCTGTCAATCTGTTTCCCTCTTTTTCTTCCTTTATTGTTCTTCTTGTACTTTATTTTTCTTTCCTTTTTCCTTTTCTTTCTTTATTCTTTGTTTTCTTTCCAACTCCTTGACTTTCTCACCCCCATCACAGACAATACAGCTACATATGTGTGTTAATTATCCTCAAGAGAGGAAGTACAAACGGATGAAATCAGGGTGGGCTTTACCAAATTAAAAAACAAAAGACACACCCTACTCCCTTCTAATCCTTCTCCTGACATCCACACCAACCAAACAGAGCATAAGAATAAATGATTCCCATTTTAGTAGCTGCCTTGCTGGTCAAGGAGTTCCCACTTCCAGCCTTACCAGCCTAAGTTGAGGAATTGGTCAAGAACAGGTTAACTACTGAGTCTTTCTAACTGGCAAGGTAACCTAGAATTGGCTTTGATACCATGTATCCTAGAGTGAAAAAACCTTGAATCTTGAACCTATCATTATCGTATAATCTATCATATCAGGAAGTTTTTTTCAAGCCATTTACTTGCATCTTCAAAAACATACTTGACAGGAAAAGAGGCATGAAAGAGTTATGGATGTAGGAGACAATGAAGCCAACATGTAATTTAACATGCATTCAGCATTTTAAAGTTTAAAATACAATCCAAAGCTCCTACCTACTTTTTGACATTCTATGGGATCTTGTGGTTTTCACGCCAAAAAAAATCCACAAGCATAAAAAAGCTATCTGTGTTTCTTCTTCTGTTGCTTTCCTTTCTATTAGCTACAACCATCATAAACATGTACTAAGAAATAAGAGGAAAACATATTTAAAAAAAAGATCTTGTTTCACATCACATCATTTGACACTAACCCAGTGAAGTCCCTCGTCAGTTGATTGGCGAAAGCAAATTAACCAACCGCTCTTAGGAGAGGCACAGACTTAATTCCAATTAGGTCAAACATTAAAATCGGAGGAAAACCATGGGGAAATCCTTAATTAATTTCAAGAAAAAATAGAAAAGAAGCAGAACGAGGAAAGGATCGGTACCCCTCAGAATAATCCGCCTGGAGAAGATCGAGATACGTATCCCACTTGTTGCCAATCACCTAAATAAACACCCAGAATAAATTTATAAACATATAGTTATACATTCAATTTTTTTTATAACAAAAGGAAAAGCAAAACCCTAATACTTATAAGGAAGAGGGATTCGAAAACCCTAGAAAAAAACCCTAGAGATGCATTAGATGAGGAGACTAAAAAAAGTGGGAAAAGAAGAGAATGAGAAATAACCTTTCCACAGGTGAAGCAACGCACCGGAATGATCATCTCTTCGTTCCTTCGCCGGCACCGGAAGTCTGCCGCGTCTCTCCGCTCGGGCAGCCGCGCTCAAAGGGAAAGGCGGAGAGAGGGGCTTATAAGAGGAAAAGGAGTTCGGGTTGTATCATTCACGCGAAAGAACGATTTCACTTTCTTTCGCGACGTCAACCGTTGGATGGCATCTCGTACAGCTCTTAAAGCACTCCCGACTTCTGCTTTCCCGAGTTTCATCCGATCACACATATTTCAAGGATAGCAACAAAATTCAAATTTATGGTAAACCATCCGATCCGATTTAATTAGATCAGTAATCAATACTTTAACTAAATTTTGATTAAATTTAAATAAAATTCGAAACTTAACTTTGAATTTGGATCGAAACCGGATAGATATACATCCGAATCTGGTCCAAATTATTTTAATATTTATATATATAATTAATATATATCATATTAAATATATTTTATTAATTATTAATTATTAGTTATTAAATTTTAAAATACTTAAATTTTTTATTCTAATCTTTATTTTTCATGAATAAGAAATTATATATTATAATTTATAATTGGTAAATCCTGATTAATCTTCAGTTCATCTCTTCCTCTTCAACGACTCTTCCTCCTCTTGGATCAGTGTTGAACTAAAAATATAGTTAAATTTTTTTTATTTAATATATGTATGATTTATAAAATGGTAGATGATTTTAAAGTTGATAAAAATAAAAAATATATTTAATATGACTTAACTGGATGCTTGGTAAATTCAAGTTACCCGATACCCGATTGAGATGGGTTTGAATAAAATTCTGATAGTATTTGAGATAGTTTATTTGGATTTGGATAGTTATGTACCTAGCCCAAACCCAGCCTATTGCCATCCCTACTTTAATGCGGCCATTTCGAGATCCAACGGTTGAGGTCTAGGAAGAAGGTGAATTGTTCTTTCGGGCTAAAGATACAATCCCAACCCTTGGAAAAATCTATTTCGCTAGGTTTCTGGCCTAACCACAAATTATTAACAAATCCATGATACAAATTAATGAAGTCGTCACGATTGCCGACTTCAGTTCATAATTGATATATGAAAGTCTTCGTTTTTTTCTCCTTCTCCTTCTCCTTATTCAGCATGTAGAATTTATAATTAGCATTAGAAACTTGATCATATCGAATCCAAAAGAATTATAACATGGTTTGATGTTTAAGAATTCCATCCCTTGGGAACAAATGCGGTTATTGGATTAATGAACAATTTGTTGGCTGCTGAAAACAGAAATCCAGAACTTCTGAGTAATTTTGTGAGATCATAAAAAATTTATTGGGCATGGCATTTAAACTTTGCATCTCTTTAAGTAGGTATCTTTTTCTTTATGCTTGTCAAATTATCATTGCCTTCACATCACGGGCCAAGAAATGAAATGCTGAAAGAATTTTTAAGATGATTGTTTCAACATTTATAACATTAGATGAACATGAGATTTTTTGATGCCCTTCTTTAGTTATATTCATAATCAATCTTTTGTGGACAATCAGCCTACGCGGAACCTAATAAAAGAGCTCTCTTCCGGTTTTTTTTTTTTTTTTTTTTTTTTTTTTTTTTTTTTTCAACAATTTTTATTTGTGGCCTGGCCATGCTTTTTCCTTGCAAATGCAATTTGACAATGTAGAGATTATTAACAAGGCTGAGAGCATGGCAAAATCATTGCATTGGGAATAAAGCTGCAAATGGGTCGGGTTGATCATGACCCGACTCGACCTGACCCATTTTTATGGATCCGTGATACAGGTTAGATCCTAAAATTAGATCCATTTCATTTTTCGGGTTGGATCTGGATTTATTGAATTTGGATCCGACCAGATCTGACCTAATTCAAATATACTAATACTGTTAGGATCATATCTATTTGGACCTTTAAATTATAATTTAAAATTTATATGAAACTTATTTTTAACATAGAAATAAAGTTATAATTATTTTTATATCTTATTTATTTTAAAATAATATTATTTATTATTTATTTTATGGCTAATAATAGTTGGTTATGTAATAATTGAAATATGATTATCTATATTTTATCTAGATCATATTTAGATCTAACTTTTTTAGATTAGAATCGGATTATTTATGGACCAGATCCAACCTGAATGATCCGTTGGATTAAAAATTTTAATAGTGAACCCGACTTGACCCGATCCGATTTTTAAGTGGATTATATTTGAATCTAATATTATGACCCGATCAAAAAATCAAGTCGGATCGAGATCACTCATGATCCGATCCAACCCACTCTATTTGCATCCTTAATTGAGAAATAAGAATGACGTACTAAAAGAGGAACGAAGGATTGCTTTGTGTTCAGAAGAAAATGTGAAGGCCAATGTTACCATGAAAATTGGGGAGGACATTTTGACCCGGTCAAAACGGGATCCTCTCTCTCCATATCCGGTGCGGTGATGGAAGTTTCCCTCACGCGATTTCTGTTTCCGCATGGGGGTTTCCCTTTCTTTGTTCCGCAATCATTTCTTTTTTGTGTAATGTATGCTGTGCGGAGAGGGGTGCTCGTCGTGGACTAGAGTGCAGGAAGAGAAACCTGGAATCCTGGGATTTTCTCAGAGATCGACTGGAACGGTGTAAGAGCTCCAGGTTTAAGTGATTCTACATGGCTACACGGTTTGAAGTCCCAAAGTATGATGGGAAGATCGACTTTGGGTTGTGGCAAAAGAGGATCAAGGCAGTCCTGGTGCAGACTGATATTCACAAAGCACTTCTCGGAAAGGAGAAGTCAGGCAAGAAGGATGAAGATTGGGTAGAGCTAGATCTCAAGGCCATCAGCACTATTCAGTTATGTTTAGCTGACGAGGTGATGTACAATGTCGCAGATGCAGAGACTACTATAGACTTGTGGAAGAAACTTGAAGATCTCTACATGTCGAAGTCCCTTACTAACAAGTTGTATGTGAAAAAGCAACTTTACAGTCTACGAATGTCTGAAGGGGGTAATTTGTTAGAGCATATGAATGTGTTCAACAAGTTGATTTCTCAACTACGTAGTATGGACGTGAAGGTGGATGAAGAGGATCAGGCTTTTCTCTTACTGTCTTCATTGCCGAAGTCCTATGATCACCTAGTGATGACAATCCTCTATAGCAAGGATACGTTGAAGATGGAAGAAGTCAAGATCACTCTGTTGTCAAATGAGACAGGAGTAAGACCAGCTCCAGCATTTGTGAAGGTTTGCTAGTGAAGGGTAGTGATCAAGACAGAGGAAGCTCTAAAGAGAGAGGCAAGAAGAAGTATAATTTCAGGTCCAAATCAAGAGGCCGAAATAACAAGTGCCATATTTGCAAGGAAGAGGGTCATTGAAAAGCAAATTGCCCAAAGAAGAATAAACAGAAGGGAAAGCAGCAAGAACCAGAAGAAACAGCGGTGACTTCAGAGTCTGAAGCGGAGGGAGATATGTACTCCATGTCTCCTCAGGTATAGATTCTTTTGATTCGTGGATTCTTGATTCTGCATGTTCCTATCATATGTGTTCGCACAGGGAGTGGTTTGACACCTACACAGCATGTAATGGTGGTCGTGTTCTCATGGGGAACAACTCTGAGTGCAGAACAGTGGGGATAGGAAATATCAAAAATAAGATGTTTGATGGTACTGTGAGGATTTTGACAGAGGTCAGGCATATGCCTGATTTGAGGAAGAGTTTGATCTCCCTGGGTACATTGGAGGCAAGTGGCTGTTCGTATACAGGAGCAGGTGGAATTCTGAAAGTAAAGAAAGGTATTTTAGTGGTCATGAAGGGAGAGCGAATTGGGTCCCTATACAAACTGGTAGGAAAAATAGTAACAAGTGATGCAGCAGTCTCTACTTCATCTGATGAGGATGGTACTCTGATATGGCATGCTAGGCTTGGCCATATGAGTGAGAGGGGACTGCAGGAGTTGCACAAGAGGAGTCTACTCAAGGGAGTAAGGTCTTGCAAGATAGATTTTTGTGAGACGTGTCCTTGGCAAACAATGCAGGGTCAAGTTTATTACTTCTAGCAACAGAAGCAAGCAGATTCTTGAATATGTGCACTCAGATGTGTGGGGGCCAGCCCCAGTGACATCACTTGGTGGATCCAAGTACTTTGTGACTTTTATTGACGACTTCTCAAGAAAGGTCTGGGTGTTTTTTCTGAAGTACAAGTCAGAAGTGTTTGAGAAGTTTAGAAATTGGAAAGCAGCTGTGGAGAAACAGACAGGTAAGAAGCTCAAGTGTCTCAAAACAGACAATGGTTGTGAGTTCACCTCTAAGGAGTTTGAAGAGTTTTGTGCAAATGAGGGTATCACAAGACATTTCAGTATCCCAGGTACACCACAGCAAAATGGGGTAGCTGAAAGGATGAACAGAACACTCTTGGAGAGAGCTAGATTTATGAGGCTGTTTGTCAACCTCCCGAAGCAGTTCTGGGCCAAGGTAGTAAGCACTGCATGCTACTTGGTGAATCGGTCTTCCTCGACATCACTTGAACTCAAAACACCATAGGAGGTCTGGACAGGTAAACCAGCAAATTATTCTGACATTCACATATTTGGTTATCCTGTATATGTTCTTTTACAGAAGCAAGAGAGAACCAAATTAGATGCCAAGTCTGTGAAGTGTATTTACCTGGGAAAGAATGATGGTGTAAAGGGTTACAAGTTGTGGAATCCAACCACACAGAAAGTGGAGCTAAAGCGTGATGTAATCTTTGATGAAGCTTCTATGTTGAAGAGAACTCAACAGGCAGTCCAAGATGATGAGAAGAGTCCAAGTCCTTCAGTTCAAGTGGAGTTAGAGGCAGGCAGTGATAATAAAGATCATAGTGACACTTCTAGTCAGGAGGATGCAGAGGAGGTACAATCCAGAGAGACAGAGCAGTATTTCATTACAAAAGGAAGGACTAGAAGAGAGGTGCAAGTTCCACTCAGGCTGAGTGGCACAGTAGCTTATGCTTTTCTTGTGATATCTTCTGATCCAGGTTCCTACCAAGAGGCGATGGAAAGTAAAGACAGCTCAAAGTGGCTAGTTGCTATGGAAGAGGAGATGGAATCTCTTCATAGAAACAAGACTTGGGACTTGGTGACACTTTCCAAAGACAAAAAGGCAATTAGCTGCAAATGGGTGTACCGAAAGAAGGAAGTATCATCAGAAGGGGAACAGTGCAAGTACAAGGCTAGACTTGTGGCAAAAGGCTATGCTTAGAAAAAGGGAGTAGACTTTGATGAGATTTTTTCACCAGTGATGAAACATTGCTCAATTAGAGTCTTACTTGCGATGGTGGCTATGTGGGATTTAGAATTGGAGTAGATGGATGTCAAGACTTCATTTCTACATGGCAATCTTGAAGAGGAAATCTTTATGTTGCAGCTTGATGGTTTTACGAAGCCTGACAATGAGAAAAAGGTGTGCGAGTTGAAGAGGTCCTTATATGGCTTAAAGCAATCTCCAAGACAGTGGTACAAGAAGTTTGATACCTTTATGGTGACACATGGCTACAGAAGAAGCGAGTATGACGGTTGTGTCTACTTTCAGTTTCTTGCAGATGGTTCCATTATAATGCTTATGCTCTATGTAGATGATATACTCATAGCTTGCAGGTCAACTCAGGAGATAAACAAACTGAAGCAGGAGCTCAGTTCTGAGTTTGAAATGAAAGACCTAGGTGAAGCTAAGAAGATCCTAGGCATGGAGATCTAGCGTGATCGATAAGAAGGCAAGTTATAGCTGACCCAGAAGAAATGCATTGAAAGAGTGTTAGAAAAATTCAGCATGACAGATGCAAAGACAGTAAGTACTCCTATGGCACAACACTTCAAGTTAACATTGCAACAATGTCCAAAGACAGAAAAAGAACATCAAGAGATGCTCAAGGTACCGTATGCAAGTGCGGTAGGATATTTGATGTATGCCATGGTCTGCACAAGACCTGACCTGTCTCAAGCAGTGAGTGTGGTTAGTAGGTACATGTCAAATCCAGGAAAACAACATTGGGATGCAGTAAAGTGGATTTTGAGATACCTGAAGGGTACATCAGACATTGGTTTATTGTTTCAAAGAGACTTTGGCGCGGATGTTCTTGAAGGGTATGTGGATTCTGACTATGCAGGTGATCTTGACAGAAGCAGATCTACTTCTGGGTACATCTTTGTTCTGGGTGGAGGTCCGATCAGTTGGAAAGCTACACTGAATAATATTGTAGCATTATCCACTACCGAGGCAGAATACATAGCTGCAGTTGAGGCGGCAAAGGAGGATCCCGGGTATTCCGTGGAGCGGGTTTGCTGGCCTCGGGGTTTCTTTCTGTGGCATCAGGGAGACTTCAGTCTCAGGTGGAGCACCGGTGAAGGTGGCTTCACGGGTGGAGCAGGTTTTGATACTAGTTCAGAGCGGGAGGTGCAGGGAGGACCATATCCTAGCACGAGCACCAAGGGGTGCACTTAGCCAGGTGGAGCAGAGTGTGCAGAGATTGGTATAGCTCTGAGGTGATTATGTCATGTAGGGCTCCAGTTACAGCGGGTGCCGGTTCAGGTTCGCTGGGTTCTCTCTAGGAAAGTCCAAGAACAGACTGATGCAGCTGCCATGCAGAAGGAAGGCTACAATCGGTGGTGCCAGGATACAAGTGAGGGTTTTCAGCTGTGAAGGCGGTCATCCCAAAGGCTTCCAAGTGAATTCAGCAGTTGAAGAGTATTGGCAGAGGCAAGGATATCCGCACAGGCTGTCAAGACACGTAGTTACAGCAGGGTTGTGCGTGGAGGACATTAGCAAGTTTGCCAAAGCTTGAGGGCACCAAGGTGGAGATTGTATGGATTTGCGTGGTGCTCCCAAGCTTTGGAGAGACTTGTGAGACCATGGCAGGGATGCTGGAGGCGATCCCTGGGGCTTGGGGGCGTGTCCCAAGCGGGTCCTGGATGTATTCCATGGGTTTTTTGGAGGTGTTCCAGGGATACTCTGAGTCTGAGGTTGAGAGAACCAGTGAGACATGGGTGTACATGGGCTCGGGTTTGGATTTTCTCGAGTGACTGAGGGGGGAGTTTTTTAGGGCTAGGTCGGTTGTGACCTAGGGTTTTCTTTGTTTTATATATAAAGAACGACAGGAACATCGGAAATTAGAAGAGTAGACGCGATCCCTTTTCTCCTCCAAGAAAATCCTAGCATCTCTTCTCTTCTCCTGGTTCTTTCTCGTGTATGGAGCCCCATGGGGGCTCGCCTCCGCGACGGGAGTGGATGGCACGCCCCATCTCTTCCCTGGTGATGTGTTCCCTTTCTGTCATGGTGGCATCAAGGAGGATCCCGGGCAGTCCATGGAACGGGCTTGTTCCAACAGGCCAAAAGAGGTAAGCATCACTTATAGGACATAAATAGAATGGCCCATGGACTCTAACAAATAATTATTTATTAATAGCTGAACAATAATACAAGTGACCATACAAGAAGTACTCTTATTATCTCATTTATTATACTAGTATACTAAGTATGTCACATTCAAAACACGTGGCACGAAGACCTCACTAGGCTACACTCCATGGCACTCTCACATACGCCACAAACTTGCACTACACACATACAAAATGGTTCTTGACCTCTATTTATAGTCCCTATAGGTCGGTGGAGAACTTTAGTTAATGGTATCCAAGAGGTCATGGCAGCCAAAAGTTTTTGGATGCTAGAATGACAGTGCAAGGAGGGTCCAGAGAGATTAAAATATCTTGTAGAATGATGGTGATGATTTGAATCTTGTAATGGAAGGTGCAACGAGATTTTGAGGAGAGTTCTGGAATATCCAAGGAGTAGAAAGAATTTAGAAAGGACCTATATGGGGAAGAGAAAGGGGCGGCAGATAGAAAATTCTAGAGTGGGAAAGAGAGAGAGAGTTGTTGAACTCGCAATAGCAGATTGCCAACATGTTACAGTGAATGGTAGATTTAGTTAAGCTATTAACTTTTGATAGTTACCACGTATGATGATGAACTCTTTCTCTTGCTTCTTCCATGATGGTTCCTTGTTGAGAATGGATAGAGGTGATTTGCTACAAGTTAGTTATAGGTTCTTATATTTTTGGTATATGGATTTATTTTTGAAAACCTTGGATTTAATGTGCAGAGAGATTATAATAATTTAGGATGACATCCAATAATTAAAAAAGCTAATTAGAAGTAAAGCTGTCAAAATAGGCAACCCAGTCCATTGAGGACTGGCCCTTTGGGTCGGGTCTATTAGGATCGGCTAAAAAAACTCTGTCGATAAACATGTCATCAAATAAATAGCTCGGTTTTGACCCTTATAAGTGAAGGGCTTAAACGATCCGACCCTTACAACTCACCACAAAATTAAAATAATCAAAAAAATATAAAAAATAATAAAAAATTATTTCAAGGTCATAATAAGTATGTCGTATGGCCATCTTAATTTGATCGTTTTATTATTGCCTAAATGTTACGTAGCTCTTTCTAGTTGACTATTTGACCTTTTTTTTTTCATTAAAAATCTGAATGTCTAATATACAGTAATTGTTAACGAATAAATGCCACTTACTGATATTTCATAGCATATTTTATTATTTATCTATGTATCTATCTATCTATCTATGTGTGTGAGAGAGAGAGACTGGCGAGGGTGTGGAGGATTTTCCAGCCTCTATGTAGTTGCTTACAATAATATATATATATATATATGTGTGTGTGTGTGTGTAGTTTTTGGAGGTCTACAGGAGTTGAGCAAGACCATTAGCAAGTTTAATCTCCCAACAAGTCAATATCATGTCCTCTTGGGATCGAAGTAGGCAAAGGCGCTTGCTGAGCATCAGTTACACATAATAAAAGTGCTTTGGTAAGTCAAAAATGTTATTCAAAAAATTATTAGGCTAGTATGATGTCTTCTCATTGCTCCTGTTTGAATTGGTACAGGGAAACATGCTATTTTTATTTTTTGGGTAAGAAAGAGGAGTTGAAAGCTTTCATTCGTATGAAAATAACAGTGCAGAAACCTCAAAGAAAATGGTACATAGAAGAGTATACAGAGATCATTCGCATAAAGAATAAAGCAACTACAAAACCAAGACTTATGAAGCGTAAGAAAGTCCACTGAAACGAGTGCACTTCTCAATTTGAACAAATAGCAGGCACTCCAATTACAGCGATAAAAGAGATGAGCTCCCAGCAAGGATAATAAGTAATGAAAAATATGTAGCACCAACATATGCAAACCACCAACATAATGTTAGAAAATCCTGGATCAGAGTATATACCGCGGAAGCACCGTGAGAGAGACCTTGATGTGATGATGGCAGCCTTCTTTCTAAACCAAGAAGTAAGAGAAGTAATAGAAGAGATTAGGAGAAAAGAGAGACTGATCTTTATTAATCCTTAGAAAAAAAACCTTGATTACAATCAAGAACCAGCGCCTCTCTGACACCCGAGAAACAACTCCACCTTGCGGACTCCCTCATGCAAGATCCCCTTCTCCAAACCCGTGGAAGACCTCCACGCTCAAGCCCTTCTTCCGCGTGATATAAGTCTCACGCTGATTCCTCTCTCATACTCTAAACCGACGCTCCCTATATATAATCACATAGACGGTTTGGGGCTTCCTAAGTTGATTGCAACCAACCAACTAATACTTGGACTTAAACCCCATAACCCACAAATCGGGTTATGTTACAATTTCTCAAAAACTCTCCCCGAAAGTCACATGAGATAAAACTGAAACTTAGAGCATCCCTGAAACATCTCCAAGAAACTCCTAGAATATATCCAGGACCCGCTTTGGACACGCCCCCAAGTCTCAGGGATCCTCGAACATCCCTGTCATGGCCTTCCAAGTCTCTCCAAGGCTTGGGAGCACCACAAAATCTCTATAATCTCCACCTTAGTGCCCCCAAGCCTTGGCAAACTTGGTAATGTCCTCCTGCACAACCCCGCTGTAACCGCATGTCCTGACAGCCTCTTGTGCGGATCTCCTTGCCTCTGCCAATACCTTTCAACTGTTGTGCACCCTTGGAGGCCTTTGGGATGACCGCTTCCACAGCTAAAGACCCTTGCTTGTACCTTGGCACCACCATTATAGCATTCCTTCTGCCTGGCAGCTGCATCAGACTTTTTCTTGGACTTTCCTGGAGAGAAACTAGCGAACCTGAACTGGCACTCACTATAACTGGAGCTCTACCTAACACCATCTTCTCAGAGCCACGCCTTTGCACGCTGCTCCACCTGCCTCAGAGCATCCCTGGCGCTGGTGTTGGGATATGACTCCTCCCCATGCACCCTTTTGCTTTGATCTCGCGTCGAATTCTGCTTCACCCATGAAGCCACCTCTCCCTGGTGCTCCACCTGAAACTGAAGTCCACCTGATACCATAGAATGAAACCTCGAGGTCAGCAACTCAACGCTGCCCTGCTGAGCCTACACCTGAACCTCGTACCCAGTCGCTGCCTCCTCAAACCCTCCGCATCCCGCGGACCCCTCCGAGATTGTTTTAGATATATTGCCTCCTGCAGGCTCCTCCAAAACCAAGAGCTCATCCGACTATTTCTTTGACCCAGCGACTGAACCTGAGAAATCTGGGCTTTCCTTTTCTCCATCCTTGCACTTCTTCCTAAGCGGATACTTCCGTTTAAAGTGCCCTGTTACACCACACCTGTAGCACTTACCAACCATGCTGCCTTTCCTGGACTGTACCCGTCTCACCTGTTCACCTTTCTTCCATTTTCTTGGCTTCTCTGATATAGCCAAACCCTCCTGGAAGACCTCCCTCATCGTCATCCATTCCCGATGCTCATTGGGCCTTAACACTGATATGATCTCCTCATACACCAGTGTCTCATTTCCATACAACAGTGTAGTCACCAATGGATAGAAGCTCCCGGGTAGTGAACATAAAAGCAGCAAACTTTTATCTTCCTCTTTGTTATCGTTTGCTCCCAATGCCCGCAGCCACAAAACGAAGACCCACGAACCTCGACCCACGCGCGGCGCGCGGGTGGATGGGCGCTCGGCCCAGTGCGCAGGTGCACGCGGGCGCGCGCGCGGGCTCGGCCTAGTCGCTTGCGGTGCCCCCCTTGGGGCGTTTCCCCGTGTTTTCCATGCGGTTTCCCATGCATTTCGCACGGTGTTTGAGTGGTCCACGAGATTTCTTTTGATCCTGATCATCCGATGGCGCAATCAGATGGCTGAGATTAATCCGAGCTTGATTAGGCTTGATCTGAGGGTATCTTGCATGGATTTTGGTACGATCTGAACCTTTGTTCTTTGATCTGATGGCTTGGGAGTGTTTTGGACTCTCTGGACTCATTTTAGTTTTGTTTTGGATGCCGTTTCAGATGGTTATTTAACTAGAGAGAGCCTACGGTTTTTGATACAGACAGAGATAGAGAGCGACAGAGAGAAAAAAATCCAAAGAAATTTCAGAGAGATTTCTTCTTCGATCCAGGCCCAGGAAAAGCTAGAGACCTGGTATTTGGGATTTTTCTCGTGCTTCTTTCATCCTCTTTTGTTTATTTATCATGTCTCTTTGTTTTTAATCTGGCATTTGTTATCTAGATATTTGTATTCCTTTTGTACCTAGATTTGGGTCAGATTATAGTGGATTACTCCTTTCCTCTTGGTGGACGTAGGCAATATTTTGCCGAACCACGTAAATCTCATCTTCTTTTGATTTGATATCTGTCTGTGTTGTGATTGGTTAATTGCCTAAGTGAGTAAACAGGAATTATTTGGAGGCCTAAACTAGTTTAATCCGCTGCGCACAACCCAATAATTGGTATCAGAGCACAGGGATGGCATCTGATGGGCAACCAAGTTCTTTTCCAGCTCCTAAGGCGGTTATTTTTCATTCCACTATCTCTAGGCATGAGGTAGCGATATTTGATGGCACAGGTAATTTTGCACTATGGAAGGTGAGAATGAGATATCTGTTGGTAAAGGAGGGCGTTGCAACAGCTCTCAAAGGAATGGATGCAATTCCAGGTAATACAGAGGCTGAAAAAGAGAAGATGAATGAGAGAGCACTTGGAACTCTGTTTTCGGGATTGAGTGATAAAGTCCTCCGCAATATAGTGGAACTTGATACAGCTAAAGGTATATAGGAAAAATTAGATATTTTGTATATGGTAAAATCTCTCACTAATAGACTGTATTTGAGGAACAAGCTGCACACATTTCGTATATCGAAAGGGATCTCACTCAAGGATCACTTGGATGATTATAATAAGCTCCTGCTTGATTTGGCAAATATTGGTGTTAATGTTGATGAGGAAGACAAGGCTTTGATCCTCATTTATTCTTTGCCTAAGTCCTATGAAAATATTACTACTACCATGCTCTATGGAAGAGAGACTATAAGTCTCAATGAAGTTGAAGCCACTTTGTTATCCAATGAGCTTAGGTTGAAAGTACAGTTGGAGTATCAGGCTTCAAATCCGGCACAAGGACTTATTGTTACAGGTATAGATGAGCAAAGAACAGTTGGACAAGGTAGAAACAAGTCCAAGACTAGATCAAAGTCTAGGTCTAAAAGACCTGGTGTTTGTCATTACTGCAAGAAACCAGACCACTGAAAAAATGAGTGTAGATTTCTACAGTTCAAGAAATAGAAGGAACAGAAAAATAAAGGAACAATCTCAGATTTGGCATCAGTAGCAGTTTCTTCTGTAGATCATAGCAGTACTGTAGATGATGCAGTATTTACAGCTGCATGCAGTATCAGTCAGCCTGATACCTAGATCGTGGACTCTGGAGCATCTTTTCACGTGACACCCCATAAAGAATGGTTCACTTCTTTTAGATCCTGTGATGGAGGCTCTGTTCTTCTTGGGGATGATGCCATCTGTAAAGTGGAAGGAATTGGTACAGTTCAGATCAAATATCATACAAATACTATGGTGACTTTGGTGTTGGAAAATGTGTCCCAAAGCCAATTTCTACTGTAAACAGTTGTACATTTAATGTAATTGTATATGAATTATATTATTGAATAAAATGTTTATTCTAGCAGTTCATCACTATTTCATCTTTCTGAAATGAGTTCTTGAGTGATGAAGTCCTTAGGACTATTTGTATGTGATATAGAGAGGATATATCATATAGTCCTAAAATTGTTCGCGATCAAATGATACACTTATTTCAGGATGATAGTATATCAAGTATAGGTCGTTGTGTACCATAGTCGTTGGTTGTCCTCTTAACCAAGAAGTGTGGAGACACTGGTATGGCATGCAGATGTTGTTTGACATTTTATTGAACGTGACCCGTCTGTACTTTTTTTGCCTAGAGTTTTGATATGGACGTAGTTATCCCTCAGACATGAAATCGTCATGGTAGCTTGCGAGCAACTCACTGTACTTTGGTACTGGACTATCTGGATTTCTAATCCAGGGACGGAAGGTTTCTGGGTACAGTTAAGCACTCGTGTAGCAGTGATCGGATCAAGATGGGATTGACCCCTCCAAAGTGTTTGGAGTAGATATCTTACTGTGTTTCAATTTAGCAAAACTTTGGCCAGGGTAGTCTCTGTAATGTGTTACAGGACTTGTGAGATTGAGACACATTGTTGATGGACTTTATGGGTTGGGCAGTTTAACCCTAAGTCTTCTTGAGCATTAAGGTCAAAGGGATTAATTACTAGGTTTTCATATCTCCTGGTTCTTGATTGTTGCTCTGCAACTTCGACCTATCCGGACGTCGGGTGTCATTGCTAGATGGCGACTTTGACTGGTATTGGAAATGTTCCAGTGCTACCGGCTTAGTGTTCGAACCTATGGGATCACACACCATAAGGGTTTATACTTGATCTAGTGATCGGAGAACGATTGGAAATCGTTCGTGGACTCATAAAGGAAAAGTGTTTTTTTTTTACTCAAGTGTCGACACTTGATATTCTTGAAAGTGTCGATACTTGTGTAAGTGTCGACACTTGTTGATTTCGCAAGTGTAGACACTTGATATCACAAAAAGGTTGTGACATAAAATTTTCACTAATAGTTGGTGATACATGGAGGTGAATTAAGTAATGTGATTACTTGATAGCCCAATTTGATTGAGCTATAAAAATCTGGAACGAATCAAATAGAATTTAGTTCAAAATAGGTTTGGGTCCAATTGAGTTGAACCCAATGTATGCACACTTGACCCAATTGATTTCAGTTATGAACTAAAATCAATTAACACATTAATCTAAATTTAAATAAGTTTAAATTTATTTTTGGAGAGTTATGTAACTTTCCATGACCATAACTTCCCATAACTACCCATTACCACTCCATTATCACCCATAACTCCCCACTTTCCCTCTCCCTCACCATCTACTTAATGGGCTGAAATGGGAGGATGAAAATAAGAGAAAATTCAGCAAATAAATGCTAAAAAAATAAAAGGGAAGAAAGGGAAGAAGCTAGGAAAGGTTCTAGTTTTATGGGTGTGAGATTTTTGGAAAGAAGTGTGCATATCTGTACCTAGTGATCTAGGTCTTAGGATTGAGTGTTTGGGAAGGGTTCCAACGACTCATTCTCCACCTCTTGAGTTTCTTCATTCATTCGGAGAGTCCGACATCGAAAGAAGAAAAGGAGTTCCGATCAAATTGTTACACAACAAGCTAGCACTTGGAGTGGAAGTAGATTTTGAAAGAGCCCTGGTGTGAACCACCTGTAGAGGCCGGACACGTGTGCGGCTAAGCAGAGTTCTTCCTCCTCCTGGATCTTTCACAACGGAGAGCATCTCCACTTCATACGAGGCATGGTTTTACATATATAGATATGTTGCTTTGAAATATTCATAACATGAATTCATGATTTCATAGTTTATATTAATCATTCATGCAAGATCTTGGGATAAGTAGCATAGAAAAGTTTTAAAAGCATGCTTAGATTAAATGTTAATCTTCTCGACAATGCTTCCGCTGCATGTTATTTTAAAAAGGTTTTAAAATGAAAAGCATGCTCGCTACTAGTTTTCCTTTCAATTGGTATCAAAGCAACCAGGTTGCTCTAGCATGAATGTTTAGTATAAACATTATAAAATCAGTTTAATATCTTGCAAGTACTCGGATTGAGTGCCTCACCAGGCCGTCCGGTCATAGGAGAGAAGTAGGGCTGCAAGACCCTCACTTCCCATTCAAAGGGATCTCCTATAGCATGTCGGGGTGCCATTGTGAAGGACTCATGAAGAAGAAAAAGAAAAGAAAAAGTAAAGATTAAAATGTTTTGATCTTTATTATGTTCTAAATTTGAAGTCATAAAATATTTTAGAAATGTTTTAAAGTTAGTTTATGATTGTTATGTTAAATAGTTTAACATAAAATTCAAGTTTAGAAAAGACAAAGTTTGGATTTCAGCATTTCTGTGCTCGGGTTTGATCAAGTGTCGATACTTGGTTTACCTAGTGTCGACACTTGGGTGTCTATGTGTCGACACTTGGACTTCTAGGTGTCGACTCATGAACAAAAATACAGAAATTGGTTCACTGTGCGTCGACCTGTCTCAGAGTAGTGTCGACACTTTGGTGTCGACACTTGCTACTAAAGTGTCGACACTTCACAGTGAACAGAAATTTAAAAGTTGGATTTTTTTGTAAAAAATATTTTATAAAGTTTTTTGAAAATGTTCAATCTGTTGTATGATTAACGTAATTATGAATTAAGTAAATCTAAGTGACTAAATGACCTAAGGATATGATTTTAAGATCTAAGTCATATTCATAACTTTGGTTTAAATGGGTTAGCTTGAATTAGGTCCTAATTGGGTTAGACCTAAGTTTAGATGAATTGGACTTAATAGAGAATTAACTTAATCAAATGTTGAGTTAAGGTTCTTCTCTAGTTTCTATCTAATAGTTAGATTGATTGGTCCATACATCTAAATGGACTTAATCTTGGCTTCGTGGTATGACCCGATTCCTTAGGCTAGCCTAATCGAAATTGGTGAACCAATTGGTGTCTAAGATAAGTATGGCTTTTGATCTATGGTTTTTGGGGCTACCTCTTTCCTGGCCAATGATATTGGTGTCTAAGGAAAGATGGTTAATGGCTTAACCCATAACCTTGATCTCACTTACCTGGCCAATATGGTCAACCAGATTTGATTAGTTAGCTCATTGATTCGAGTTAGCCCATGCCAATAAGGTTAATCAGCTTGACTGATTTAGGTGCCCATGGATTTTGTGGTTCATGTAACCCTTTCATTAACATATGAAGTTAGTGAAAGATAATCCATGACTTATCCTTTCTCTTCTGTCACAACATGTATAAATCCTCTAAATTATTAGGTCCTTAAAAAGATGGAAATTATATGATAATTTTTTGTCTTAGCCTCCCATTAAGGTGTTTGGTAATAAGTCCAGTAATGAGGTGATTATCGGCAGATCCATAGATCGGGTGGTCATCATACTATTGGAATTGCCATTCATTATATGATGACATAATGCAACTTTCTCAAACAGGTGGTCAAATTAACCGGCCAAAGTCGGGCTTGATCATTTGTTAGCTAGAAGCATTAAGATCATTCATGTTAATGGTTGGACCTAACTGGGACCTTCTTTAGCAAGAAGCCCAAAGGCCGATTGAAGTGTTCCTAGGGCAAAATAAATTACTAGGAGTTGTTTGGAGAAACAACTGGTTATGAACCTACCTTTAGATGAGCATGGGTTGGATGACCATAATCGGGCTCATGCATTGTCTATTAGATTCTGGTACCCACTAAGGGATAAGTGTTATTCTTCGGATTGGAGGTAGAGGCTACCAGTCTGAATAAAATAGTGGGAGGAGCTTTTAGACAAAAGTCCATGTCTTTAAGTTTTAAATAATTCATATACTAAATAGTTTTGGTTTTCTTTTTCAGATAATGTCTGCTAATCTGTCACTCCGGTCATTATTAGATAATGACAAGCTCATAGGACCCAACTTCGATAGCTGGTATCGAAGATTGAGAATTGTTCTCGAGCATGAACGGATCCTTTATGTATTAACGGATCCGGCACCTGAGGGGCCAGCCCCCACCGCACATACTGCAGTCAGAGATGCTTATCAAAAGTGGGTCTCTGACCGTACTACGGTGCGGTGCATTATATTGGCGGCTATGAACGACGAGTTCAGTCGTAGATTCGAGGAGGCCCAACCGGAGGAAATCCTTCAAAAGTTGAAGGAATCTTTTGGTGCCCCAGACGATGTTGAAAGGTACAGGGTTTCCTCTACCATCTTCAATGCTCGAATGACTGAAGGGTCCTCGGTCACTGATCATGTATTATACATGATCGAGATGATCGAGCACTTGGCCAAACTCGGATATCCTTTCCACGAGCAGCTTGGGAAGGATGCGATTTTGAATTCTTTGCCTCACTTCTACTTACCTTTTCTAGATCACTATAGATTAACAAGGCCTGTAGTCAACTACTATGGATTGATGGGGTTACTACAGACTTATGAAAAGGATCACCAGCTCCAAAAGAGCTTGGTGAATTTAGTGGGAGGCAGTGCGGCAAGGCGTCGTCCCTTTAAGAAAGAGAAAAATAAAAAGAATAAAAGTAAAATGGTGCAAAGTGCTGGGCCCAGTCAGATTAAGAAGAAGGCTGACCAGAGTCAGGCAGAATGCTTCTACTGTAAGAAGCCGGGTCATTGGAAAAGGAATTATTCTGCTTACCTAGCTATACTTGACCCGAACAGGCCGAAGAAGAAGAAGCAGCAAAAGGTTGCTGGACAAGGTATTTATATGATAAATCATTGTGGTTTTTCTATTTATGATACTACTAACTGGATATTAGATACTGGTAGTCCTTATCATATTTGCAATACGTTGCAGAGACTACAAGTTAGTAGAAGATTCGAGAATGGCGAGAGATTTCTGAATGTGGGGAATGGAAGTCAAGCTCCAGTC
Source organism: Areca catechu (assembly GCA_021397845.1). NCBI lineage: Eukaryota > Viridiplantae > Streptophyta > Magnoliopsida > Arecales > Arecaceae > Areca > Areca catechu. The sequence continues at coordinate 97,343,486 of CM038048.1, read as the reverse complement.
CTGGCATTGGGAATTGTCAATCTATTTTTCGAGTCTAGTAAAGTTGTTCTTAGTGATTGTCACTATTGTCCATCATTCCTTGTAAATATTATCTCTGTAGGCCAGTTGGTCAGTAATGGTTATGAACTATTAATTAAGAGTGATTTTTGCAAAGTCATTATGAATGATATTGTGGTTATGACTGGACATATTAAGAATGGCATTTATGTTTTATCACAGCCTATTGGTGTAATGTACATTTCATGCAAATGCCCTAGATTAGATAATGTCAATGATGCTTATCTCTGGCACTGTAGGCTAGGTCATATAAACAAGAATAGAATCAACAAGTTAGTGGGAGAAGGTCTCCTAAACGTTAGTGATTATGAATCACTGCCAACCTGTAAATCTTGTTTACTTGGTAAGATGACCAAGTCACCTTTTACTGGAAAAGGTGTACGAGCCGATGACATTTTGTGTCTAGTACATACTGATGTATGTGGACCAATGAATGTCGATGCCAAGGGTGGGTATAAATATTTCATTATATTTACGTATGACCTATCAAGGTACAGTTATGTCTTTTTGATGAGACATAAATCTGAATCATTTGAAATGTTCAAACGGTATCGTAATGAAGTTGAAAAACAAACCGGGAAGCTTATTAAAATCCTTCGATCAGATCGAGGTGGAGAATATCTTTCTGGGAAGTTTCTGACTTATCTTGAAGAGAATGAGATTCTCTCTCAATGGACACCTCCTGGGATGCCCCAGTTAAATGGTGTGTCTGAAAGGAGGAATCGGACTCTGTTGGACATGGTTAGATCCATGATGGGATTTGCAACTCTGTCAACTTCCTTTTGGGGGTATGCTTTGGAATCAGCATGCTATCTTCTAAATAGAGTTCCGAGTAAATCTGTTAAGAAAACTCCATATGAGATATGAAATGGGCGTAAGCCGAGTCTTTCACACCTTCGAGTTTGGGGGTGTCCGGCTTATGTCAAACATTTGGAGACAGATAAACTTGGACCTAGGTCTGACAGGTGCCTCTTTGTTGGGTATCCTAAAGAGTCTAAGGATTATTTCTTCTATATGCCTGGGGAACAAAAATTGTTCGTCAGTCTTAGAGTTACCTTTTTGGAAAGGGAGTACCTTACTGAAGGTGCTCAAGCTGCCAATGTTGAGCTTACTGAAGTTCAATAGATAGAAGAACCAAATCATTCAAGGACTGCTACAGAACCCATTATGATAAGATCAAACCTTGAGCCTATTGACCAGTCATTAAGGAGATCCGGTAGAGTACCGCGTCAACCGGACAGATACTATGATTTTCTGGTCCGAGACGGTGATTCCGTTGAGCTCGATGAGAACAACAAGGATCCAATCACCTATATGGACGCGATGCAGAGGTCTGATTCTGAGTTGTGGCATGCTCGCTACTAGTTTTCCTTTCATTTGGATGATGTCAGATATGTTCCTCTATTGAAAAGAAATCTTCTCTCAGTACATGCTCTTGATATTGCCAATTTTGAGGATAGATGGGGTAGAAGATCTATTACAATTAGTAAAGGTGCATTGACTTTGTTAAGAGATAAATTGAGTGGCACTCTTTACTATTTAGATGGCACTACAGTGGTTGGTGAGGCTTCTTCAGCACATTCCTCTATTATTCAATTGACACAATTATGGCATCAAAGATTGGGCCACATGTCAGATAAAGGTTTACAGGAGCTGAGCAGACGTGGTTTACTAGGAGGTCAAAAAGTTGGTGCACTTGGATTTGTGAGCATTGCATATTTGAAAAACAATACAGAGTCAGCTTTACTATAGGCATGCACAGGACAGCAGGTATATTAGATTACATACATTCTGACCTATGGGGACCTGCCACAGTTACATCCAAAGGTGGATCTAGGTATTTGCTCTCTTTGATTTATGATTATTCTTGTAAAGTCTGGATTTATACTATCAAAAATAAAAGTGATGTGTTTCACACTTTTAAAGGGTGGAAGGCTATGGTCGAGAGGCAAACTGAGAGGAAGGTGAAAACCTTCCGAACTGATAATGGATTGGAATTCTGTTCTACAGAGTTTAATGACTTTTGCAAGTCAGAGGGCATTGTTAGGCATATGACCACAGTGTATACTCCTCAGCAAAATGGTGTTGCGGAACGCATGAATCGCACACTATTAGAAAGAGTCAGATCTATGCTGTAAAGTTCTGGATTGAGTACAGACTTCTGGGTAGAGGCTGCACATACGGCCTGCTTTATAATAAATCGTTCTCCAGCATCTGCTTTGAATATGAAAACTCTGGAAGAGATGTGGACAGGAAGACCTGCAAACTATTCAGTTCTTAGAGTATTTGGATGTTCAGCATATGCACATGTCAAAGATGGAAAGCTGAATCCCAGGGCTAAGAAATGCATATTTCTTGGATATGCATATGGGGTGAAGGGCTACAGATTATGGTGCACCAAGCCCGGAACCCAGGGTTTTCTAGTCAGCAAGGATATTACTTTTGATGAGTCATCCACTCCTTCAAGGCAGTTACAGCCAAGTTCTTCACCGGGAGATCAGGTTTAGGATCAGCAGGATATGACTGTTGTTGATATTAATCAGACAGTTAGTTTAGAACAGTTGCAGCCTACTGGTGATATTCAGAATGAATAGTATCAGTAGATAGATCCAAAGATACAGACTCAGGAGGAGGTTATTGGACAAGGTCTAGATGATAGTATTGCCACTCGAAGATCCAGGCGAAATATCAAAGCACCTCAAAGGTATGGTTTTGAAAATTCTGCTTGTGCTGAGTTAGTATATTATGCTTTGAATATTGCAGACACTATAGGTGATGAGCCGACCACATTTCAAGAAGCAATTGGTAGTTCACAGGCTGAGCAATGGACCATGGCTATGGTAGAAGAGCTTCAGTTTTTGGAAAAGAATCAGACTTGAAAATTAGTCAGATTATCTATGGGCAAGAAAAAAATTGGCTGCAAATGGATCTTCAAGAAAAAGGAAGGAGCTACCTCTCAAGATTTGAAATATAAGGCAAGGTTGGTGGCTAAGGGTTACAGTCAACGAGAGGGTATTGATTATAAGGAGGTATTTTCTCCTGTAGTTAAACACTCTTCTATTTGTGTGTTCCTTGCTTTACTTGCTTCTCAGAATTTGGAGTTAGAACAGCTGGATGTTAAGACAGCTTTTCTACATGGTGACTTGGAGGAGCAGATTTATATGCAACAGCCACCTGATTTTGAGGCTTCAGATAAAGAAGATCATGTATGCTTGCTCAAAAGGTCTTTGTATAGTTTGAAGCAGTCTCCAAGACAATGGTACCGCAAATTTGATAAGTTTATGGTTGACCATGAATTTGATAGATCTCCATATGATAGTTGCATGTATCATCAGTAGCTTTCAAACGGGTCCTTTTGTTATTTGTTATTATATGTTGATGACATGATGATTGCAGCCAGGGATATGTCAGTCATCCAGAAGCTGAAAGCTAAACTTAGTACTGCATTTGAGATGAAGGACATTGGATCGGCAAAGAAGATACTTGGAATGGAGATCATTCGTGACAGGCAATTACGTAGACTATTTATTACTCAGCACAGTTATATTATGAAAGTCTTGGAAAGATTCTGTATGTCTACAGCTAAGCCAGTCACTATGCCCTTTGCCAGGTACTTTTGTTTATCTACCAGGGATTCTTCTCAGATTGATGATGAGGAAAAGTATATGTCTAAAGTACCTTATGCAAGTGCAGTTGGCAGTATCATGTATGCAATGGTCTGCACTCGTCCTGATATTTCACAAGCAATTAGTATAGTGAGCAGATATATGGACAAGCCTGGAAAAGCTCACTGGTCAGCTGTGAAATGGATTCTTCGATATTTGAAAGGTACTTCTGATTTGGGATCGGTATTCTCCAGATATAGTGGTTGCACTGTTACAGGATTCTGTGATTCAGATTATGCTTGTGACTTGGATAGGAGGAGGTTATTGACCTCATATGTATTTACTCTCTCTGGTTGTGCAATTAGCTGGAAGGCTACTTTGCAATCTACAGTTGCTTTGTCTACTACAGAGGCAGAGTATATGGCTTTGACAGAGGCAGCAAAGGAAGCAATCTGGCTAAGAGGGTTAGTACAAGATTTGGGTCTCAAGCATAATTCTTTGGTTATTCACTGTGACAGTCAGAGTGCGTTACATCTCGCCAGAGATCAGATATATCATGAGCGCACTAAGCATGTTGATGTCAGGTATCACTTTATCAGAGATTTGGTAGAAGATGGTGATATTCAACTTTAGAAAATTGGCACACTAATAATCCGGCTGATATACTCACTAAACCAATTCTAGTAGTCAAGTTCAGGACATTCCAGAACTTGATTGGTTTGAGCACTTGGTGATACCCTTCGGGGTTTGATGAGGAGGAGGTTTTATAATCCATATTTGATAGAAGCATTTGTTTTTGGTCACAAGGAGGAGGATTGTTGTCGTTTGCTCACAACGCCTGCAGCCACAAAACGAAGACCCACGAACCCCGACCCACGCGCGATGCGCGGCGTGGGCTGGCGCTCGGCCCAGCATGCAGGCGCACACGCGGGCGTGTGCGCGTGGCCCAGGCCCACGCGCAGCGCGCAGGCGCGCGCATGGGCTCGGCCCAGCCGCTTGCGGTGCCCCCCTTGGGGCATTTCCCCACGTTTCCCATGCGGTTTCCCATGCATTTCACACGGTGTTTGAGTGGTCCACGGGATTTCTTTTGATCCTGACCGTCCGATGGCACGATCGGACGGCTGAGATTAATCTGAGCTTGATTAGGCTTGATCTGAGGGTATCTTGCATGGATTTTGGCACGATCTGAGCCTTTGCTCTTTGATCTGACGGCTTGGGAGTGTTTTGGACTTTCTGGACTCATTTTATGTTTGTTTTGGATGCCGTTTCAGATGGTTATTTAACCAGAGAGAGCTTGCGGTTTTTGATACAGACAGAGATAGAGAGGGACATAGAGAAAAAAATCCAGAGAAATTTCAGAGAGATTTCTTCTTCGATCCAAGCACCAGGAAAAGCTAGAGACATGGTATTTGGGATTTTTCTCGTGCTTCTTTCATCCTCTTTTATTTATTTATCATGTCTTTTTGTTTTTAATCTGACATTTGTTATCTGGATATTTGTATTCCTTTTGTACCGAGATTTGGGTCAGATTATAGTGGATTACTCCTTTTCTCTTGGTGGACGTAGGCAATATTTTGCCAAACCACGTAAATCTTGTCTTCTTTTGATTTGATATCTGCCTGTGTTGTGATTGGTTAATTGCCTAAGTGAGTAAACATGAATTATTTGGAGGCCTAAACTAGTTTAATCCGCTGCGCACATCCCAACACTCTTCTAAATCCATCCCAATGTTGAGCAAATCCATGCTCATCCAGTCGAACCGCTGAATATGTCCCGCAACATCCTCACCCTCTTGCATCCGAAGGCTGTACAGTTGCTTCTTCAGCACCAACTTATTGCACATATTCTTCTCCATGTACATGGTGTGCAACCTCGACCACAATCCCTTGGGTGTCTTCTCCTCTAACACGCCATACAAAATCTCATCCGCCAGATAAGCCCTAATTGTGGCATATGCCCTTTTCTCCAAGGACATACACTCCTTGTCATTCATACCCCCTGGCCTATCTTCTACAGCCAGATCTAATCCCATCCGAACCAGCAAGTCTTCCACCCTAACCTTCCACGTAGTGAAACTCCCTTTTCCATCAAACTTCTCCACACCAATCTTCATCCCGTTGCCTTCCATGATCCATAACAATCAAAATAGCGGAAGATTAACAAAATCCTTGAAGAAGATATCTGATATAAAGAGGGTGTAGACAGCATCCCCAGATATGTACCCCAGATCTGAATCCTTCTCCAAAATCTTGGAAAAACCTCAATGGGATCCTGGGATAGAAAACTCCTCTCTCCACGCTCGAACCCGCTCTGATACTATTTGTTAGAAAATCCCGGATCAGAGTATATACCGCGGAAGCACCGTGGAAGAGACCCTGACGTGATGATGGCAGCCTTCTTTCTAAACCAAGAAGTAGGAGAAGTAATAGAAGAGATTAGGAGAAAAGAGAGACTGATCTTTATTAATCCTTGGAGAAGAAACCTTGATTACGATCAAGAACCAGCACCTCTTTGACACCCGAGAAGCAACTCCACCTTGCGGACTCCCTCACGCAAGATCCCTTTCTCCAAACCCGTGGAAGACCTCCACGCTCAAGCCCTTCTTTCGTGTGATATAAGCCTCACACTGATTCCTCTCTCATACCCCTCTAAACTGACGCTCCCTATATATAATCACATAGACGATTTGGGGCTTCCTAAGTTGGTTGCAACCAACCAACTAATACTTGGACTTAAACCCCATAACCCACAAACCCGGTTATGTTATAGTCTCTCAAAAACTCCCTCCGAAAGTTACATGAGATAAAACTGAAACTTAGAGCATCCCTGGAACACCTCCAGGAAACCCCTGGAATATATCCAGGACCCGCTTGGGATACACCTTAAGCTCCAGGAATCCTCGAACATCCCTGCCATGGCCTTCCAAGTCTCTTCAAGGCTTGGAAGCACCACAAAATCGCTACATATAAGTAATGAGAGATACATAATAGTAGGATGTAAAGAAAACAGAGCTGAAACCCATGAAACACAAGAAAGTCCACCGAAACAAAAGCACTTCTCGGGTTGAACAAATAGCTGGCACTTTAGTTGTAGTAACATAAGAGATAAGCTCTCGGCAAGGATAAAAAGAAACAAGCTTTCAGCATGGATAATAACATAGTTGAACAACCAGCAAGCACTTCCAATAGGAGAACAAACAGCAACATAAGAGTTAAGCTTACAGCAACATAATAAGTATAAGAGATAAGCTCCCAGTATTTTTATTATAGCAACATAATAGATAAGCTCCCATCAACATAAGAGATAGAACAAACATCGTACTTCAATTGCAACAACATAAAGAAGTGTGTTATTTAATACAACAAGCAATTGGTGTAAGATCCTTGACTTATTATTTTTAGTGGTTTATCTGTGTTGCCATAGGCCAAGGGCAAATAAGAGCACCTAAAAGTTGAAAACAATGCAGCAAATTGAAAAAAAAAAAAATCATCACATCAAATTCTAAAAGTTTATAATAATATCATAATCTTCATTCTTCACAAAAAAAATATGACAAACTAACTAAATTCTATAAAATCAAAGAAATCAATAAGTAGCAAATATTATTCAAATAACATTGAGTCTAACTATTGAAATCCAGTCCCTATTCTCAAGATTTTTATCATAAAAAGTTTACCACCAAGATTTTATAATTCAATAATTATCCACGTCTTTCTCAATTATAATATTATAATCTTAAAAATCTTGTTTTGACAAATTTTCATCAATTTTTGCACTTGGAGCATCATCTTCATCTATAATTCACAAATAACAAATAACAAAGATTAATAAATAGTTAGAAAAAAGATATTTTGCATCCAACTAAATTCAAATTTTTATATTAAATTATAAAGATATTATTATCATGAACAAAACCATGTAACCAATTATAGGTGCAAATGAGAGCTTGCACATGATCACCAAGGAGGTAGCATCTATATTTATTTAAAATATGGGCACTAATGCTAAAAGCTGTTTTACTAGCCACTGTAATGATTTGTTTGTTTTGTATATCACAAGCCATTCTTGATAGATTAGAAAACTGGTATTTATTATCTTTCCAATATTGCAACACATTTAATTTTGAGAAATATTTAGGTTCAAGTTTTGGCTCCTCTGAGTAAAATCCAATTGAGATTATAGAATTGTTTTGGCTCACATATGTTACATACTCCTACATCAAGCTCAAACTTATATTTTATGAAAGTTTGGAAAATTGAGTGTTTATTGAAAGAATTGTTAATCAAAGGAACAATTTAAAAAATTGTCATGCAATTGAATTAAAATAATATTTTAAAAGAATAATAAAAATATCCAACTTACATTAAATGCATCCAAGCTTTCCAATTGTATTTCCTTACCTGGTCCCCCTCGAACATGCCTATATGTAGATTGTAGACTATAAAAATAAATTGTAGAACCACTTGATGCACTTAAATCACTATAGGATTTGTTTTTTTTCATATTTTTCAAAAACTATATACAATTTACTTTTAATGACTTGCAACTTCTCTTAGCAAGTAGTGGGATCAAGTTATGAATAACAAAAGTTTAACAAATCAGACTTCATTCATAGGTCAAGAATAGCCCCAAGTGTAAGAACAATACTGTAACCACTCCAATACTTGTCAAACTTTTCTTTCATGCTGATAGTCATGCCTTTAATAATTGGATCTTCACTATTCATATTATCTTTCAATAAACACTCAATTTTCCAAACTTTTATAAAATACAAGTTTGAGGTTGGATATGTGAACCGGAAACCAAGTTGGTCATCATGCAGAATGGGCACAAGAACTAAAACATTTGTCTCATCTTCTCTACTCTTCACTAGATAGAGAAAACTTATAATTTCTATCATTCAATTGAAAACTAGCAAAAGCATGTTGATACTTATTGCATTTTCAAGCATAATATAAGTAGAATTCCATCTAGTAAATCTATCCAAGTGCAAACTAATTGCAGTGTCAATACCACCAACTTGTTGAACACATTCTTGAAAATATATTTTTCTTGCCTCTACATATTCGATGCTCTCTCTATTTTTGTGCAAAGCCCCACTTACCACTTTTAAACCCTCTTGAATTATAAAGTTTAAGATATGTGCACAACACCTCATATGAAAGAATTGACCAAGATATTTTGCAAAGCAAGTTGTTCTTTCAAAATATCTTACATATTATCATTAACAAAGGCATTGTCCAAAATAAGAGAAAACACTTTTCTATTTATTTCCTAATTTTTCAAATAATTAAATATCTATTTTGTGAATTTAATCCCAGAGTACGGAGGCTTCATTTTATAAAAAAAATAAATTTTTACTATTTAGATTCCAATTTTCATCAACAAAATATGAAGTCAAATAAATGTACCCTTCACTAGTATAAGAAGTCCAATAATCAGAGGTTAAACATATTCTACTAGGATTATGATGCATGACTTGTTTCATTTTCTCCTTTTGAGCCACAAACTTTCATCACATTAGACATGGTAGTCTTTTTACTATAATGTTTTGCATTTGGATTAAGTAAAGAGCGAAGCTCTCTAATCCTTGATGTTCAACAAATAAAAATGAAAGATCATGCACAATGATAGCTATAGATATGGCTTCATGCATATGCTTATGGTCAAGTTTTTTATATCTCAACTTTTTAGCATGATCCAATATCATCTCATCCATATCAAAAAATTTAGGTAGAAGCTTATAACTTGATATGTGATGAGACAAATATGAAGTCTCATTAGCACCACCCGAAACAAACTCTTTTTCATATCCATTACATGTTGCCTTTGCTTTACCATTTTTCACATCTATTTTAGTGAAACAATTCCATACACATGAAATAGTAGATCTAGATCTTTTACTTGGTTTTTCAAAGTCATTATTTGTGCCTTCTTATTGACTAGGAAAATTTGATGTGCATTCAACATTTCTAATTCATTATCATTATCAATATTTATGCTATGATCTACTTTTTCATAATCTATATTGCAAAATCAAATTAAAATATCATACAATCAATCATCCAATGACTAACTCATCAATAAGTTAGCATGTTTATTTTCAAATAAACAGAGAAAAAATATAAAATATAAATGGTAATTTTTATTTTCAAACACCAGATATCCACAACTAATTAAACATGATGCTGATCTTAAAAAAGAAAGAGAAAACTAACCAGAACTATGATAGCATCTTATCCAGAAAAAATGGAAGAAAAAATGAAGCTGATCAAATACTGGGCTTTCCCTTCAAGTTCGAGCTATTACGTGTCGGACTTGGAATGCCTGTGGATGGATGGAAGCCAAAAGGGATAACTCAGAGGGTGCACTTAGAGTCCAGAGATCCTCTTTGTTTTTGTTTTTTTGACAAGAACCCAAAGTTGTGTATAGTGAGTTGTATCAGTTGATAAGCCATCCTAATAATTGTTTGTCATCATGGCATGGGCTTCCCTTCATTCCTTTTTTGATAAGCCGACCCTTCATTCCTTCAAAACCACTAGTTATACTAATTAAGAGAGAATGTCGATTGTTGAACTCCAGTACCGAGCAGTGACTAGTGAGAGGATATCAAATAACTCCTCCAACATGCAAAGCCAATCGCTATAGAGGAAAGCCTGACAACTTCTTATTAAAAAAAAACATGACTTCTAATAGGGTTGGCCCATGGACTAGATGAGCCAGCCCATCATGGGCTGAGCTATAAAAGGGTCGGGCTAAAAAGCCCTTTTGTTAAATGGATTGCCAAAATACTAGTCCAACCCTTCTATTTTAAGGGCCTAAATGGACATGCCAGTGGGCCACGATCCATTTTGATGGCTCTAGTTAGAAGGTATTATTTAGATTCTTTAATCTTATATAAGTACCTGAATCCTCATTTACCTCCATTTAAGTCACAAGTATCAGATATCAAATCACATCTAGACATGTACTATAGTGCCTTCTAATCTATATAAATTATAGTCGGATCTATTCAGATATAATTTTTAATAATGTAGGACTTTATCTAAAAAAAATTAGCCGAAAAGTATTATTTGAATTTTTTATTTCTGTATAAATATGCAAGATCTATTTCTTGCATAGCCGATATGAAAATAAATACGTGTTGTTGTGTAAAATACATGTTGTAGTTTAAACTACACGTGGTTATTTGTTTCTTATTGGTTAATAATGTTAGGTTGAGAAATGACTTAAAAAGAAATATCATTTTTGCTTGCTAGCTTAAGTTCTGTGATCAAAATGATTGATGTTGCCATCATGCCCCAAACCCAGTACTCGGATGGCTACATGATGGTCACACACTCTATAGGGTAAGGTCCTAAAAAATATGCAAGGCCTGAATTAAAATTCCAGTCTGTGATTGGGCATCAACAACATTGCTACTCTCATAGACAATCATAACCATGTTTTTGGCTTATAGCGACGCATCAATAATACCACTTTCAACCTGTGATGGGCATCAATGGTATCATATTTTTAGTTTATGGTGGATATCAATAATATAGTTAATCCAGAGCACTACCACCCATTATGTAATCATAAACCAATAATCAATTTCATGCCTGTTAATAGATTTTAAACCACAAATATACTTTTTTATAAAATTAGATGCACATGAATATTGCAACTCATCTAACCAAGATCAACAATTTATAAAACATAATTCATATAGAACGATGCATATTTAAAAAATAAGTATTTACGGAGTAGCAACCAAATACACACGAAAAAAATCAGCGATGCATGAAAATAATATAAAACATGACTAATGTTTAGAAATTCTTATATCCATTGATGCTAAACTAATCTTATAAGATTTATGATCTAGGTGTCAAGAACTCTACTTATAATTATCTAATCCAAAAAATTATTCTCCTAATAACCAAATTTATTATTAAAAATAAAATCTATAAAATAAAAACCATATGTCTAGAATCTTTGGTTAGGATTCGTTAAGGTTTATCTACAAATTCCTTGATCTCTCATCCATAAATCCCTGGTCAAAAAAAATAGTAAAGAGAGGAGAGAAGAGAGAGAAAACAATAATCTCTCCCTTCTTTTTTTCCTCAAGGAACCATCTCCTTCCCTTCTTCTCTTCCATCTAAGCTCTTAAACAGAGGACTCAAGAACCAGCGATCCATAACAGTGCCTATCGATTGCAATGGTGGCAACCCTGACTATGGCCATAGCCGGTGATGATCGTTATGATTAAAAATATGAAAACCAAAACATGGGAGATCTTGTTTAAGACCTTTCGATGACTACCAACTCTAGGCGATGGCATAGCCCTAAAAGGCAAGGAAGATAAGGCCTCAGCCCCTTACCTATGTCTGTTGAAGATAAAGAAAAATGGTTGGTGGCCTAGCAAAATCAAAAGGAAAAACTTGAAGAAAAATCTTAAAAGTCAGTAACTATTTCTCGAAAAACCAGTAATGGGATCCAGGGGAGGGGGTAGAGGCCTTCTTATAGGCATGATAGCTAGGGTTTTGGCCTATTTTGGTAACCTCCAAACCCCCGATCATGTTGGATTCAAGGGAGAAGAAGACTCCCAATTGGAATCTTTTTCTCTCTCTTTATCATATTGGGCATCTGATACCAATGGGTCGAGGCCTCTTCAAGCCGGCCCACGAGCCCAAGCCTAGGATATTATAGTTGCAGTGCTCTTGGAATTAAATCAGGAGTGGTGTTGAATAGGGCTGGAACTGGGCTCAGGCTAGTTCGATGGGCTTTGGGCTGGGCTTCGGGCCAAGCCCGAAGTAGATTAGGTCGAGCATGGATCCAATAATAGAGTCCATTCAATTTTTGGACCAAGCTCAGGCCTTTTTTTAACCTAGCTAGGCCTGAACCTAGTCCAGACCAGGCCCGACCCAAACCCGCCTGCCAGCCCGAAAATTTTTTCATTGTCTTTTCAATCTTTGGGAACTAATTTATTGATACCATAAATTCTTATTAACGGGCAAACAATTCATACATTTTAGGTGCAAGGAAGAAAGAAAAGAGCTACCTCCTTTTTAGAAATCTAGCTATTGGCGGCGTGAGGGTGATGGTGATTGGAACCCTCATCAGAAATAAAGCATTGTTGTAAATGATTGCCAGTGCTAGTGCTCCACCACTTGATGATGCCAACTCCGCCATTCTATTCCTCTTCTTCTTCTCCCCCTCTATTGGCGGTAGTGGAGCAGGGGCAACATAGCTGTCCAACATGATGGTGGGGTCACCGGACAAGGGCCCACCCGAGGATGAGGCAGCGGGGTCCTTGTTAAGGAGGCCAAAGGTGAGGCCAACCTTTTGCAAAAGGGACATGACGTTGACGTCGTTCTTGATGGTGACATAGAGGCCAGTGATGGAGGTGGAGGCAGAGAAATGGATGCCTAGTGCCACCTTCCTATACTTCTTCATCAACTCTCTCATTTGCCTCGTGAACACCATCTTCAGCAAGATTAGGGTTAGGGTTTTCGAGAAGAAAACTCGAATGACTAAAGTTTTATTAAGGCCGAGAAGGTACTTCGCAAATTATCTTACTCTGTGGCTTAGTCTAAGCTTTTGTATAAAAATAAATCTAAAACATTGGATCTTTATTGGATTGAGTGATTGTTATGGATCCCGTGTATAAGTTTTGATCTAGGTTCTTCTTTGAATCTTCCTTGTTTCCACTCATGGAGAAAAGTAAAGAGGACGAAACCCTTGAAAGGGCTTCTCTTGAAACAATAGAAATAAAAAGGAGGGAGAAGAGGAGCTTCGAACTCTCCTTCTCCCTGACATAAAGGATCTCCCTCCTATTCCTCCCTCTGCTACTCTCCTTCCTTTTTCCCCAGCCCTGGCTCCCGCACCCGACAACCCCCCGGCTATGACTCTCCACCAACCTCCTTCCTACTTCTCTCTCTCCCCTCCTTGACCAATCCAATCAAGCTTTGATTTGGACCGGCCTAATCAGGCTCAAGGTTGGATTCGGGCTAGGTTTGAACTTGATTTTTTCCAAAAAAAAGTAGACCTTAGTCCGGCCTGAAGTCCAAGATTTTTTTAGGCCTAGCTCGGATAGGTGTATGGCATGTCCTGGCCTGGCCTAGCCCATTTCTAGCTCTATTGGAAGTTCTACTGGAATGAAAAGAGAACATGAATCTTAAAATAGAAGATTGCCTTCACCAACCATAAACAAATTCATAAACCTAGCTCCTTTCTGTATAGAGGATTGTTAGCTCCAAAAAGAAATTTATCAATGTAGGTGGAAGAAATTGTATTGCCAATTTCTTCCATCTTTTTATCCTTATCCATTCATTATAGGGACCAAGAGTAAGTTGCCAATTCCATTAACATCTTGCATAAGAAGACTGATGTTGGTGGCCGGGGATTGTGATGATAATAAAGTTGAGCATGGATCATGGATAGGTCGTTAAAAACTTAAAATTTTAGTCGAGGATGATTTATTTCGACCAAGCACCTTGGCAGCTAAGATATTGAAGTGATATGATTCAGTTATGATTATTGGTTAGAAGACTAGTTAGTAGCATTAGTTGAGCTGCAGTATATCTAAAAGAAGAAACCATCCATTTCATCACAAACTGCGAACATATTACATCATGAACAGAAAAAATAAATACTAATTCAAGTCCAGATTCCGAAATGTGTTCATACTACATGGAGTTGAAGCTTAGATGAGGACAAATGAGAAGAACTCACAACTTTGGACTAAATGGTACTTGTTGCTGCTACTCCTCTAGAACTAGGTTCGGCGGGCGTGCTGGAGGGCTCCTCGACCGGCCTACCTGCAAAAAGTTCCTGAGCACCGGAGGGGCTCCGGCAGGGGACACTCCGATGGTTAAGTTAGAGGAGGGTTGGAGCGATAGAACGGGAAGAAGTTCGAAATAAAAGTAAGCAATGGGGAAGAAGAACGTTATCCTTCGTGGAGGTCCCCGAGTGCGTTTTATAGGCATAGAGCGCTGCCAAATTCTGTTGGGTGAGCAGGCTGGGAAAGCCCGGATATACCCCCAAGAGGATGGGCCTGGCGGCAAGATCGTGGGTGGCGGCATGTCAGGCATGTCAGAGCAGTGGCCACGCACTGGAATTTGTTACAACGGAATGTCAGGGCTGCAGAAGAGAAGAGGTCCCTGGAAACTTCGAGCGACCTTTCAGCAGTGGGTCGGCTGATTTCCCAGAAGCCGACCGGGGTGCCCAGTGATATCTCCAGGAACCAATCGGAGCATCCAGAGGGGCCGTCGCATGGACGGTAAGATGCCTGCCGGCCTTCAAAGCCCCTCTCGGGCCGGCTCTTCGGGTAAGCCGACCAGGGAGTCGGCCTTCGTGGGGACCAGCCGACCAGACGCCAGGGCCGGTCCGACCGGGGACTAGCCGAACGGGCGCATCAGTACCCAATAGGAAAATGACTTTACTAAGACGTAATTCAAAACTGGCAGAATTTGGGACCAAGGACTTGACCATATTTTTTTTCTTTTTTTCTTAATAAATCAGCTAAATTAAACCTTGACTTGATTTAAAAATAAAATATACTGATTAAACAAACCCGAGACATCTGCTCTACTTTAACTTTGCCTACAAGCAATGAATAGGGCCAAGAAAACTTCTGTTAAATATGCATGTTATTAAAATTTTATAAATAATTATCTGTCCCTGATTGTCAATTTTTTTGCAATTTAACTTAGGATATATCTTTATATTTTTATTAACATGAATTGGAAAAAAATAGACTTGTATTCCCTAAATATGTTTTCTTCATTGCTCTCTCCTGTAGCATTATTAGTAGCTGAAAACATATATTCTGTTAGAGAGACAGACAACATGAGATGAAAACAATGATACAAATTAAGAAACATAAAGTGAAAGGAAACCAAGGAAGAAAGGGAAAACCATGAGGAATCTATGAAGCGTATGTGACTATAACTCTTCTGCTAGTGGTGTGAACATAGAAAATAGCTTGGAAAGGTATGTGTGGTGTGTCAACTGTCAAGTGACCACAAAATACATCCAATCTAGCATCCATCAACGTCAAAGATGCTATCCACAAAGATACAATAAATCTAGCACGTAAATAGGAAGATTCCATGCTGGGTCCCAAGCCTGATATAGAACAGCTGTATGGTTTAAGCCTGTGCAGCACGTAAAAGTAGTGGCGTTGACAACCTGCTTGTTGGGTAGAGTAATCGATGATATTGGCATCATTTTCTGTATCAAACAAAAGATATTGGCATAGTTTTCTTCACTGCAAGATCACTGCAGGATGAATTGTGACAGGATATATGGTCAATATATACATGCGGGAACTAGGTTTGAACTTCTCTTCCACCTGGTTGTCAACTGAACTTCCACCAATCATAATTTTTTAAGATATATATATATATATACTCTATCATTGAAGAACAACCAGCATTTTCCTAGTATTTTGAATATTAGCACATTATGTGAAGCTAATGAAATGCCCCCTAAAGTTTCGCGTAAATGAAAGTTATCTCTAAAGGGAAGTGGATATATGACATCCCTAAACTTCAACATACCAAGATGGCATCACTTTTATTTTATTATTTTTAGAAATTAAAATTTTTAAATTATATTTTTATTTTTTAAAATTAATTTAAAAAATATAAATATAATAATAATGATAGAGACGATGATATAAGTGATGGGGCTAGTAAAGTTGCTCATTTTGGTAGTATAGGCAACCATGATATGATGGAGATAGCAATAATAATAACGGTGGGATATTGGAGATTCGGTGGAAGTGCGGGCAACAGTAGTGGTTTGGTAGAGGTGGTGGCCATAAGAATGGTTGTAAGGATGCCAATTACATGATTAGAGGCTAAGATAATAATAATGATTTGTTGTAATTGTGGTAATAATGATAGTAAGGCATAAGTGATATGACAAAGATGATAACTATGATTGTAATAATATAGTAAATGTAAGAATATCGGTGATGATAGTGATAATAGTATCAATAATAATCATGATGAAGATATAATATTTATTCTGGTTATAAAATATATTATTTTTTATTTTTTTAAATATTAAAAATATTTATTTTCAAGAATGATAAAATAATTTTTATAATAAAAAATAATAATGTCAAATATATTTTTTATTTTGTTTTTTATAATTGTACTTTAAAAGTCCGAAAATATGAAAGCAAAATTTAATACCGTTCCGGATAATGTCATTGCAGGTCCCTCCGCAAGCCGCCTCATTTTCAATCCTCATCTTTTATTTCTCAAAAAAAATATATATATATATTTTCCTTCGTTTGGCAACCACATGCTGCTGCGAGTTGAATTTACGGGTTTTTTTTATTTTTTTTGGTAAACAGAAAGATAAGAAAAGGGAAGAAATTTCTCTCGATGTAGCTTCGTCGCAATTCGTTAGATCTTTATTCGAGTTACAAATTTTCACGTATCATTCTCACCGACCCGAGCTCTGCATGTAAAGCGTAGCGTGTGGTGTGTGGATCGTGGAGGTGGGACCCTTCCCATGGCGTCCACCCCCGGGAACCCCTGCACAAACTTCCATGGTTACCCTTGTCCGCTTCTACCCAAATATTTGGAACCAAGGCAATATGTTTTTTTTAAGCTAAAACTAAAATTTCAAATCAATCACTAAAAATTTCCAATATCATGACCTTTTTTTTTTTTTTTTTGTAGTTTATTAAAATACACTTCAGTGTATTCAACCACGACCCCCCCACCCACCCCACCAAAAAAAAAAAAAAAGCAGCTTACTTAATTGTGAAGTAGTCTACCACATTAAAGAATATAAGGTTAATAACTAGCATGAAGTGATAGAAATATAATTAAAGAGTAGCAAAAAATTAAAGCATACAGCGTTGATTTGTCCGGTTTAAAAAAAACTAGCAAAAAATACGTCATTAATTTGCATATTTTCTTGTCAATCCACTTGAGTATGATTCAGAGATCCAATTGTCCAAAGAAAAAAAATAAGAATTATTCAAAAATTGGTAATAATTATGAGAATGATATACCCTTGAGAGGATTGGTGCAACGCCTCACCCAGAAAGTGGACATTCAGGTCATTTTCCCAGTTTGCGAAGCACCACTAGAAACTGTTATACTGGAGGGAGAAAACCGTGCCTGCTATTGTTTCCTATAAATGCACGACGCGTCAAAGATTGCTCGCGTTTCGTTGAGGCCATCATCTCTGGTCCCCTCCCTTTCTTCTCTCCCTCCTTTGTGTTGGGTTTAATACAAGCATGAAGGCGAGCAGTGGAAAGAAGACTAGCTCTTCGCATGAGAAGAAACAGAAGGAAATACCACCAAGAAGAGGTGAAATTAAACGACAAATCATGGGCTCTCTACTTCACAGCATCAGCCTCCTTTGTAAGCGTATCATCTCTTTTGTTTTTTTTGTTCTTCAGGTTCCTCTGTTTAGTCCTGTTATCTATTTATGAATATTGCTGGCATGTAACCAGCTTACTTCTTCTTAATGTAATTGTTTTTTTATATTAATAATAGAAGTATCCTTCTCTTCCCTTCTCTGTTTCTTTTTAAAATTTTTCTTGATGTTGCCCACACCCAGCTCTGGATTGGTACTATTTCATTTAAAAGGTATTGTGAAGAGCATGGATCCCCTACGGTGCATGCATAGCATTGTAGAGTTAGTTACCATGCTCCAAATTTAGTACCCGGACCGGCCACGTGATACGATCACATAAATTCTTAAATACTGTTCTAAAGATTATATAAGATCTATAGCATATACAAATATTCTAATAAAAATATAATTTATTCAAAAATAATTAATAATCAAATATCCATTAAATAGTTTTATCATCAACTTGTTCAATTATAATTATTTATATATTTGACAGTATTAAAAGTTTCACTAACTAATGAACCAATTCTAACATTGGAATCGCTTGCCCAACCCATCCGTACTAAGCATCCTGTATTTATGAAAAAAATATAATAGTATATGAGCTTGATAGTCCAATAAAAATTTCCATACTCCGATACCATCATAATAAAAATAATTAAAAAAATAATATATAATACCACAAAATATTACAGTCATACATAACAACATATGCTATGCGATGTAAAATGTCATATCATATAACCCTTGCAATCATCATAAATCATATCTAATCATCTTAGGGTGCTCATCTCTGAACTACCGTAACCACGTTTTCGACCTGTATCAGGGTATCAATAGTTTTATATTTATGGCATGTGATAGGGTATCAACAACGTGGCTAGTTGCGAAGACTAGGCATTAATAGTTCTATATTTCTGGTGTGTGACAGGGCATTGACAGTTCCATATTTCCGGTTTATGACAGGATATAAATAGTTCTACATTTCTGGCTCGTGGTGGGATATCAATGATACTACATTTCTGGTCTATAGCAGGGCATAAATACATGGCTAATCTAGTGCACCACCATCCATCATGCAATCTTAAAATCAATTCATACTTGTTAACAAATTTTATATTCAAACATACTCTTTTATAAAATTGAATATACATGAATACCATAATTTATCCAACCAAGATCGATAATAAATGAAATATAATTCATACAAAATCATAGGTACTTAACAGATGAGTATGTAACAAATAGCTATCAAATACCACAGATACTTAATAAATAAGTATATAATATGTAATTATCAAATCACATTGAGCAGAATCACCGATGTACAAAATTTTTATAAATAGATACTCGATGTCCAAAAATTCTTATCTTTACTAATGATAAATTTAATACACTAAATACCAATTCACATTCGAATCCTTGATTTAGGTACTAAGAAACTCGCTCGATGTTCTCCTACCTAGAAAATTATTTTTCTACATAATTAATATTAATATTAATAAGTTTTATGATGAAACAAATATCAATTTAGAACCCTCTACCAAGGTTCGAGGGTCTACCCACCAATCTCTTGATTCCACCTTCATAACCTTCCTAATCCTCGAGAGAAACTTTTAAAGAAAGAGTAGAGAGAAAATGGAGAGAAAAATTAGATAGAAAAAGAAAGAGAATTTATTTTCTTTCTTTTTATTTTATTTTATTTTATTTTTATTCTTTTCATTTTTTTTTTTCTTCTTCTCTCTTCTTCTTTTTTCCTAGACTGGTGGTTTTGTTTTCCCCCTCCCCCTCCTTTCCTCTTTTCTCCTAACCATAGGGACAAGGCCCATGGGCTAGCCACGGGCAATGACTCCCAATGGCAGCGAGGCGACCTCGGTAGCTGCTCTTATCGTCAGCGATCGATGGATCAAGAAAAAGAAAAAAAATAGGGGGACCCTGTGTTGCCATGGATCCGGCACCCCACCGATTCCAATCGTTCGGAAGAAGGAAAGAAGAGGGAGCAGGCTTACCTCGATTCCGATAATATCCTTGTGGCTGAATCATCGAAAAATCTCAAGAACTCCTTGTCGAAATCAAAAGTAATGGATCATCGATGGTGGATGGGGGTTTGGGCATGGTGAGCAGAGAGGAGGAGGGTTTTTTTATGGAGCTTGAGGCTTCTCTTTTCTTGATGGAGTAAGAGGGGAGGAACTCCTTCTCGATGGAGTCGAAAAAAAGAGAAGAAGTCTCGGATGGGTGTCTTCCTTTCTTTCTTTTTTTTCTTTTATTATCTGGATGGGCCAGGTATTACAGTGTAATCATGGATGGCCATTATCAGTAAATTGAAGACCATCAAATAAAGAGTACATGAGCATGAGCTATGCCATACATGGAGTATATTGTTTGATGGATGTCCATCCTCTGATGGTGGCCATCCATGGCTGCATCAAAGTGTGCAGACAATCTTGGTTAAGGAGAGGCCCAAAGTGAAGGTGACTTGAGCAAAGTCTGATCGATGCAAACAAGAGATCTATGCCAGGTCCAAAATTTGGGCCGAGCAAAGGCCACTACCGAGTTTTAATATGGTACCTTGGTGAATTGATTCATTTGATAAGAAATGTCAAGGTTACGAGATCAGAAAATGAAGGGTAAGCAAAAGGCATGTAACTTTGAGCATACTGCAACAATAATTGGCTGGGATCATTTCAAATATTCTTTTGCACAAGTCCATAATACGATTGTAAAGCCAGGAGCTAATGGAATCGCAGTCTCCATTTGTTCCAGAGGAGTGACCCAACCCATGTTTCTCCCTTGGTTCAACAAAGATATGAATGTTGTCTTAATTGATTCACCAGACACCCTCCTTGTTATTAATGAATGTGGATTGGTTGGGATATATTTGTGCAAATCATGCAACGTCCCTTAAATATATATAATAATCCAGTGACTCATCTGAAAAAACTAGACAAAAATGTATTATTTGGGTTTCTTTACTAAATATACTAGTGTATTACCAATTTGGACCGAAGACATGCTTACATAGGTCTCCATGCACTTTTATCCTAATACATAATCAGTATGGGACTAAACACACATTTGTACAGTTCCTTGTATGCTTCCGCATCAAGGTAAAAGTCAATTCAATCAAATGTAATCACAACTATCATGTATTGTGTGTTGTCGTTACCGAGGAAAGAGGAAAAAACAAAACTCCTTTCCCCCTCCTCGCGCGCACCCACCCACGCAGGCTTTGGAGTGGTCTCCGCGGGCGCTCTGCGCGAGCGTTCCGCGCGAGATCTCCACGGGCGCTCCGCAGGAGCGTTCTGCGCGTGGGTGCTCCGCGTGAGCATTCCGCGCAGGCGTTCCACGAGCCCTCCGCACGGACGACGATTTTTTTTTTTTTTCTTTTTAATATCTCTTATTTATTATTTAATCGTTTTCAGTTTTTATTTTTTAAATAATTTTATATTTAATTTTGTAACGGTCATGATGGCTATTTAAGGATATTTTAAAAATTTTTTCTGAAATTTTGTGTTAGATGTGGAGCTTTATCGAATAGCCCAGAAGCCCGGCCCAAAAATCAAGCCCAAGGAAAAATAAAAAAAAAAAAGATAAGCAAAAATTTGGATCATAGGTCGGATTGGGCCAGGCCCGGCCCGGCCCAGGAGCGTGCAGGCAGGCGCACGCTGCCCAGGCCCAGGCATGCGGGTGCGCGCGGGCTCGGCCCAGCTCGCAGCGGCAGCATGCCTAGCCGTTCCCCGCGTTTCCCGGCATTTCCCAGGGGCGTTTCGCGCAGTCTACAGGCGGTCCACGACGTTTCTTGCGATCTGGACCGTCCGATCAATCGATCGGACGGCTGAGATTGATCCGATCTCTATTGAGCTTAATCTGGCACTATTTTTTGCACGATCTGGACTCTTGATCTTCGATCGGATGGCTGGAGTTGGTTCTTGGGTATTTTGGTCTTCCACAGCGACCAGGAGTCACGTTTTCTCATGTTTTCGGGATCTTTAAAGCTGAGAGTCACTGTAGGAAGCCTGAGAGCACTTGCAGAGACACATAATGATCTAGAGATACAGAGAGCGTGACAGAAGCCCTGAAGACCTTTTCCAAGAGAAAAAAAGGCAGAGAAAGATAGAGAAAGAGAGAAAACTGAAGGGAGGCAAGAGATCTTCCATCAAAAAATTATTTCCGGGTGAGAGACATTTTTTGGAGTATTTTTTGTTTGCTTGTTTTCTTTCTCCTGTTTGAAAACTGGGGTGAGCATCCCGTAAAACTTCCTGTAAATCTTTTCTATAGTGAAGATTTGTTCTTGTGCGGCTATAGACGTAGGAGCAGGAGTCTCCAAACCATGTAATCCCTTGTGTTGTGCTTGTGCTGTGATTTATTTTGCCAGATTTTTCTTTCTTTTCCGTGAATTTTGTATTCCACTGCGATCCGTTCCGTAACATTTTGAGCTTATAAATAGGCCTTTAATCCAACCCTTCAAAGCATCCAAGTTCTCAAGCTCTTTATTTCTCCTCCTTTGATATTCCTCTATTTCAATTTTAAAATCTTCCTCTCTTTCCATTTTAAATTTTTTGGACAAAGACGAGCTAATTGGCGTCCGTTTGAGATCGTGCCACCAACGGGCGTTGGAGTACTGACTTTCGGATTGTACCTTGAAGGAGAGCGTATGGTCCAGTTAATCTTCGTACCAGAAGGGGGCCAAATTTTTTTTAGAACAGTGGTTCTATCCGCCTCCTAGGCCAGATTTTTAACTTTATATTATAGTATTTCTAAATTATTTCATTACACTATATTTATTGTGCTACACACCACAAAATTATTTTCAAACATTTCAAATATTTATATTAAGTATACATACATACATACATATATATATATATATATATATATATATATATATATGTATACATCTATTTTTATGAATTAAATATCAATAGTCTAAAAGAGATTTGAGTTAGTTTATAGTATATAATGCTTGTACTTAATTATAATTTATTTATCTTACTTATTATATATATATAATTATATAATTATATTCCCTTTTTGTCATTTATAGTAAAATATCTATTCCTTTGTACTGTGCAAAATTAATTGAAGATCCCTTGAACCTGTACCGTAGCATGCAAACAAACTTTTAAAAGATTACATAAACAAATTAATCAAAGTCTTTAGGATTTAAAGAAAAATAATTTAATTAAAAATCTTAACAAACCATAGGTCTGATCATACTGGTGCTCATTTTAATAAAATCTTAATCCAAAATATATATATACGAGACACCTTTTTAGAAACATATATCCAAAAAAAATACTTAGATTATTTAAATAAATCCTTAACAAAATTATTTTTATTTTCCATATCTTCCTCTCTGAACCTGACTTGGACCTAATGGCAACCCTTAGGGATGACACCACTAGTCTTAAACCCGAAAAGTTTGATGGATCCCATTTTAAGTGGCAAAGCCAAATGAAGTTTTGGCTAACTACCTTAGAACTTTGGTCAGTGATTGACTGTTTGCTTGCTCTTCTAATTCAACCGCACCAACTATCCCAAAAGAGGATTACCTATATAAAAGTAGAATCCTCAGTGCCCTGTCTGACTCACTCTACGATATTTATCTCTCGGCTAAGAGTGCGAAGGAATTATGGGATACCCTAGAGTCTGAATATGGCCTTGAAGATGCTAGGGTTGAATAATTCAACACTGCATCATTTCTTAGGTTAATATGGTAGAAGATATACCTATCAATGAACAACTTCACCAATTCTAAGAATACCTTAGAAAACTCCAAGCCAATGGAGATAAATTCTTTGAAGGATTTAAGATCTCCAACCTTCTAAATTAAATACCTCTTTCTTGGAATGGCTTTGTCAAAAGTCAGCTCCAAAAGCAAGAAGAGCTAACCCTAGCTCAACTTCTAAACTCAATCAGGATAGAAGACCAACATAAGACAAAATCTAACAAACTAGAATCCCTGGTGTCCAAGCTAACTTAATCCAACAATACCAAACCAACAACACTAAACCAAAATCAAGGCCTAGATTCTAACCAAATCTCCAATATCAATCAAACCAACCCTATCGTCCTAACCCGAACAAGTTCAAACCCAAGGGTTAAGCCTTTAAGGCCCATAACACTAGATCCAGCAAGCCTGCCCAGGATCCAAGTGAAAGGTTCTGCTTCATGTGCAGGAAGACAAATCAACTTGTAAGAGACTGTTTTTATCAAAAGAAGGAGTTTCTTTGCAAACCTTCTGCATCTTCCAGATCCCAAGCTCATGTAGTTGAAGGTCCAGAAGACTCAAACTTTAGGTCAGTAAGCTTGAACCCTGAAATTAATGTTACTTCTTCCAACCTTGATTGGTAGTTGGGTTCATGAGCTAATATTCATATTTATTTTGATCGCTCCTGGTTGACTACTTTTTAGGACTCAAGTGGAGAAAGTGTGACCCTAGGGAACAACACAGCTGCTAGGATCATGGGATAAGGACGAGTCAACCTGAAGATGACATCAGGAAAAGTTCTCACCCTGATGGATGTGTTATATGTTTCAAATCTTAGAAAGAACCTAGTTAGTGGGTCTTAGCTGGTTTAGAGGGGATATAAAATTGTTCTTGATTATAACAAAGTCGTGATAACTAAGAATAATACCTTCATAGAAAAAATATATGTAAGTGAAGGCTTATTCAAACTAAATGTAATAAATTCTTTTATTAATAAAGCTAAGAATCAAATTTATCCTGTAAATGATTTTAAACAAAATTTATGTCATAACAGGTTGGGTTATGTATACTTAGAAAAGGTCAAATACATGATGAAATTAAAATGTACTAATTCCTAAATCAAATCTAGATTCATGTAAATGCAAAATATGTACTGAATCCAAACAACTAAGAAAACCATTCAAATCTATTAAATTTTTTTTTTCAATTTTGGAGTTAATACATAGTGATGTATGTGACCCCAAGATTGTAACCCATGGTGGCAATATGTACATAGTGATCTTTATAGATGATTTTTCTAGATACTGTCACTGTTACTTAATTAAATCTAAAAATGAAACATTTGACAAGTTTAA
Source organism: Areca catechu (assembly GCA_021397845.1). Taxonomy (NCBI): domain Eukaryota; kingdom Viridiplantae; phylum Streptophyta; class Magnoliopsida; order Arecales; family Arecaceae; genus Areca; species Areca catechu. Next base: position 97,318,389 of record CM038048.1, on the reverse strand, counting down.
AATTTATAAGAGTGATGTAGAAAATTAACAAGAAAGAAAGATTAAAACTCTTAGGTCTAATAGAGGAGGGGAGTATACCTTGAATGAATTCTTCGAGTTATGTTAAGAACATGGTATAATTCATCAAATGACTGCTCCTTACTCTCCATAGTCTAATGATATAGCTGAGCATAAATATCGTACCCTCATGGATATCATAAATGCTATGCTCATCAGTTTTGGCTTATCCAAGAACTTGTGAAAGGAAGCTCTTCTATCTTCTTGCTTCATCTTAAATAGAATACCTATTAAGGATAGTAGTAAAACTCCTTATAAACTTTGGAAATGAAGGACTCCTAACCTAGACTTTTTCAAAGTATGGGAATGTCTAGCTAAGGTTAATATCCCTAAACCCAAAAAGAGAAAACTAGGACTCAAGACATAGATGTTGTATTTATAGGCTATGCCCTAAATAGTAATGCCTATAGATTCTTAGTAATAAAATCAGATATTAATGATATAACTGACAACTCAATCTTAGAAGCTAGAGATGCTTCTTTCTTTAAGGACATATTTTCTTTTAAGACTAAAATCTCTAGACCCCTAGAATGTGAACCATTTTTCTCTAGAGCTACAGAACCAGAATTATAAACTGAACCTGAATTAAGAAGAAGCAAAAAAAAAGAGCTGAAAAGGATTTCGATGAACACTTCTTCACATTCTTAGTAAAAGGTGAACCTTCTACATATGATAAGACGATGTCATCATCATAATCATCATATTGGAAGGAAGCTATAGATAGTGAAATTCAATCAATTTTAGAAAATAAAACTTAGATTTTAACCGATTTACCTTCTAGAAACAACTCTATAGGAACAAAATGGATTTTTTAAAAAAATTAAGGCCGGATGGAATAATAGAAATGTATAAAGTTAGGTTAGTAGTAAAAGAATTTAATCAAAAATAATATAGATTATTTTGATACCTATGCCCTTGTAGTGAGAATAACTACTCTAAGAACCTTGATAGCCTTAGTCTCAATTCATAAATTAATAATTCATCAAATGGATGGGAAAACAGCATTCTTAAATAGAGAATTAGAAAAAGAAATCTACATAAACCAACCTCAAGGATTGGAAGTAAAAGGATAAGAACATAAAGTATGTAGACTAATCAAATCTCTTTATGGTTTAAAACAAGCTCCTAGACAATGACACATTAAGTTTGATAAAATTATCTTAAATAATAACTTTAAAATAAATGAATATGATAAATGTGTATATTATAAAAGACAGGATACTAATTATATAATACTATGCCTATATGTACATGATATATTACTGTTTAGGACATCAATAAAAATAATCCAAAAAACTAAAAGCTACTTATCAAATAATTTTAATATAAAATATTTAAGAGAAGCTAATGTAATTCTAGAAATGAAGCTTAAAAGAATAGATAATGGAATAGCAATAAGTCTAGTACATTCAATAGAGAAGATGCTTAAAAAATTTGAATATTTTGATTTAAATCCTATCTCTACCCCCTATGATTATAGCTTTCATTTAATTAAAAATTTAGGAAAACCTATTGATCAATTAAGATATTCTCAAAGGATAGGATCCCTATTATATATTTCAAATAGAACCTGTCTAGATATAGCTTATTTTGTAGGCAGACTAAGTATGTATACTAGCAATTCTAGTAAAGAATATTGAAAATCCTCAGAAAGAATGTTTATATATCTTAAGGGAACCTTGGATTACTCTCTAATATACTCTGGTTATCCAGAAGTGCTTGAGGGATTTAGTGATGCCAATTGGATAATAGATAAATTAGATGTTAAGTCCACCACAGGGTATCTCTTCTTGTTAGAAGGAGCTGCAATATCTTGGAGCTCCTGTAAACAAATAATAATCACTAGAAGTATATTAGAATATGAGCTGACTGCTCTTGACACTACATCTATTGAAACACAATGACTAAAAGACTTAATAAATGATAAAGAAATCCTTTCACCAAAAATTTTAAATTTTTTTTAAAACTGTGATTGTAGAGCTTTGATTGATCTGCTAAATCAATAGACAACTAATAAAAAGATGAATAATCATATCCTGATCAGGTATAAAACTGTAAGAAATAAAATGAAAGATGTATTATCACTACAGTTTATAAGATCAAAACATAATCTGGTAGATCTATTGACTAAAGGCCTTTCAAAGGTTGCAGTATCTGAGACATCGAGGAGGATATGACTTAAGCCCATATATTAGTTATCAAAGTGGACCCTTTCCGTCATGGCAACCCCATAGTTAAGGTTCAAATGGAAACGATTTCTGAAGTGACGTCTGGGAGCACCATTTTTTAGGAGTCTGTCTCCACCCCATCCTTATGGTGTGGTGCTCTATTATGATGGTTAGGTTGAGTATGGCTCTTAATAGATCAAAGGCTATGAGTTCAGCGAGGTAGGATTCTATTGCACGTATCCTTAGAGGAGTTGCCATGTACCTGCTCGCAGCTCCCACTGCATGTGCAATGTCGGGCCTCGTGCAAACCATCACATATATCAAGTTGTCAACTGCTGAAGCATATGGAACACTGGACATTGTTTTCATCTCATCATCAACCTTGGGTGACTTTCCTTTGAAAGCTTGAAGTGCGCGGCCAAAGGTATCTTCATAGACTTTGCATCTGCCATGTTAAACATGTCCAGCATCTTTTCAATGTAGTTACTTTGAACCAGCTTCAGTGTACCTGCCATCTTGTCTCTTTCGATCCTTAATCCAAGTATCTACTTTGCTACGCCTATGTTCTTCATTGCAATTTCTCTTAACATCTCTATCTTCCATCTTTCGATCTCCTACATGCTCGATCCAGCTATCAGCATATCATCAACATGCAAGAGTAGAATGATGAAACTGCTATCAAATGACCTATAGTAATAGCAATGATCTTCCTAGCACCTTGCAAAACCACTGTTAGTCATGAATCTATCAAACTTTTTGTACCATAATGGGGGGCCTTTTTCAAACCATACAAGCTCTTCTTCAGCTTGCGTACCACGTTTTCTTTATCAGGGACTATAAAGCCAACCGACTGCTGCATGTAAATATCCTCATCTATCTCACCATGCAAAAAAGCAGTAGTAATATCAAGTTGTTCTAAGTATAAATTTTTATGAGCTACTATACTTAGAATAACACTTATTGTAGAGAGCTTAACAACAGGAGAAAAGATCTCAGTATAATCAATACCTTCTTTCTATTAGAAGCATTTCACAACTAACCTTGCTTTGTATCTCTTGCTACCATTGTGCTCTTCCTTGATCTTATAGATCCACTTATTATGCAGTGCTTTCTTTCCTTCTGGTAGTGTGCTGAGCTTCCATGTCTCGTTCTGTATCAAGGACTGCATCTCGTCCTTCATCGCCAGCTCCTACTTGACCGAATCTTCGCTTTCCATGACTTCACCAAAGCACTTGGGCTTCTTTACATCTGTCAACAGCAGGTAATGCAACGAGGGTGAATACCTTACATGTGGTTTCGAGATTCTTGTAGATCTTCTCAGCTGAGGTATCTTTGGCTTAGGTTCAGGATCTTTTGCTCTCTCGGCAATGTCTTTCTCTGTGATCTCTTCCAACTCTACTTATTCTTTCTCATTTTTTGCTTATCCTGCTTTGTCTGAAACACTCTAGTCCTTGTACATGCTTCTTTTATTGAACACCACATCCTTATTCTTAATGATCTTCCTATCCTTCTCACTCCAAAGCTTGTAACTGAACTCATTAGTGCCATACCCAATAAAGAAGCACCTCTCTGACTTTGTATCAAGCTTATCTCTCTTCTCTGCATTAACGTATAAGTAGGAGACACAGCCAAAGACCTCCAGGTGAGATAAACTTGCTGACTTCTTGGCCCACTCTTCTTCTGGTAGTTGCACTCAAGGAAGACTAAAGGACTCCTGTTGATCAGATAGGCAGTAGTACTAACTGTTTCAGCCCAAAGCATCTTAGGCAATCCATCATGGAGCCTCATGCTCCTGGTTCTCTTGTTCAAGATCCTGTTCATGCGCTCAGCTACCCCGTTCTGTTGTGGCATACATGGACTCTTCTTTTCCATCTTGATTTCATTGGTTGTGTAGAACTCCTTAAACTCGATACTATCATACTCGCCTCTATTATCTGATCTCAAGTACTTTATTTTTTATCTAGACTCATTCTCCACTTGGCTTTTCTACTTCCTGAAAGTATCAAATATATCATATTTATTCTATAAACAATAAACCCATACCTTTCTGGTGGAGTCGTCGATGAAAGTCACATAGTATCATGAAGCTCCAAAGGATGCAACCAGGGAGGGACCCCATACATCGATGTACACAAGGTCCAGCTGTCTTGATCTTGGTGGCCTACTAATCTTGGAGAAACTGACTCTCTTTAGCTTTCCAAGAACACAATTCTCGTAAAAACCAATATCTGTCATCTTCAAACCTGATAGCTTGTCCTTCTTCAATAGTACTTGCATTCCTTTCTCGCTCATGTGACCCAACCTATAGTGCCATAACTCCGAGTCTGCCAGTGCCAGTGCCACTGCATCTCTGGTATTACTAATCATATATAAGGTACCCAACTTGCTTCTTCGTGCTATCACCATCGCACTTTTGGTGATCTTCCAAGAGCCACCTGATGTGGAAGGAAGCTGACGTGTAATCCCTATCAGATGCCATGTCAAAAAAACTGCCATGGTGCACACTCCATCTCGGACTCCTTTGCCGGGCCGAGCTACCCCAGAATGATGAGGTGGCCCATCAAAGCCAAGTTCGGTCCTCCGTTAGGTCGGCACCCGCAAGCCCGGGGTGCCTAGGCCAGAGCCGAGCGACCTCCTTTACCAGATCGAGCCCCTCCGAGGCTGAGCCCCCTAGACCAGAGTCGAGCTTAGCCCTCCTCCGCCAGGTCGAGCCCCTCCAAGGCCGAGCCCTCTGGGCTGGAGTTACGTGCTGGCCTCCTCCGCCAGATCGAGCCCCTCCAAGGTCGAGCCCCCTGGACCGGAGTCAAGCTTAGCCCTCCTCCGCCAAGTCGAGCCCCTCCAAGGTCGAGCCCTCTGAGCAGGAGTCGAGCCTTCCTCCGCTAGGTCGAGGCCTTTCGAGGTCGAGCCCCTTGGACCGGAGTCGAGCCCAGCCCTCCTCTGCCAGGTCGAGCCCCCCAGGCCGGAGTCGAGTCCCAGCTCTCCAGTTTGGCAACTACCTTGGGCAATGCCGCCGGCCACCAAGGGGGTGGACCACCCCCCGAGGCACCGGCGAGCCACCTGAGGACTACGAGGAAGCACCCATCAAATCATAATAACTGTCTGCAGCCACCACTTATACCAGAAGAGGAAGAAGCTCCCTGACTGAGATGCCATGGTCATTACAAACCGCCTGCACCACCTAGAAGAGGAAGTCAACCAGGGGACTCGAATCCCGGGGGCGGCGGCCCCCCAATCGAGGCCCTGCCAAGTTTCCTGGAGTGGAGCGATCGGAAGGAGTGTCAGAGCGCATGGCAGCTTCCTTTATCACGAATCAGAAAATATGTCCCGTCCATGGCACGAAACACTGCCGCACGCGCCTGCCAACACGGGATAGATCTCGAGATAGGCATTCAACAACCACCTGGATTTAAAAGAACCTTCGACACCCCTAGCAGGGAGATATGCAAGCTAAACCAAAAAACACCCAAGCAAGTAGGGGAAGGAGGCCACACAAGAGAACCACACAGGAGATTGAGAATTCAAGGCTCTTGGAGATCCACAGAAAGGATCTCCCAAACACAGCCATCCATCTCCAGTTCACTTCGGCCACCACCTTTCCCAGCCTACTTGCACCCTCACTCACACATCATTCACTCCTCCTAGCGTGGAGTCCATCTCAGGGGCTCGACTAGGAGGATCTGTTCCCCTGGATCGTCACTGACTTGATCATTGGAGTGCTCCCATTGGAATTCCCGGCTCAGGTCACTAATCCTTGTTTTGTAGGTCCCGAAGAGCAGGCCATTCTTGAGGAGACGAGGGACGATCCGATGCCAATAGCAGCTACGAGCCACGACGATCTTGGCGGCAACAGAATGAAAGTTGTAATGTATCCCTCTAAGTCTAGCTGCTTGATTGATATCAGGTTTCTCTTCAATCCTGAGACATGTTTGACGTTCTTGAGCCTCCAAACTGACTGATCTGGCATCTTGATGTGTACATCACCATTTTTCACAATATCTAAAGGCTCATCATCTATAAGATAGATCTTTTCGAAGTCTCCGGCAATGTAATTGCACATAAACTCTTCTATGAGGTTGAGTGAAACGAAGCTCTGGAGTATAAGATCTAAGACTCTATCGGACTGTCCACACTGATAACCAATGCATCTTCAATTATCTCGATCACTACATTGACTGACTCTTCATTTTGTCCCTTGTTCTTCCTTGCCCAGCAGTTGTTTCTAGTGTGCCCCTTCTTGTTGCAGTGCCAACAGCCATCATCCTTCATTCTTGACTGGCTTCTCTGCTTGGGCTTGGATCTCTTACGGCCTTTGTTGCAATGTGTTGTTCTTCTTCTACCTTCTTGAGTCACCAAGGCAGAACTAGAGCTCCCTTTAGCTTCTTTCCTGATGATGTCTTCACTAAGAATCAGGTTCCAGACCTCTTCAAATCTTAGTTTGCTTGAGCCACACGAACTACTCATCGCTGTCACAGTTACACCTCAGCTCTTAGGCAAAGAGGATAACAGGATTAGGGCACGGATCTCATACTCGAAGTTAATGCCAGCTGAACTCAACTGACTAGTAATCAAATTAAATTTATTAATATGATCGGTTACGGATGCACCTTCACTCATCTTCAAGTTGAAAAGACGATGCATGAGATAAACCTTATTGGAGGCCGAAGGTTTCTCGTACATGTTGGAAGTGCATGCATCAATCTAGCTATCATCTTCTCCTCTGGAATATTAAATGCGATGCTCCTGGCCAACGTCAGACAGATGACTCCTAAAGTCTGCCTGTCCAGCAAATTCCAGTCTGCTTGTGACATCTCGACAGGTTTTTTTCCTAGCAACGGTAGATGAAGCTTCTTCTAGTACAGATGATCCTCGATCTATATCTTTCGGAATCCAAAGTCTTTTCCATCAAACTTGTCGATCTCGACTTTTTCTTTGTCTCATACCATCGCTCCCACTCGAACCTAGTGCCCTGATACCAGTTATTAGGATGTGGTGCGCAGTGGGATGCCGGAAAGTTTGTAGAAGAAATGAAAAAGAAAGCCTAAAAAATAAATAAAAAATACAAGTACAAGCAACACATAGGGATTACGTAGTTCAAAGTCTCTTGCTTCTACATCCATGGTCGCACAGGATCAAATCTCCACTATAAAGAAGGAATACAGAAAGTCTTTATAACAAAGAACCCTCTCTAGATGCAAACCCCAGCCCAATAAGAAGAAAGAAAAAAGAACAAATCAATACAGGAGAAACCATTGCCCTCCCTCTGCCTCTCTCTCTTTCCTTTATTTTTTCTCTTTGAAGACTCTTGGACCACTCTTCTGGGTTGCAAAAACCTCTCCCTGCCTCTTTGTTCTTCGTCTCTGCTGCTCTCTAACATCCCTGTTGAGAAGAGGCTGAAAAATTATCCAAATTGCATCCGAATCAGAGTCAAAAAATCTCAGATCAAGCTTGATAAAACTTGAAATCAATCTTAGCCATCGGATCATTGATCTGACGGCCCAAAATAATCAGAAATGCCCATGGACTGCATGAACCGCTTGCAGTCCATGGTGAGCCATGCGAAATGAAGGGGAAACGCCCCCTACATTTGCTGCCTCCGCCTGGGCTGAGCTCGTACATGCCTGTTCGTAGGCCTAGGCCGCACGCCGGGCCGCTGGGTCCTCTTTTCCTTTTTTTTTTGGTTTTCTTCTAGGCTTCTCTGGAAGTGGGCTTGGCTCCACAACTCAACAACCCAATGTGGTGACCTAAGGAAGTAGGGCCAATGCCTTGGATACAATGCCAAATATAGTTAGGACACTCTGTTCTGGTAATATCTCACGTAGCAATGTCATCTCTGCTGCTTGCTTCCTCCATCTTGGTTCCTTGTAGAAAATTGGAAAGAGGTAATTCCCTACAAGTTGGTTGTAGATTCATTTCTTAGTTTTTTTCTTGATACGTGGATCAATCCTTTAAAATTTTAGATGGCCTAATATTTTTAGGGATGGAAAAATGCTTGGGAGTATATATTTGATTTTATATTAGCTATATACTAGGTAGATTTTAGATATCTCTATATAGGACTAAGAAATTTAAATACTGACTTTTAATTAATTTTGTTAGATGAGATCTTAGATTATTACAAATGCTATAGGAGTGGATCTAGTCCATGGTCACGTGGGCTACAAAATATTGCTACACGAGTTCATTTAGGTTAAGAAAGTAACTTGTGTCAGTGTATATTTAATCAAATATTAACTATGTACTAGAATAATATCAAGGGACTAAAATAATAGTTTTTAGTTTTTTTTTCTTAGAATAAAGTCATTGATTGTTACGTAAACATCCAAAAAAAAAAATTCTTCTAAAATATACTTCACGGTGATTGGTCTCTCCTTAACACTAACAGCTAATAAAGGACATCTTAATACCGGCTGCTGAAACTCTTCGTTCATTAGCTTCATAATTTTCATAATTTTGTCATCTATATATATATATATAGATATATTGTGGTTACAGGAGAAAGCTAAATCCAAAAAGGTCTCTCCAAGAATATCCGATGAAGATTTTTTTTTTTTTTTTTCTAACGATTGATTGATGACTTCAAGAAGACTGGGTGTTGGAAGGATTCCAAACCAAATCCCGTTCCTCTTCCACGAACGTGCTGCAACCATTGAGTTCACACGGTGGAAGTCTCGTCTATTACAAACAAATGCGTTCACACTGCGGAAGCATTATTAAAACAAATCCTGTTCCTCTTCCAGATTCCCTAACGCGTTCACACGCTGAGGGCCTCGTTTATCAAAAAGATGAGGACAAATGGATCGCGACGTGACACAAATATCCCAGGGACGGTCTGGATTCTGCCTCCTCGGTCAAGTTCATTGACAGATTCAACTAAGTGCATGAATCGACCATTAAAATTCGTACACCTAATCATACCAATCAAGTTGCATCGATCTTAAAGCTAAGTTACTGTACTTTTAAAGTAGAATTAATACATCTGATCATACCAATCAAAGATATGATTTCACCATATTAGAATTCAGCGTTGCCCTTATTGTAGACCGAAAACTTTCAAAAAAACATGTCTCTCCAACGAGTTGACATTATTATTGTTATACATAATCGATCTTCCTTCGAACCAAATCAAATTAGATCGAATCCGACCGATCCACCAGAAATCCGATCGACTCGCTAGAGATCCGACCAACCCACCAGAGGTCAGACTGACCCTTCAGCTAGATCCGTATCGGCCCAAAATAGACCGCTCCAAGGATGGCCCGGAAGTCCCGGAGGTCTCTTCCAGCTGGTACCAGGATTCTGTTACAATAGACTCTTGACATCTCGGCATCATTATTCTGCAGATCCCACGGTGCCATTTCCTCTTGGTGCCACCTGGCCCGCCGTTACTCTGCAGATCCCACAGCGCCATTCCCTCCTGGTGCCACCTGGCCCGCCGTTACTCTGCAAATCCCACGGTGCCATTCCCTCCTGGTGCCACCTGGCCGCTACCAAGATTCCTCTAAGGGCAAATCGGCCATTTCCAGCCTAGTCCCTAACAGATTATAGTAAAGTTCCGCATCTATATAAGGTAAAGGGGGGATCCCGAGATAAGCAGGCTCTTCCTTCCCCACGAGCTATCTCCTTTGCGATTCCTCCATTCTATTGCTCCAAGTCTCCCACTGACTTAGCCATGGAGTGTCCCCCGCCGAAACACCACCGCCTGTGGGACCTTTTTTGTAGGAACCGGGAGATGCGCACTCCAACAAGCCCGGTCGAGGAAGCCCGATCCGGAAGATTCAGCGGCAACAGATTGGCGCTAGAGGGAGGGCCCTGGGGGGCCGCCATGAACCTTCGCCCTTATATTCCTTCTTCGAAAGGAGGGATCCACCACTAGACAAGACGATGGTGAAAGGAAGAGTTCAGAATACCTCCAACAGGAGAGGCCACTCCCAGGCGAGCTCGGGAGAACCTCTCAGGGAGAACGATGCCGCACAACCTACCATCACCCTGGGACAGCAGCCACTACTAGAAAAGGGTGCTTTACCGAGGGATTTTATCGAGGGAAAAAATCCCTCGCAATTCCGTGAGATTTTTCGACAAAAAAAATTAACCTGTAAAATTTTTTGAGAGAAAAAATTTCCTCGCAAAATCCCTCGGAATTTTTTTTTTGTGAGGGATTTTCCGAGGGATTTATTTTTTATAAACGAGTTCTTAGTAGAAATTTTCCGAGAAAAAAAGTTTTCTCTGAAAATCCCTCATAAATTATTTTTGTGAGAGATTTTCTGAGGGATCTTTTCATCATAATTTAGTTCTTAGTAAAAAAAAATTCAATAAAAAAATTCCTAGAAAAATCCCTCAGAAAATCTCTCGAAAATTATTCCTAGAGAAATCCCTCGAAAAATCTCTCGAAAAATCCCTCGAAAATTTACCCTCGAAAAATCCCTTGGAAAATCCCTCAAAAAGTTTTCCTCGAAAAACCCCTCAGAAAGTTTCCCTCGAAAAATCCCTCGGAAATTTTCTCTTGGAAAATCCCTCGAAAATTTATCCTTGGAAAATCCCTCGAAAAATCCGTCGGAAAGTTTCCCTCGAAAAATCCCTCGGAGATTTTCCCTCGGAAAATCCCTCGGATATGTTCCCTCGGAAAATCTCCCGGTAATGTTTCATAAAAAATTCCCCAATAATATTCCCTCGGAAATTCCCCCGGTAATATTCCCTCAGAAAATCCCTTGGAGAATTTTCCTCGAAAAATCTGTCAGAAATTTCCAAGGGAAAAACTCTATCGAAAATTCCATCGAAAATTCCCTCGAAAAATAAACTCCCTCGAAAAAATCCCTCGGAAAAATTTTCTAAGGATGGTTGCAATTGCAATCACCAATGCTTCTTCTCACTTGACCATAGCTGTTCAATATATTGTAACATTCAAAGAGACCTAATATACTCTCTAACACACCATTCAATTCATTCTTGCTGATCAAACTATATATGAATGTTCAGGAAACTCATGCTAATATTCATACAAAAAAGAAGAGCAATATTTGATATATCTCCCATCTTCACTCTTTTCTGAAATGATCTATTCGAAAGATTCAAGATAGGACAAAGCATTTGGATGTCCATTCGATCCTTTGTAATATCTTAAGCTTCCTCAACCTTTCATTATGATGACTATTTGATATATCTTTTGAGAGGCCAATAATATTGTAAATTTCATCATCTTTTTTATTGTTAATCATACTAATGATTGAAACTGGCATGACGGTGACGCCTATTTTCGAATATTACAGGATATTTTATATGTTTATTCTTTTAAATTTTCGGGGGATTTTCCGAGGGATCTTTTCATCATAATTTGGTTTTTAGTAAAAATATTTCCAAATAAAATAATTCCTTGCAAAATTCCTCGGAATTTTTTTTTGTGAGGGATTTTTCGAGGGATTTATTCCTTATAAATGAGCTCTTAGTCATTGGATTAGCCCAAATATCTAATTTTTGGACCTATAAATAAAGTCCATGATAGGGATTGAAAGGTATTAAAAAAAAAAAAATCAAGCTCTTTTTTTCTCTCCTTAGATGTATTACCTGATCCTATTGAGAAAGTAAAAGGAGTTAGCTTTTGGTCAATGATCAAATATAATGTTGGAACAGATCTTACACGAGTTTGCCTTCCTGTTTATTTTAATGATATAGAAAAACTAGAAAGAAAGGCCCAAGAAAAATATTAAAAAATTATTCAAAAAAAAAAGAAAAATAAAAAAATATTGTTTTAATATTTTTTATAAAATAATTTTATAATAGTAGATAGCAAAATTGAACCTAGAACCTTTGAAAAGCCTACCTACTATCATAACCATTAAGATCCAATTTTATTTTATTATATATATATATTAAAAAATATTTAACCTATATAAAATCTTTCTTATAAATTAATAAAACCTAAAACCCCTTAAACTCCCACACCCACCGCCCATCTCTGTTTGACCTTCAGGCTTCCCTCTCTTCCATCTTGAATCGAACCCTTCCGCTTCCTCTCCTCCACTCACGGGGTGCCCATCAGAGAAATCCCATCACGTCCTCTCCTCTATTCCAAGTAGGACGCCCACGAGAGGTTCGGGGGGCTCGGTAGCTACAATAAACCCCCGATCGACTTGGCCTCTGTAGATCGATCAATGCTTAGAAGGGATTCGATAAGAGACCCCTCGGCCCCTGGCTCTCCTTCACTTGGTCCGGCAACCGTGCAACTCTGCCTCCGTGATCTTCCCTTCGGAGTGCTCGACGACCATGATAAGTGCTCATATACTAGCTTAGCTCCTCCGGCCAATCCCTCCTCACACTTAGATCGATGCCCACGGGGAGGACTGCATGCTTGAAAGATTTTCCCTCGCTCGGTCCTGCTCGACGCCCGTAAGGCCCAATGATTACTAGCGATCGGCCACCGGTTCAGTCCCCTCCACTCAACAAGGAGTGGCGATTGCAAGCCCCCACTTGGCTGCTCCACGATCAATCTCCCCTCTCCATGGTATGATCGATGGCCACAAGCTCTCGGCCTCCCGCCCGATTATCTTATAATTTTTTTAAATCATTTTCTCTACCTCCTCATGCATGGCTCCATCCATGCTTCCACGACCCGCTGAGCATCTCCTCCCTCATCCTTCCCTCCATACCGACACCCATCCATTTCCATCATCTCCGTTTCGTTTATTCCAAATCAGAGTCAATCCGGTCTCTAAGATATTTGTTATTTTGCCTATCTCTCTTTTGTTTTTTCCTACATAGGTTTCTATTTATTTGTTAAAAATTTTTTATTTATTAGATTCTCTAGATATCCGGCTTTTAACTACTTTCTATAATAACAAAGCCCACGCTAACTAATTACTGGAGTATATCAATGGCAATTTCTCCACCAATTTTTTTTATTATTATATTTGTCTTCCCATAAAAACGGTTTCAAAAATTTGATTATTTGATTAGATTTATCAAAAGTCCGTTTATACGCTCGCACGCACTTGGTCTTCCCATTTCAACGGATTCCTTCTCTCTCTAAGATATCTTAGCTTTTCTCTCTTAAAATCATGCAAAACTAGCTGCAGGTGTGTGCCTGTCAGTGTCGATTACATATTTTATTAATAAAATTAAACAAATACTTTTTTTTTGTGCGATCTTGCTTCATTTCTACATAAACCTTGTTGTATTATTTTGGACCATTTTTCATACGCATGCCACTAGGCCCAGCTAGCATGTTTGCGAATGCAAATCATGCTCATGGGTGCAACATGGTGCGGTAAATATTTTATTTTTTCTACTTTTAATTTTGATCATTTTCTTCTTTTAACCATCGATTTGATTGTTTTTATTAGCCATTGCTTAACATTAATATTTCTACCGTTAGACATTCATCATCAGATTAATATTTTTTGTCTATTAGATGTTAATAATGTAGTCATTGGATTAGCCCAAATATCTAATTTTTGGGCCTATAAATAGAGTCCATGATAGGAATTGAAAGGTACCAAAAAAAAAAAAAAAATCAAGCTCTTATTTGCTCTCCTTAGATGTATTACCTGATCCTATTGAGAAAAAAAGGAGTTAGCCTTTGGTTAATGATCAAAGATAATGTTAGAATAGATCTTACACAAGTTTGCCTTCTTGTTTATTTTAATGAACATAGAAAAACTAGAAAGAAAGGCCCAAGAAAAATATTAAAAAATTATTCAGGAAAAAAAAAAATATTGTTCTAATATTTTTTTATATAAAATAGTAAATAACAGGAATTGAACTTGGAACCTTTGTAAAGCCTACCTACTATCATAACCATTAAAATTCATTTTTTTATTAATTTATTAAACAAATATTTAATTTATATAAAACTTTTCTTATAAATCAATAATATTTAAAACCCTTTAGTTCCAGCGGAATTCCATTTTCATTTAACCTCCCCCGCCCACTACGACCGTCGGGCTTCCCTCTTCGTTCCAGCGCCAGCGGATTCAATTTTGATTTCATCTAGCTTCCTCTTTCGTTCCATAGATTCCATTTCATCCTTCCACTCTCAAGGTAGATCCCTCTTCCCTTTAATCTACATTTTTTTTTCTTTGAATCTCTCATCTACCGAACATGGTAGATGGGGCTCGATGGCAGGGAGTGAATGCGACAGGGAAAGGTGGACGGATGATGATGGTTCGTCGGACTCGGAGGAGACGATGGGTTCGCCGGGTTCGAAGGAGACCGTGGGTTCTCCTTCCGTGAACAGAGAAGAGAGGGTGGGTTCTCCTTTCGTGAACAGGGGAGAGACGGTAGTTTGCCAGAGTCGGAGGAGACGATGGGTTCTCCTTTCGTGAACAGGGGAGAGATGGGTCCGATAGGTTCGCCGGAGTCGGTTCGCCACTGTCTCCCTTCCGTGAACAGGGGAGAGGGATCCTCCGATGGGTTCGCTGTGGGGAGACGACAGCGGACGGGGATGTCGGATGTACTGGAGGAGACGGGCGGCATGGGAGGCGGTGGACGGGGATGTCTCCGATGAGATCCAGACCGGAGAGTGGCGGCGATGGCGGAGGGAGCTTGGTGGGCTGTGGGGGATGGACGAGTGTTCCGGGCTTTCAATCCGAGTAGATTTAGGAGGAAGATGATGACAAGAATAAGTCTAGAATAGAGGAGGAATAAGATTGGGATAGCGGGAATAATGGGAATAAGTGATTTTACTTACATGGTTTTACTTAACATGCTTATCTATAAACATATTTTTAATCACATTTCTTATTTTAAATGACTTTGTGAATAATAGGAACATTTCGGTGGCCGTTATCGTGAGTTTAGTTTTGTAACTTTCTCGTCAGGAGAGAATACAAAGGTAATAATATTTTTTTTTAATTTCTTTTTCAAGATTTATACTTATGATCGTGAATCTTTAACATGTGCTTTAAGAACTCTTATATAGGAAGATTTTAAATGGGTTCAGATATAGGTAGGACAAAATTTATGCATATCCTATTTACTGCCTTTTTCTTTTAATTTTTTTATCAACTTTTATTATTTATATTCATTATCCATGTATTCTACGGAACAAGAATGAAATTAGTATCTATGCACCATTACTCATTATGTACTCCAATAATGGTTAACATGCATTTGTATATATAGTACACGCATAAAAACTCAAGATTAACATGCATCAATTGTTTATAATTTTAGGTTGATTATCAAGAAAACACTCTGAAGCTTCGTTATTATAGACATCCGTCATTATCGTAGTTGGATGTATAATAGGCTTTTACCGGACCGAAAGGGTTATACATATGAGTTTCTAATGGGGGTGGAGTTGTTTATTCACTTTACATGCCGACAACCTATATTTTTGAATGAGAAAAAAATTAGGTGTCCTTGTTTCAAGTGCAAAAATACAAAGTACTTAACTGTAGAGGAAGTAAAGGTACATCTTTATAAAAAAGGTTTCAAACCTGACTACTGGTATTGGACAGAACATGGGAAAATTGAACCAATTATGAACTATGGTGTTGATCAAATACAATTTATTGGTTCAAGTACTGCTTAATTTAGTGCTTCTAGTTGTGGTCAATTTCTCAATGATGGATTTCTGTTTTTGGAGAATGCCTTGTTATGATAACTTGTTGATAGTTCTCAAAGGACAAAAATGGATCATATCATAAAGAATAACTATCTTATGAGCTGGTCGTCACATTAAAAAAGACATGTATGGACTTCATGAACAAACAGTATAACATAATCTGTCTTCAAAAATGATATAATACAGACATCTTTTTTTTTTTAAATATGTCTTCTACAGTGTGCTCATACAACTGGTTTGATGGCAAATTTCATTCAACTATTCTTTGATGAATGTCTAACTGGATACTGTAAACAAGCATGCCATCAATTTTCTCTTCCATCATATAAATGCCTATCTTTGCACCCATTATGGTTTGCTTCTATTGAACTTCAAGTTAAAAACTAGGTAGGCTTCATAAATTTGAGCTATTGGCAGCCCTTATTATGGTCATGGACTTAATCCTTATCATCTCTATTATGCACAGTGTGACAGACTCTTCCCTTGTTTACACCTGAACATGGATGTTTGAGAGTTCGTTGTAGGCACATGTTTCTCTATGCCCAGAATCCAAATGCTTATTAGCTGGAATCATATCCCTGCTCATTTTCATTAGAATCAGGGGTTTTTTCAGTCAATTTTGTTTCTATAGCTGCTCTCTCATCCACTGCTTCCTGCATTTCAGTAATGATGCTAATAAATTAAGTCCTTTTTTTTATTATGAAATATATCTAGAATAGAATGATATCTTGTACCTTGATGTGAAATCAAGTTTTCAAGTCTTGTAATCATCAAAAAGGTTTTCAAGTCATGTAGAAGTCGTTGTTATAGAGGATACCTGAATGTCTTAATCTTTTATGGTGTATGTTCTGATGATGTGCTTGTTGACAAAGAATTAATTGCATTGTAATTTACAATACTTTCTTATTCCTGGAATAACTCAAGCCTGTGGGGCTGGAACTTGTGCAGTTGTGTTCTGTTATGTCCTGTAAGTCATTCTTAAAGGGTAAGATGTGAATATGGTCTCTTAGGATAAGCTGCTGTACTCTCTAAAACGGTTGGAATTATTAAATGGAAAACAGAATTCTTAAAGCCAACTTTTGAAATATGAAAAAAGAGTTGTCATCACTGTCATTTTGCTCCTCTTCCTTCATATTCTTCGCTATTTTGAGAAAGCTTTGCAATATAGGTCTTTTCCTTTGTGGAAAATGAAAAAGCATTGCTAGAAGAGTGGAGTGTTCTAAGTGAAGGCCTCTTCATCAACTTGTGGTAAATTTTACAGAATCACTTGTCTAAGATCTCTAGGTATAACTAAGCAGTTCTTAAAACATGACCTGTTACGTTTTTTCCACTTACATGTGTATTGATTGTTCACGTTTCCATATTACTTGCTAGATTACAGCAACTTATACTATTCATCAATACAATAAAAGGATATGCTACATTTATTTCTCTTCTCTAAGTGCCATTTAATTTGATATGTAACATACATAGAAAAGGCATTTAATTCTTGGTATACAAAATATGCATGTCCTACAACTTTATCACATCAGTAAACCCAGAAAGCTAGCATTTGATATATACATTGTATCAATAAATATGTGATGCTTGAAATGTATCTTTATGTGTATATGAGTATCAAAAAACATTGTATCTTTTTCCACATATAGTTTTGCTGTATTAAAACCAAGAATCATGTTGATTTGAGTTTGACTTATATGTGTAGGAATAGCAAATGCTATTGACTTAGCAGATCGATTTCTTCCAAAATCTGAATCACTGAATTGTGAGTGTTTGTCTCTCTTCATCATTCTAGTTTTTTTATTTAGGATGATGAATACTATGGGGCATCTGATATGATATTCAAATGATGGAATGACCTTGTACTGTAGATTGTCCATGTCTTGGATGTACCATGAAGATATCTCACTGGACTTCTATTTAATTGATGTATATTGCATCATTTTCTTTTCAAGTTACAATTTTCCTTGCATTGCACTCTGGAGATGAAACTACTTTCTTGGCATTTTTGTTGCTATGTTGCTAGGCAAACCCATGGTTATAACTTTCCGTGCTTACTCTAAAGACCAGATACTGATAATCGTTCAGCAGAGGCTTATGGTGATTCTCGTTCTTGTCTATTTTTTCGTGCATTAGATTTTTCTCCTGAATATCTGGAGGCTGAAACCATTTATTTGTGACCTTGTATACTAATTCATCTTTGTTATAGTGAAAATTTTCTTTTAATGACTGCTTTTTGATTTGTAGGTTCTTCAATTTGATGTCTTCGAACCTTTAGCGCTGGAATTTTGTGCTAGAGTAAGTTCCAAGTTCATTTATTTTCTGACTAATGCAGGAAAATTCTTTCATGGTCCATTATCATAACAAAAGAAAGAAAAAGATTATGGCACCTGTGTCTTAAACTCATGCAAGTGAATATCAAAAAATTTTTCATTCAAACTCTGGATCTTGCCTATAAAAGCTTTAAGGAGTTACATATTCCTTTGGAGGGAGTTCATTTTGAAAAATATAAAAAGTATGCATTACTTATCTGATGTTATTTGATGTTCTATTGTTCCAAACATCTAAGTTATGATCACATTATCTTTATGCAAGTATCGTGGCTGTAGGCATTATCTTTAACCTAGACTGGTATGGCATAGGTGCATATCTAATAGAGGCATGTTAGGGTGATAAGAAAAAAATACATGAGGCATGAAGGACATTATTCAGCTATCACATTAAGGTCATCATGCATATTTGTCTTGTGAGATTCAGTTAACAGCAAGGAGGTAATACCACCCTGTAAAGAGTCTAATTAGCATTCAGGAGTTGTGTTGTGATACCATCTGACTGACTTTCAAAATTTATCTAAAATCAAGTTAAATTTCAATTTCCTGAGTATTTCTTCCATAAGAGCTGTAACAATTGTTTATACAGGCCATTTTACTAAAACCGTAGTGCATATACTTGTATTCTTCTTAGGAGCTGGTTATTTTTGGTCTTCTTTTAGATTGTACATATTGTTAATGGAAATCATTTTCCAGATCCTGGTTGCTTGGATTTTACTAGAACATGCTTTTAGTTATAGCAAGATGATTGTTCTATTTATGTCAGCTAACAAGGTAAGAAGAAACAAAGGAGAAAATGGAAAAGGATAAAGTG
This sequence comes from Areca catechu, assembly GCA_021397845.1. Lineage (NCBI taxonomy): Eukaryota > Viridiplantae > Streptophyta > Magnoliopsida > Arecales > Arecaceae > Areca > Areca catechu. The sequence continues at coordinate 97,299,462 of CM038048.1, read as the reverse complement.
GAAGGGTGGGTGGGTTGTGAGACACAGGGATCTTGATTCTTTTTGCATGTCAGATTTGTAAGGATGGGGTTATCATAGTTGTGGGCAATTCATTATTGATGATACTGTGCATACATTTCAATTTTGTTGTGTTCTAGATATCATATTGATTTGCCTTCATACTTTTTACAGTTTGCAGGAATTCATCCTTTAATGTAGCAATGCCTTTTGTTTTAGCATTACATGTCTCTCTTTGTCTTCTACCATTTATGCATGTTCTTTTCTCCAATTAAAGATAAATAAATAAGGGGTGCTGTTATCTTATCCTTTGTATAGTTTTTGTTTTTCTTTTTTTTTTTTTTTCTCATAGTAAGAAGTACATAAATAATGTAATGCAAAGAATATCATGAGCTAGTAAAGTTTTGTTTTTCAGGAGAGAAAAATCTGCAGTTGCTGGTAAACAGCAAGGACAAGCTAGGCAGCAACAGGCGCCTCAGAGACAAGTAGTCATGAGGAGATTTCACTTTGCATTTCAGCTTGACTTGGTTCTCATCATTAAGTTAGCTGCATTACTTTTTCTGCTCAACCCGGATGGATCAAGACAGAGGCTCTTTCTTTTGATGTTTTTTGCTTTACTTGTGTATCTATGAGCAGTACCCATATATGCTGCCTGATTGAGTTAACTTTGTATTTTTATTAATAATATTGATATTAACAAATTTTTGAAGATGTATTTATTATAATGCTAGTTAATCACTGATAATCCAGATTTGTTTTTTTGCTCTGTGATTTTGTTCTCATCTTTTACCATGTAAGAATTTTTGCCGGATGCTTCTATTTGACTTGTGTTGGCCTTGTTTATTCACTATTTGTGCTTAATTTTTAAACTCAAAAATTATTTCTTGAAAAATTCTTCGAAAAATCTCTCGGAGATATTCCCTCGAAAAATCTCTCGAAATATTATTCCTCGAAAAATCCCTCAGAAAATTCCTAGAAAAATCCCTCAAAAAATTTCTAGAAAAATATCTTAAAAAATCCCTCGAAAAATCCCTCGGAGATTATCCCTTGGAAAATCCCCTGGAGATTATCCCTTGGAAAATCCCCCGGAGATGTTCCCTCGAAAAGTCCCCCGCAGATGTTCCATCAGAAAATCCCTCGAAAATTATTCCTCGAAAAATCCCTCAATGATTTTCCCTCGGAAAATCCCTCAAAAAATCTCCCGGAGATGTTCCCTCGAAAAATCCCCTGGAGATGCTCCCTCAGAAAATCCCTCGAAAATTATTCCTCGGAAAATCCCTCAGAAATTATTCCTCGAAAAATCCCTTGGAAATTATTCCTCGAAAAATCCCTCGGAGATTTTTCCTTGAAAAATCTCTCGAAAATTATTCTTCGAAAAATCCCCCGGTAATATTCCCTCAAAAAATTCCTTGGTAATATTTTGTCGGAAAATCCCCCGGTAATATTCCCTCGAAAAATCCCCCGGTAATATTCCCTCGAAAAATCCCCCGGTAATATTCCCTCGAAAAATCCCTCGAAGAATTTTCCTCGGAAAAACTGTCGAAAATTTCTGAGGGAAAAACTCCATAAATTCCCTCGAAAAATAAATTCCCTCGGAAAAATCCCTTAGAAAAATTTTCCAAGGATGGTTTTTCCGACGATAATGTTTCCATCGGAAATCCGTCGGAAATATAAATTTTCAATGGATTTTTTCCTTTTTCTCTCAGAAAATCCCTCGGAAATGGCCCTATTTCTTGTAGTGAGCAGTTCCAAACCTTTCTGAACCGCATCGACACTCTTGCCGCTGCGGTTCAGAACCTCCAAGACGTGGCCAATGATAGATAATAGCTGCTCGCGGCATCCAGAACGAGTCATCCACCTGCTGTCGAAGGAAGTCGACAGAAAGGAGTCCCTCAACACTGCTTCCACGAGACCCCAGAGCCCCGAAGGTCGCAGAGGACTCATGCCGATGGAAAAAGAGTGAGATCCGTCTCATACTGTTCCGCGGCTTCGGTCTCTGACGATGACCAGCGATGTGATGAAGACCCAAGGGACTACACCAGCAAGCTCCAATGCATGGAGGAGCAAATTGCTGAACTGGTCGATCGGCAAAAAGGAGAAGAAGCGTTGACGTATGACTCCTGCCTGCCATTCTCCGCCAGAATTATGGGAGAAACTATCCCCCGTCACTTCAAGATCCCCCAGGTGGATGCTTACGATGGCACCACCGACCCTCTGGATCACTTGGGCACTTATAAGGCCCATATGATGGTACAAAGCGCCTCCGACGCCCTTCACTGCATCGCCTTTCCCACAACACTCAAGAAGGTGGCTCAGATGTGGTTCTCCGCCATCTGACCAGGTATGATCCATTCCTTCCACCGGCTAGAAAAACTCTTTTTGTCCTATTTCAGGACCTGCAGCTGGGAACCGAGGAACACGGATTGCATCTTTCTCATGCAGCAGAAGGAAGGAGAAACCTTCCGGGAATACATGGCACGATTTAATTCGGTGACATGGAGATCCCGGATCTCAACGAGCACATGGCAATATCGATTTTCAAGAAGGGGCTGCGATCGTCCAGGCTCACTTTCTCACTGGACAAAAAGTTCCCGACAAGCTACTCTGAACTACTGACCCGAGCCCAAAAATATGTCCTGGTAGAAGAACAAGCGGCAAGCCGATGCCAGGCTGAAAGGAGGTCGGCTCCTAAGAGGAGGAATGATAGGGCTCCCAAAGTCCGACCTCCTAGCGATGGCACCAACTTGGCCCGACGTCGCAGCCCTAAGTCGAAGGACTTTCCCAGGAGATTCGAGACTTATACACCTCTCTCCCTCCCGAGGGAGAAAATCCTTATGGAGATAGAGAAGGAAACCTTCCTGCAAAGGCCTCGCCTAATAAGGAGTCCCTCCATGTCGAGGAGCAGGGACAAGTACTACCGGTTCCACCGTGACCACGGACACAGCACAGAAGATTGCCTGCAATTGAAGGATGCGATCGAAGATTTGATCAGGTGGGGGTACCTGCACAAGTACGTCCGACCCCAAAGGAGCCGGGCTGAAACTTCCATTGGCAGAAACCCCCTGGAGGAAATGGAGCTGCGCAACCAACACCCTACCAATGAAAATGATGGCATGCTCCACTGCCGGTCTGACTGGAGGGACAAAGGAGGTTGGAACATCTCAAAGAGGCTTCAGGGTTCTAATGTAATTAGTTTCTCCGACGAAGACCTCCTAGAGATCTAGATCTCCGGGAACGATCCCGTTGTTGTATCGATAGTAATTGCCAATTATGATGTAAGGAGGATCCTCATTCATAATGGAAGCTCCACTGAAGTTTTGCTATATGATGCCTTTGTCAGAATGAACCTGCCTAGAACCAGGCTGCAAGAATCCCCAACATCATTGACTGGGTTTGGAGGGAACTCCGTTGGTGTAGAGGGAGAAATAACTCTGTCTGTAACCATCGGGTTAGAGCCTTATCAAAAAACCCTCTCCATCAATTTTGTGGTCGTCCGCACGACATCAGCCTACAACGCCATTTTGGGGCGACCGGCCCTGAACAAGTTCCGAGCCATTATGTCTACTTACCACTTGTTGGCGAAGTTCCCGACTCAGAATGGGGTCAGAGTGATGAGAGGGGATCGCAGGATGGCCAGACAATGTTTGACCATTCAGGATAAATAATCGAGAGACTTTCCACCTTGGAACAACTTGATCCCAGGTCCGAAACCGACTGTTGTGGAGAACCGATCGAGAGGATCCTATTCGTACCTCTTAGGGAGGACGATCCTATTACGGTCCTGCAAATTGGGTGCATGCTCAGCGAGGAGGCCAAATCAGAGCTAGTCAGCTTTCTACGGGACAATGCCGATGTCTTCGCCTGGTCGGCATTCGACATGCCAGGCATCCCGTCGGAAGTCATAACCCATCGGCTTAAGGTGGACCCTATCTACAAGCCTGTCTGACAGAAGAAGACGAACTTTGTCCCTGAGAGACAGAGGGCAGTTGATGAGGAGGTCAAGAAGCTCCTCGAAGCTGGCTTCATCAGAGAAGCCCACTACCTTGACTGGCTGGCGAATGTTGTGATGGCGAGGAAGGCCAACGAAAAGTGGAGGATATATATGGACTACACTGACCTCAACAAGGCCTGCCCGAAGGATAGCTTTTCCTTATCAAAGATTGACCAACTGGTGGACGCCACTGTCGGTCATCAACTTCTGAGCTTCAGGGATGCCTTCTCCGGGTACAACCAGATCAGCATGGACCCAGAAGACGAGGAGAAGACAGCCTTCGTCACTGACAAAGAGCTATACTACTATAAAATGATATCCTTCGGCCTAAAAAATGCTAGAGCCACATTCCAAAGTCTGATCAACAGGGTCTTCGAGGGACAAATTGGAAGAAACATGGAGGCATATGTTGACGATATGATAGTCAAGAGCCTCCGGAGAGTCGACCACATCAAGGATCTGAAAGAGTCCTTCGATGCCCTAAGGCACCACTGGATGAAACTGAACCCCGCCAAGTGTACCTTTGGGGTGACCTCGAGAAAATTTCTCGATTTTCTGGTCACCCAGCAAGGAATTGAGGTCAATCCGGATAAAATCAAGGCCGTCATCGACATGGGGCATCCAACCAACAAGAAGCAAGTGCAAGAACTCATAGATCGGATAGCTTCTCTCGATCGCTTCATTTCTAGGCCAACTGAAAGGTGTCTCCCTTTTTTTAAAATGCTGTGGCAGTCGGATCGCTTCCAGTGGACCGACGAATGTCGGTCGGCCTTCGAAGCACTGAAGGCGTACCTGAAGACTCCCCCTTACTTGCTAAGCCTTTGGAAAAAGAATCCCTGTACTTGTATCTGTTCGTATCGGATGAGGCTGTGAGCTCCGTCCTTGTTCGGATTACGGAGGACAACCAGCAAAGGCTGGTCTATTACATCAGCAAGGTACTCCACGATATCGAGACAAGGTATCCTAAGACGCAGAAGCTTGTCTACTCCTTAATTATAGTAGCCAAGTGATTGCGGCCCTACTTCCAAGCGCATCCAATCATCGTCCTGACCGATCAACCACTCAAGGCAATCCTCAAAAGCCCCGATACGTCGTGTCGGCTCGCCAAGTGGGCCGTTAAGCTTGGCAAATTTGACATCTCCTTCCAGCCTCGGTTGGCCATGAAGGCCAGGTGATCGCTGACTTTATAGCAGAGTATACCTAGAGACAGGGGATACCTCTGCAAATGGCCGACACACCTCGGGATGATAGCGCCGAAGGGTCAAACCTCGCCTGGACACTCCACGTGGATGGGGCATCTAACCTTGCTGGTTGCAGAGAAGGATTGATCATGGCCGACCCCGATGGACAAAGCCTGGAGTATGCCCTACGCTTTGCATTCCAAGTATCAAATAACTAGATGGAGTATGAAGCCCTCCTCGTGGAATTGAGGATGGCTGACGAACTAGGCATCGATCGAATAAGAGCCTTCTCGAATTCCCAGCTGGTGGTCAACCAGGTGAGAGGCGAATTCGAGGTAAGAGATCCGACCCTGGCCAAGTACTTGAGTAAAGTACGAAACCTTGTGGCTCGACTCAAGTTTTTTGAGATCATCCACATAACCCGGGAGTGAAACTCTCAGGCGGACGCCCTATCATAGCTGGCCACTGCCATCACTGATTCCTCCGATCGGGCTTTCATGGAGCACCTACAAAGCCCAAGTATTGCCGAAGAGACACTAAGAATCCATTAAGTGGAGCGAGAGGCTTGTTGGATGGATCCCATCCTCGTGTTCCAAAATGAAGGAATCCTGCCAGAAGATAGGGCCGAAGCCAAGCGTGTGCGCTGGACGGCCTCGAAGTACATCATCCTCGATGGGACCCTCTACAAGCGATCATTTACGCAACCACTGCTCAAGTGCCTAGGACCGTCGGACACCGATTACGCACTCAGAGAGGTGCATGAAGGTATATGTGGTGACCACCTGGGAGGTAGATCTTTGGCCTATAAGATCATCTGATAAGGCTATTACTGGCCAACCATCCAGAAGGATGCTGCAGACTTTGTTAAAAGGTGCGATGCATGCCAGAGGTACTCCAATGTTCAAAGACGACCGACTATTCATCTAACCCCGCTGACAGCTCCCTGGCCACTCGCACAGTGAGGAATGGACATCCTCGGGCCATTTCTCTCAACATCCAGACAATAGAAGTTCCTAATTGTAGCCATCGACTACTTCACCAAATGGATGGAAGCTGAACCACTGGTGCATATTACCGAAGCCAAGGTGGAGACCTTCGTCCGAAACTGCATCATCTATCAGTTCGGCATACCGTAAGCAATCATCACCGATAACGGGCAGCAATTTGACAATCCAAAGTTTCAGGATTTCTGCCAGCAGTATCATATCTCCCACCGGTTGATTTTAGTCAGACACCCCCAATCCAATGGGGAGGCCAAAGTCACCAATCGGACGATTCTGCATGGCCTGAAGACCTGACTGAATGACACCAAAGGGCTCTGGGCCGAAGAACTCCACTCGGTGCTCTGGGCCTATCAAACTACCTCCCGTACGGTGACTGGGAAAACTCCATTCAATATCACCTACGGGAACGAGGTGGTCATACCAGTGGAAGTCTCCTTACAGTCCATCCGGATTGATCATTTCATCAAACCAGCCAATTTTGAACCGAGAAGGGCTGACCTCGACTTACTCGAGGAGATCCGACTCCAAGCGGACCTGAGGATAGTGACCTATCATCAAAGAATGACCAGATATTACAATTCTTGAGTCAAGGCTCGAAGCTTCTGGGTCGGAGACTTGGTTCTGCAGAGATCAGAGATATCTAGGCCAACTGAACAAGGAAAGCTCTCCCCAACTGGGAAGGCCCCTATCGGGTAGTGAAGTGATCCGGGCCGGAACTTACCAACTCGAGCATCTAGATGGATGGCAAGTGGCATGTCCTTGGAATGTAGATAACCTCTGCAAATATTATCAATAAAGGTAGCAATTTACTCTACAAAAAAGTCCGATCCTGATCGACAAAGGCTCTAATGTAGTCCACTCAAGTCTGACCCCGATCGGCAAAGGCTCTAGGGCAGCCCATTCAAGTCCGACCCCGATCGGCAAAGACTCTAGTGTAGCCCACTCAAGTCCGACCCCGATCGACAAAGGCTCTAGTATAGCCCATTCAAGTCCAAAAAGGCTCTAGTGTAGCCTACTTAAGTCCGATCTCGATCGGCAAAGGCTTTAGGGCAGCCCACTCAAGTCGGGGTACCTCGATCGACAAAGGCTCTAGTGTAGCCCACTTAAGTTCAACTCTGATCGACAAAGGCTCTAAGATAACCCACTCAAGTCCGACCCCGATCGGCAAAGGCTCTAGGGCAGCCCACTCAAGTCTGACTTCGATCGGTAAGGGCTTTAGCGCAGCCAACTCAAATTCGATCATCATCGGAAAGCACTTTGTGGGATCCTTAAACACCTAAGGTATTTCCCTACAAACAGCTAGTTCGAAGATCCCTTAGAAATACTTCTAAAGGAGATGGGTTCGAACTAAGCTAACCTCTCGACACTTAGAAATATTTCTTATAATGGCTAAGTTAAAAACCGATGGGGCACTCAGCAACCCCATAAAGGACTGTTGGTCGGCCACCTTCTTCAGGCAGGAATAGCCCATTCAAAAAGGAAAACACAACAACAACAAGACGAGAGAACAAGATGAATACCAAGATGTCATTTTATTGATAAAAAAACTTTTGTACAAAATATAGGCAGACTTTTATAGCTAGTTCTAAGTCTTGCCAAGAATTTACAAAAGAGGAAGATCTGTCCCGCTCGTTGAAAGAGCTTCGGCTTCGACTTCCTGCACCACATCCGGAGCCTTAACCAAGGCCTCTGCCGGTCCTGCATCAGCATGATTTGGGCATCGGCCCCGGTGTCAACCAGGCCATCTTTTTCTTCCGACAGGTGCATTAACTTATTAAGGACATGTCAAGTTTCGGGAAGGCTTCGGCCACCTTCTTCAGGCAGTCATCGAAGCCATAATCGTAGCTCGCCGCTCCAGCCTCCTCCATTTCATCGTTGAAGTCAGCTGAGGCCTTGTATTCTGTTATGGCATCGTGGACCTGCTCCTCTGCCAGCTCCTTTGCCTCCTTCATCTCGGTCAGATACTTCCCCGTCAATGCCTTGTAAGATCGCGCGCTCCTTTCTGTGTCGGCAAACTGCCCCTCCTCTTCAGATAGCTGATAGGCCAAGGACTTGACCCTTTCCTTCTTCTTCAGGTGGGCCTCCCGCGTGGTCAGCTGGGTTTGCAGGTCCTTTGTCTACTTTTTCAATGACTCGACTTCGACCAAACTGGGCGAAAGTTTCTCCTTAGCGGCCTTTTGCGATGCCAATGCCGCTGCTTTGGCCACCTTCAGTCCTTTGGCCTCCCTAGCCGAGGCCTCTGCCATATGGACCATCTCGTCGAGGCCCTCGTCCATCATCGAGACCTCATGAAATAGCTACAGGCAACAGACCATGTTAGTCATGTACAAGAAGTGAAAAGAAGAAGGGAGAAAATGGAGGGATGACAGAAGTACCTTAAGCAGACTGAGGTAGGCGCCTCTCGCCACCTCGTTCATCTTATGCCTGCTCGTCTCATCCCAGTCGGCATTGGTGATGGCCCCCTTTAGTAGGTCTCTGACTTGCTAGGGGTTGTGAAGAGCATGCCAGCGTTGATAGGTGTCGTGGCTGACCTCTTCAGCCTCTACCCTTTCGACTGCCCTTTTCTTCTCACCTACAGGAAGGACCACCTTCGTCCGCTCGGCTGATGGTGAGGTCGGGGCCATCCCCACTTCGATCGGTTCCGAAGGGTCCAGCTCCGTCGGACGGTCGACTCCCCGACTGTAGGCAGAGGTTCCAATGCTCTGGCCGCCAACCACTCTGACAGAGGCATATTGTCCTCATCGAAGCTCGATGCCATGATGATTGCGGGTTGTTCTTTCGCCCACCATTTCTACTGCTTGCCCGCTGTCGGCTCCGTGGACTGGGCGACCCTCTTTCTCACGGCTCGCTATGCTATTCTTGTACAGTCTGGCTTCATTTTTTCTCCTATTACAAGACAAGATCAGAGTGAGGAAAGAAAGAATGTAGCTAACAGAACAAAAAGGCCAACGGCAATGACTCCTACCTTACCTAAATGTTCATGACAGCTGATTCCGATCAAGCAAAGGCTATCCTCCCTAAGCAGCTCCTTCACCATGGTGATACTGACTGCTTCCAACTCGTTGAAGTCTGCTTGATTGGCCATCAAGACCACCCTCTCTCTTTCAGATATCAGCCTTGGTTCCCCCCATGTGATGGCCAATCAGGAATCTCGATTGTCTGCTCTAACTGAGTTTGGAGGGGCTTCAGGGGGTTTGGGGAAGTGAAGTGGTTGCCGCTTGTCTAAGGGGGAAGTTGGTCCTTCATCCTGGGAGACTACCAGCTATCAAAGTCTCTGTGAACCGATTAAAACCTTCTCCAAAACCACAGGGGTTCGATCGGGGTGGGGGGGGGGGACAGGACGATTGGGTCATGAAGAGGTCTAGGGGAAACTAAAAGTGGGATTATTTAAGGCAGGTGAAGCTATTGCCATTAAGGAGGAGGGTCATAGTACTGTTACTGATCCTGGGCAGGGGACGGACTGTCTTAAAGACTTTTGATCTTGCTGTTATGAAAACTATTATATGGAATGTTAGGGGGACGGGGAAGCCCTCTTTCTACTCATCTTTTAATAGAATTTGTCAATTGCATCATCATTCTATTTGTATTTTATTGGAGACTAGACTGGGAGGTCCGGTCTAGATCGGATTCATCATCATTTTTTGAAGGACTGGGGGTTCTATATAGTGGATGCTCAGGGTTTGTCGGGTGGCATTGTGGTGGCTTGGGATCCGGAAGTAGCTAGAATTGATGTGTTCCATAGAAGCCCACAGCACGTGGCCCTGGTGGTGACTGAAGCTATGGGTCCGATGTGGCTGTTGTCTGGAGTCTATACAAGCACAAATTACAAAGAGAGAAGGATCCTTTGGCACAAGGTCTCAGCATATTGATTGATCAGGGTATCCCTACTGTGGTGGCAGAGGACTTTAATTATGTGACTAGTGCTGAGGACGAGCAAGGTGGCAAACCCTTCATCCTTGATACGACCTCTAGGGAGTTTATTCACTTTTTGGACTCCAATAGGTTATTGGATATAGGATTTGTGGGGCCCCAGTTCACTTGGTGTAATAATAGGTCTGGAGAAGCTAGGGTGCGGGAAAGGATTAACATAGCCTTTGCTTCACCTGATTAGCTTAGTCTCTTTCCTGAGCACCTTATTCGCCACCTGAATAGAATTGCCTCTAATCATTGTCCTCTCCTCTCGACCACTTCGAAGACCCTAGCCCACTCCCCTTTCAGATTTGAGAGGTTCTAGTTATCTTATCCTAGATCCTAGGACATAGTCAGAGAGGTTTGGAGAATACCGGTATGTAGGGATGCCAAGTATTGGGTCTCTCATAGATTGGAGCTTCTGTGACGTTGGTTGCTTCTGTGGAATAGGGAGGAGGTTGGGAACATTTTCTCTAAACTGGAGGTTGTGGAGTGGCACATTCATGACCTTTAGGAAAAGGAGGAAAGGGATGGTGGTTTGCAGGACATTGATTTGGCATCTTTGAGGAGGTATTATTTTATACATCATGCTCTTCTTAGGTAGCAGGAGGTCTTTTGGAGGCAGAAATCCAGGATATAGTAGTTGACGGAAGGAGATTGAAACACTCACTTCTTCCACCATGCTACTCTAGTTCATAGACACAGGAATCGAATTAGAGCTTTGAGGGCTGCTTATGGGCATTGGGTTAAGGAGGATGTTCTCAGAAGGGAGGTTACTTCATTTTTTAGGTATAAGTGGACTGACACCATTGACATTGTTTCCACCTTTATTGTTTCCCCTCGTGAGGTGTTGGTTTCCTACAAGAAAAATTGTGACCTCCTCAAACCAGTTATTGAGACTGAAGTTACTTTAGTGCTTTGGTCAATGGAAGAGGACAAGGCTTCTGGCACTGATGGTTTTCTACCTATACTTTTTAGGAGATATTGGAGTATTATTCGACATGATATTATATTAGCAGTACAGGATTTCTTTTTAACTAGTTAGATACCTGATAGCTAGAAGTAGACCTTTATTGCTCTCATTCCTAAATGATTTGATGCTTATGAGCCCTCTCATTTTAGGCTCATCAGTTTATAAATATACTTTACAAGCTATGTGCTAAATTATTGGCTAACAAGATGAAACCTATTCTTCCGCATTTTATTTGCTCTGAGCAGGGAGCCTTCATTAGAGGCCGGTGTATCTTCGATAATGTTTTGTTAGCTCAGGAATTCTTGTTTGACCTTCGCAGAGCCTCGGCCAGGTGGTCCTTGATGGCTATCAAGCTCAATATGGAAAGAGATTATGACCGCATGCAGTGGACTTTTCTGGATAAGGCTCTGGGAGCTTTTGCCTTTCATTCCCTTTGGACTTCCAACATTATGGCTTGTATCATCAGACCATCTTTTTCTATTCTCATTAATGGTTCTCCATCGAAGTTCTTCCACTCAACTATTGGGCTTTGGCAATGTTGTCCTCTATCATCGTATTTATTATTTATGCTGACTCTCTTTCCTGAGCCTTAAGGGATTCAGTTCAGGAGTCGGCAATTTAGCCATACCTTGTTGCTCCTACAGTCCCTTCCATCTCGCATCTGTTATTTGTCGATGATTGCTTGCTTTTGGATAAGACCACTGCAGCCACAGCTCAGAGCTTCGGGAGGGTGCTCCAATCCTATTGTATGTCCTTAGGGCAGATGGTCAATCTTCAGAAGTTCGAGGTTCATTTCTCTCCAAGGATCCTTGCTGGACAATGTCATCTGATCAGGAGTATTCTTGGGGTTTAGGAGAAGGAGGATGCATTATGCTATTTGGTGATTCCTATAGCTGGGGGTCGGCTCCGTAATAAGAATTGTGCCATGCTTGTCAATGCTGTTCATGACAGGATGGAGGGATGGTAGGGTCGGGCATTGTCTGCGAAGGAAAGAGTGACTATGATCAAGTCTGTTCTTACCTCACTTCCAGTATATATGTTGTCTAATGCTGCAGTCCAAAAGTCTGTTGTTCTTCAGTTGGAACGAATTATTCGAGCTTTCTTATGGAGGTCCATTAATGCTTCTCGGGCAGTTCATCTTTTGGATTGGCATATGGTGTGTCAGCCTCTTTCTCATGGAGGATTGGACATTCACTCCCTTCTTGTCATGAGAGAGGCGCTCTTGGCCAGACATATCACTCGCCTCTTCCTCAACCCAGGTACTCTGCGGTCCTCCATTATGCTGAATAGATATGGACTTCCTTCGGCCTCTTCGGGGGGGAACCATCCTTTTGTTCGCCGCTACTCTGCTATATGGAGAGAGATTGTGGTGAAAACCCCTGATGTCTTGCATCACATGAGATGGATAGTAGGGGATGGTAGACTCATTAATTTTATGTCTGATCTATGGATTTTGGATATTGCTCTGGATAGGTGGCTTACTTTTCTTTTTATGGATGTTCCTGATACTATCTTTATTATGGATCTCTTTTTGCCTGGTTAGCCCGGGTGGAACCTGGCGATGGTGATCCGGTTCGTTGGTGCTATTTTGGGCTAGCAGGTACATTCCATTGCTCTTCCGGTGTATCCTACAGCTAATCTTAGAGTTTGGAGGTCCTCTACTCTCTTGAAGGGCCCTTTGGCTGATCTTTATTCTATTTATGGCCCTGTGCAGCAGGATGGTATTCAGCCGAGTTGGATCTGGTCTCTTGGAGTTCACCCCACGGTGAGATTATTTATTTGAATAGTTGCTTGGCATCAGCTTCCGACGAGAGCTTTCCTTTGTTCGAGAGGCTTTCATTTACCTATCTCTTGTCTGGCTTGTGGGGGGATGAGGAATCCCTTGTGCATGTTCTTTTCTTATGTCCGAGAGCATGGAAGGTTTGGGATATGGCTGGCTATCAGGGCCTGTTACCTATGACTGTTCATGCAGTTGAGATCTTCCTTCATATGCTGCACTCCAGTTCGACCAACCCCACTTCCATTGTCTTAGCCTATTTGGTGTATCATATCTGGATTATCCAGAATGATATTGTATTTTCCACCTCTTTCTGTTTGACCAGGATGATTGTTTAGAGAGCCAGGGCCCACGCCAGTGAGTATCAGAGCTCGACTATAAGGAATGTGGAGATCTGGGATTCCGGCACTGCTCTTCGAGCACCCTACCTAGTCTTTATTTCTTGGGAGCCCCTTCGTCCGATGTTTGCCTTGGTCAGCTTTGATGGGAGTGTTAGGGGCAAGCATGGGGGAGGTGCTTTTGTCATCCAGGCTTCTGGTTATGGTTTCGTTGCGGCCGGAGGGTGCCATCTTGTCGACCTTACAGTTTCCATGGCTGAGCTTCAGGGGGCGTGGGTTGGCATTCGCTATGCTACGACATCCTTTCACCTGGATTGGCTTATTATTGAGGATGACTCTCTGACGGTCATTTCATGAATTCGTTAGGCATTTCGATCCATGTCAGCTCACCCTCTCATCTATGATATTATTAGGCTTCTGCAGGGATGCTCAGGGATTGTGGTTAGAGATATTTACAGGGAAGGCTTCTTTTATGGCTAATCATTTGGGAAAGATTTTTTGGTCTACCTTGAGGGAGGTTCCTGTACCCTTTAGGGATATTCTTCTTACTAATTTTACTTTGTACTTATTTTAAACTCGTGACTTGGAAGTTGGATGTTCCGCCTTATTTAAAAATAAAAATTCCTCCTACAATGTATCATCACATTAATTTATGCGAGAAGCAAAAATAGCTGAACGCGGCTGCTGATCCTTATAACTATCTTATATAGTCACAATCCTCGAACGATTTTGATGGTTCGCTCCCGCAAGTTCATCCATGGTACACTTGTAAACCTGATCAAGATGTCCTTCTGTCCGTGACTCGTAATCGTGTATCACTGCCAAGTTCTAATTATTCTATCTATCATGCCATGGCCGGCTTCCACCTCTGCGGCCTGCAACTTCGCACTTGATGCGATTTCTCATGGCAGTATCACGTCCAGTCCAGCAAAAGTCATCTGAATCCCATTTGCTCTGTCAGCCGCAGGATGGTCGAGATGGGTGTGAATAGCATCCATGCTTCTTTTGTTACTGATCCGTTGCATTTCTTTAATCCTATAATTGATTATTTACGAAGAAAAAGAACTATAATTGCATAATAGAAGCTTCCTCCTTGAAGAACTAATTGAAAATATCCTCCCAAATGACTATTTTAATTTTTTTTGGTACTATAATGGTAATTTTAATGTTGAGAAAAGATTTTTAATTATCATTCTCCCTCGTTTCCCTCTGCACTTTTTTTTTTTCAAAGATTTTTTTTTTTATAAAAACAGAATTTATAAAACTAATCTAAAATAAAAATAAACATGAAAATTAATGAATAAAATATTTAAAAAATTAGTAAGAACATCTGATAACTCCACTCATAGCATTAGCCACGTATTTAGCCACCCAACAATTTTCTTTTACAAAGAAGGCTGGATCCTGGATGAGATGTCCATCCAGCTTCCATTCCGTGAGAATTAAGGAGTCAATCCCCACCCAGCGCGCCCACTCCAATGCCACAGCAGAGATATGGGGCGTAATAAACTAGCATGAAAAGGGCGTTGGAGAGTGATTTATAGATGAGACCTCTAGAAGTAGTAATATAATGCCATATCTATTCATCTAAAGCTGTTCGGCGTCAGTTGAGTTGGGACTACTTGATAAAAATTAAAAATCTTTACAAAAAAAGATGATAAAGAAACTTAAAGCCAGCCTTTAAATGATCTTCGCATATGGCGATTGTCCCGGGAGGAGGACGAATAATCCTTTCATCTGGATTAGGAACAAGTGCCTTAGAGGTCCTAAGAATGTGATAGCGATTATGAAGACTCTCTATCCTAGTATGAAACAAGGAACTAATGACAGTTTCTGGAAAAAGTTCAGAACCTTTCCTTCTGGTAGGGCCTCTACTCCCATAAGGTTCATCCTTTATTGAACCCTTGCTAATGGTTGTGTTATCTAACAACTCAGACATTATAAAATAATAAAGAGAAGGACCCCTACCTCCAGACAAAGATAAAATAACTTGCAGAAGAAGAACAATGGTGTGGGACGAGAGGAAGAAGAAGGAAGTTTCAGTAGAAAACGGGGAAGTTTATTTTGTTAGATGACCACCCCTTTTATATGTAGGATGGTAGTGTTTTCTTGGAAAGATGAAGGTCTTTTTAATCACATAGCGTATCAGCAGCGCCGATCGTGGGTACGAATTAGTAAGAGGCGTCGATTGATGAATTGTCAGTTACGATTCGCAAGAAATATATAGACGGCCAGGATGAATTTTTGTCGTAATAATCAAAGTTCAGGATCTCGCCAAGTGCACTTTCTCGATTGATGAAAGTCCCACAGAAATCCTTTTAATGAAGGGATTAGCCAAACTTTAGAATCTGTGCCATCTTTTTGAAGCATCAATAAGAGGCTGACACCTGTCTTTGGCATGATCTCCAAATTATAAATCATTTATTATAAGCGATAGAATCGGTGATATGCCATCATTGGCTATCTTTTTTTTTACCAACAAATGACAAATTATGATTATTCCCATTTTTCGAAATAAAGTTATTTAGAAATTGGGAGTAGGGGGCAGCTGTTGTGGTAATCCGGTTTGATACAAAATAATTGCCGGTTCATCAGTTGGATCAATTTTATTTGGACCCGTCAACCAAGTCAGTGCACCTGAAGAAGATGTCTTCTTATTTTAATAAGGGCTACAATCTATCTCAATGAAAAGAATATATTATTACTTCATTATTACATTATTACTCTATCTCGGCTTCATGTCTTCGGCCTAGGCCGAAGAGGACACTTCTGGAATATGTTACTACTTCATTCGGTTTCATGTCTTTAGCTTGGTCCGAAGAAAATACTTCTGGAATATGTTACTACTTCTTTCGGTTTCATGTCTTCAACTTGGTTCAAAGAGGATACTTCTAGAATATGTTACTACTTCATTCGGTTTCATATCTTCAGCTTGGTCCAAAGAGGACACTTCTGGAATATATCTTCATTTTATTCGGCTTCATGTCTTCAGCTTGGTCCGAAGAGAACACTTCTAGAATATATCTTCATTTCATTCGGCTTCATGTCTTCAGCTTGGTCCGAAGAGGACACTTCTGGAACATATCTTCATTTCATTCGCTTCATGTCTTCAGCTTGGTCCGAAGAGGATACTTCTGGAATATATCTTCATTTCATTTGGCTTCATGTCATCAGCTTGGTCCGAAGAGGACACTTCTGGAATGTATTGTTTATCCCTTTGGCTCCATGGTAAACATTTCTTTATCTTTCGGCTCACTCTGAAGAAGATAAATCCGAAGTATATAGCTAGCACTTCTTTGATCTATTCCAAGGAAGACAGTCCGAAGAAGTAGTTAGACTCTTTTCGGATCTCCTCTAAAGAGAGTGTATCTGAAGCATGTGATCGATCTCTCAACCTGAAGCAGTTGAAGGTTGTTCTGGTTGTTATAACCACCCGCATGGTTGATAGCGCCGACTTCGATAACCTTGGACTAACTAATTTTGACCGCCACTACTTATTATTATGAGGAAGTTACATTAACTAACTCCCATAACCGTAAGTAGTTACACTTATGCTTATAAATATCAATAAGAGAGGACACTCGAGGTAAGCCAACTCCAGGCAAGTTAGAGCCAGTCCACAACTAGCTCTTTCAACGCCACTTCACTCATTTTCTCCTTTCCATTCTACTTCATTATGCTCTCAAGTTCTCCATTCTGCTGCCTAAATTTTTGCTTACTTTGGCATCGGAGTGTCCCCTGTAGGAGAAATTCTGGTCAAGGGATTTGTTTTGCAGGTTTTCATCGAAGGCAAACCAGCAAGCAGGTTGCTCCATCCGGTCCGTAGGGATTTAGCATCAATAATTGGTGCACTAGGTAAGGAAAGAATTTCCTCTGGTTAAGGAGAAACTTTGAGAAATAAGAATGGTGAAAGGAAAGATCCAGAATGCTTCTACAAGCAGGGAGCACCCTGCTCCTCAAGTGAATAATCCTCTGGTGGAAAATGATGCGCCACCTCCTATGTTGGCTATGGGGCAACAACAATTCGAGACCCTTTTGAATCGAGTTGATGTCCTGACAACCTTAGTCCAGACTCTTCAAGAAACTGTCGTTCAAAGGCAGTGCCCTCTAGCCATATCTCAACCCAATCATCGAGCTAGGTGAAGGGAAGATTGACACCTGGAATCCATCCCATATTCTTCATAAATCCGATTTTCTCATGAGCATTACAGCTCCCAACCAAGTAGGCGTATGAAGGATCACCGTTGCAAGAAAAGAACCAGACATTCCCTTTCCATTTCTTTTGGAGATTCTACACCTGGAGGAGTCAAGCAAAGAATAATGAACTTCGATTTTGAAGAGAAGTTCAAGTTATTGGAGTCATAGATAGCTAGGCTCACCGATCAAAGAAGAGGTGACGAAGTTATAACTTTCAATTCACAACCTCCTTTTTTCAATCGAATTATGGCCGAAGTCATTCCTCGGCATTTTAAGATTCCTCAACTGGAGGCTTAGATGGAACTACCGATCCCCTTGCTTTCCCTGCTACCTTAAGGAAAGCTGCTCGAATGTGGTATTCAAGCCTACTGCCCGGCACAATTCATTCTTTCGCTGAGTTGGAGTGGCTGTTTATCTCTCATTTCAGAACATATCAAAAGATGCCGCGTAACACAAATAGTTTGTTCCTCCTTCAACAGAATGAATGAGAAAGTCTTAAAGAATTTATTATTCGATTCAATTCGGCCACTCTAGAGATCCCTAATCTTAACAAGCACATAGCCATGTCAATCCTGAAGAAAGGTCTCAGATCATCCAGGTTCACTTTCTTCTTGGACAAAAGGTTTCCTACGAGCTATACCGAACTACTGGCAAGAGCTCAAAAATATGCTGTTGCTGAAGAATAAGTCGTGAGTCATCGACTCATCGAAGGGAAACACCCTTCCAAGAAAAAGAACATCAAAGGATCAAGTATGCCCACATCTTCCAACAATGCGTCGACTCCAAGACGCAGTCTCAAGTCCAAGCAACAGGGCACTCGGTTCGACTCCTACACTTTCCTCAGCCTCCCGAGAGAAAAGATTCTGCTGGAAATAGAAAAAGAAAATTACTTGCAAAGGCCATGTTTTATGAAAACCTCTGCTAATGTAAGGAACAAGAATAAATATTATCGATTCCATCGGGACCACAGCCATAATACTGAGGAATGCTTCCAACTCTGGGGACCACGGCCATAATACTAAGGAATGCTTCCAACTCTAGGATGCTATTGAAGACCTAATTAAAAGAGGGTATCTGGAAAAATATGTTAGCCGTTCAGAGCCTCAAGCCGAAGCAACCGCCCCTCAAAGAACTATCGATGAAGCCAAACTACCTCACCAAAGGCCGACCGATGGGAGGGTTGGCATGCTTCATCGGTCAATCAGCTGGAGGAATGAAGCTGAAGAAGATAATCCCAAGAAACTTAAAGGCAAAAACTCTATTAGCTTCTTAGATGAATATCTCCAAGGAGCTCAATTCGCACATGATGACTCTGTTGTGGTTTCAGCTGTAATAGCAAAATATGATGTAAGAAGAATTCTGATACATAATAAAAGTTCTGCTGATGTTTTACTATATGATGCATTTCTTAGAATGGGCTTATTTGAAAATGAGCTACAAAGGTCTCCTATTCCTCTGATCGGGTTTGGAGGAAATCAAGTTGGAATTGAAGGAGAAATAGTTTTACCCGTAACTCTTGAAACTGAACCACACTAAAAGACGCTTCCCACCAACTTCATAGTAGTACAAACACCTTCAGCTTATAATGCAATCTTGGGACGGCCTGCTTTAAATAAATTCCGAGCCATAGTATCGACCTACCACCTTTTGGTGCCATTTTCCATTAGAAATGGTATCGGAGAAATGAAAGGAGATCAAAGGGTTGCTCGCCAATGTCTAATGATTCAGGAAAAATAATCGGCCAATCCCTTAGCACTTGATCTGTTAGATCCAAGAGACAGAACTGAAGACTGTGGAGAACTGGTGAAAGGAGCCTCTCTATACCATTGTCCGAAGATGACCCAACGAAATTTGTATAAACTGGCAGTTTGTTAGATGAAGAGACAAAGGCAAAGCTGATTCGCTTTCTCCGAAATAATGCTGATATCTTTATTTGGACAGCTTCGGATATGTCCAAAATTTTGTCTGAAATAATTACACACCGATTAGAAGTAACTTCTGACTATAAGCCTGTTCGGTAGAAGAAGAGGAACTTTGCTCCGGAAAGATAGAGGGTCATTGATGAAGAAGTCAGCAAACTCCTTGAAGCCAAATTTATAAGAAAAGTACAATATTTAGATTGGTTGGCCAATATTGTGATGGTGAACAAATATAATGGCAAGTGGAGGATCTGCATCGATTATACGGATCTTAATAAGGTTGTCCAAAAGATAGCTTTCCTTTGCCAAAGATAGATCAGTTAGTTGATGCTACTGCTGGTCATCAGCTGCTGAGCTTCATGGATACTTTCTCAGGATATAACCAAATACGAATGGATCCTGAAGATGAAGAAAAAACTGCTTTCGTCACAGAAAAAGGGCTTTACTGTGATAAAGTGATACCATTTGGATTAAAAAATACCGGAGTAACTTTTCAAAGATTAATCAATAAAGTGTTCAAAAATCAGATCGGGAGAAATATGGAAGCTTATGTTGATGATATGATTGTGAAGAGTCTTCATAAGTCTGACCATATTGAAGACTTAAGAGAGTCCTTTGATGCACTAGACACCATCAAATAAAGCTGAATCCGATTAAGTGTACTTTTGGTGTGATCTCAAGGAAGTTCTTAGGGTTCTTAGTTACCAAGTAAGGAATTGAAGTTAATCCAGAAAAGATTCAAGCCATTCGGACCATGAGACATCCACCTTGCAAGAAAGAAGTACAGTGGCTGACAGGAAGAATCACCTCTCTGAGTCAATTTATTTTTCGATCAGCAGAAAGATGTCTTCCTTTTTTCAAAGTTCTCTGTCAAACTCAAAGTTTTGAATAGTTAGATACTGCAATATTGCTTTTGATAAGTTGAAAGAATACTTGGAAATCCCTCCTTTCCTTTCTAAACCTTGTGAAGGGAAAATTCTTTATTTGTACCTTTCTATCTCGGACAAAGTGGTTAGTTCGATACTTATTCAAAAAGATGTTGACCACTTGCAGAAGTCGATCTACTACATCAGTAAGGTACTGCATGAGGCAGAAGTATAATATCCTAGAATACAAAAACTTATTTTCTCCTTAGTAGTTGCAGCAAAGCATTTACGACCTTAAATCCAAGCCCACACCATTATGATTTTGACGGATCAACCCCTGAAGGCTATTTTGCGCTGCCCCGATACTTCAGGAAGGATAGCTAAATGGGCCATTAAGTTAGGAGAGTTTGACATTGACTTCCAACCTAGATCAGAAATGAAAGTGCAAGTCCTGGTTGATTTCATAGTTGAATGCACTTGGGAATCAGATGAGAGTCAACTGAGGACCGAAGAGGAAAAGACCACCGAAGAAGATCCGGAATTCATATGGATGCTTCATGTGGATGGTGCCTCCAATGCCAATGGCTGTGGAGCTGGTCTTATTTTGGCCAGTCCAAATGATCAAGTCATAGAGTATGCTCTCCATTTTTCTTTCTAAGCTTTGAATAATCAGGCAGAGTATGAAGCTCTCATTACTAGACTTAGAATTGCTCAGAAACTAGAGATTAGAAAGATTAAAGTATTTTCGGATTTTCAGTTGGTGGTGAATCAAGTAAAAGCTGAATTTGAAGTTCAGAATCCCATTATGATTTAGTATTTAGAGAAGGTGCAAAGCTTATTATCCCAGCTAGAATAATTTAAAATTGTTCATGTGCCTCGAACAGAAAATTCTCAGGCCGATGCTCTTTCACGTATTGCAACCACCGCCCCAGACTCCCTTGGCCGAACATATATGGAATATTTTGAAGATTCCAGCATATCCAAATTCACAGTGGAAATGTGTCCGATCGAACATGAGCCCTCCTGGATGGATCTCATCCTTAAATTTTTGAATGAAGACACATTACCTGAAAACAAGCTTGAAGCTAAATGACTTTGTTGGGTGGCTTTCCAGTATGTGATCTTAGATGAGACTTTATATAAAAGATCCTTTACATAACCTCCGTTAAAATGTCTAGGGCCATCAGATGCTGATTATGCTTTTAAAAAAGTGCATGAAGGTATATCAGGGATCACCTGGGGGCAGATCCTTAGCTTACAAAATAATTTTCCAAGGTTATTATTGGCCAACTATTTAGAAGAATTCTATAGATTTTGTTCAAAGATATGATCAGTGTCAAAGTTATTCTAATATATAAAGATGATATGCAAATCAACTGACCCCGTTGACAGCTCCTTGGCCTTTTGCTAAATGGAGAATGGATATTCTTGGCCCATTTTTTCTAGCTTCTAGACAACAGAAATTCCTTATAGCGGCAATCGACTACTTCATCAAGTGGGTTGAGGCCGAACCACTAGCATAAATTACTGAGACAAAAGTCAAAAATTTTGTAAGAAACTTTATCATCTTCCATTTTAGAAATCCTTATACCATTATTACTGGTAACGGAAGGCAATTTGACAATCCAAAATTCAAAGGCTTCTATACCCAATATCATATACTCCATAAGCTAACTTTTGTAGGCCATCTTCAATCTAATGGAGAAGCTGAAGTGACCAATAGAACTATTCTTCATGGTTTCAAAATCAGGTTGAATGATGCTAAGGGATTATGGGCTGATGAGTTGAATTCAGTTCTTTGGAGATATCGAACTATTCACATAATAGTCACCAGCGAATTTTTATTTCACTTAGCTTATGGCACTGAAGCAGTCTTTCCTATAGAGGTCTCCTTACAATATTTACTGATTAATCATTACAAAGAACCTGAAAACTCGGAATGCCGAAGAGTTGATTTGAGCTCATTGCAAGGCACCCGACTCCATGCTCAACTGAGGATGGCTGCATATCACCAAAAGGTTGCTAGATATTACAACTCTCGTGTGAAGGAACGAACTTTTCACCCCAAGGACTTAGTCTTGCAAAGATCTGAAGTGTCCAAGCCAACTGAACAAGGCAAACTCTCTCCTACTTGGGAAGGTCCTTATCGAATCAAAGAAGTCATCTGCCCCAGAACTTATTGACTTGAAACTTTGGAAGGTACTTTGTTGCCTCGGCCTTGGAATGTAAAAAATCTTCGCAAGTATTATCAATAAAAATTCCTATTCCCAGAGTTATATTGAAGTATCGAGATGGACTTTGTCACTCTGTCTTATTCTCTATTAAAAGGCATAAGGATGATCTACGTGATCTATCCTATGAAATGCCGAGGTGGGCTTGATGCTGTCTTATTCTCTATTAAAAGGCATAAGGATGATTTACGTGATCTACCATATGAAATATCGAGGAGGGCTTGATCAGCCTATCTTATTCTCTATTAAAAAGCGTAAGGATGATCTATATGATCTATCCTATGAAATACCAAGGTGGGCTTGATCAGCCTATCTTATTCTCTATTAAAATATATAAGGATGATTTACGTGATTTATCCTGTGAAATACTGAGATGGACTTGATTAGCCTGTCTTATTCTCTATTAGAAGGCATAAGGATGATCTACGTGATCTATCCTATGAAATATCGAGGTAGGCTTGATAGCCTGTCTTATTCTCTATTAAAAGACATACGGATGATCTAAGTGATCTATCCTATGAAATTTCGAGGTGGGCTTGATCAGCCTGTCTTATTCTCTATTAAAAGGTATAAGGATGATCTACGTGATCTATCATATGAAATGTCGAGGTGGGCTTGATTAGCTTGTCTTATTCTCCATCAAAGGCACAGGATGATCTGCATGATCTACCCTACGTTAAAATCGTTGAAGTGCCAAGGAGGGCTTAACCAGCCTGTTTCATTCTCTATCAAAGACACATAAATGACCTACGCAGTATATTCTATGACAAATCTGATGAAGTATAAAGTAAATCCGGCGACATGCCGAGGTATATTTCCTTAATATATGCACAGGAATGACCTACGCAGTCTATTATATGACAAATCCAATGAAGTACAAAGTAAATCCGGTGACATGCCGAGGTATATTTCCTTAATATATGCATTGTTTTCCATCAGTAATAATCTAAGCAGCCAATCCTAGCAGAGGAGTTAATGAAATGATAGATTTAATTACTTCGGATCTTCTCATTTCCTAAAGAAGAAGAAACAAGGTTATGGTATCTCGTTTATATGATTATTTTATTATATCTTCTTGGAAGAAGGAAATGGTTTCACATATCAAGTTTTCTTATTCGGTATATTAATAGCAGAATTATCTAAAGCTTGGTTTTCTATCCAGCTGATTCTATTTAATGTGATATGAAGAATTCGAATTCTGAAATTGAGAAGATCACCTGTATGATGAGCTAACTTGTTTGGATTCTTCAAAGCTCATGTTTACATTATGATTAAGTCCGAAGACTTGGTATTATTTTAAGTCCGAAGACTTGGTATTATTCTAAGTCCGAAGACTTGGTATTATTCTAAGTCCGAAGACTTGGTATTATTTTAAGTTTGAAGACTTAGTATTATTTTTAAGCCCGAAGACTTTATCCTTAGACAAATTTTTGTCCAAAATTTTGGGATTGAAAGTTGATATACTTGTCAGGAATGTTGCATATTCACAAATTTTATATGATCGATATGATCATCATTCAACATTTTACCTTCGATGAGCCCATACTTAGTAAATTTCTTATTGCAGCATAATTCATTTGGAAAGAAAGATGTTTTATTCATGAAAAGTAGTACATGTATATTATCTTTCTTGTAACATATTGATAATAAAAAAAAAACTACAAAAATTGTGCATCTTTTATATCAGCCACCTATGGATCGACTTCAGTCACAGTATCTTCAGCTTGGGTTAGATCAACTGGGTTAGCAACCATTAGTATTTCCTCTCCAGCTATTTCTTCGGTTGCGGCATGAACTTTTTCAGAATGACCCGATATTGCTTTTGGCGATCCAGGCTCTTATGTTTCTTCAAGTTCATATAGCTGAATACTCGAGATATCGAGGTTTGGATAAAGTTTATGTACTTCATTTATCCCATCATTATAGCCCGCTCGGTAGCTGAAGGTTCATGCTTCTGTTATTTCATCATCGAATGCCGAAGACTTTTTATAGTGCTCGACCGCCTTACTTACTTGATCTTTTAAAGTTTCTATTTCTACGACCGCTGCTTCAGCTTTTCTGACCGCTTCATTGGCCTTTTCAACTGCCTCTTCGGTCTTCTTTTGATATTCCTTGGCTGAATGTTCCAAGGACCGAATCTTCTTTTTTCAAGCTTTACTTCTTGTTCAGAAGCCCTTAGCTGAGCTTTTTCTAATTCGGCCTTCATATTTTGAACCGTGGCATCACTTAAAGTAAGCTTTTCTTCCATGGCCTTCTTTGACTCCTTGGCTACTTCTTTTTCGGCTTTAGCCATTTGAAGTATTTCTTTGATTCCCTTATGGTAATCTCTGAACTCAATTATACTCTCTTCCATAAGGGTGACATCGTGAATCAACTGCATTGACCACATGGAATATGAAGTTAGCAAAGATAAACATTATATTAAAAGGAAGAAAGGAAGAAACGATATTCACCTTCAGCATAGATGAGAATGCTGAATTGGATATCTCCTTGATGCACTGGGTTTTGCTGACTTCCCAGTCTCGAGGGAGGAGAGTGTGCTTCAATATCTCCCTAGCTAATTCAGGGTGCTCCAAGCCTCGTCTGTCAGAAAAAGTTACAAAATCCATGTTATACTCCCTATCCGTTGGGGCATTCCTCCCTATACCATCTTCAGTCTGAGGAACCTTTCCTTTTGCTCTTCTTTTATCCTTCGGAGAAGCAAGGAGCGGCTCTCCGATAGTCGAATTTGGGATGGATCGTTCCAAAGAGGGTAATGGAGGTGAACTCCTTGAAGGAGGTTCCATTGAGGGCGCATCGTCTTCGTTAGGTGTGGCCCTTGTTGGAGCTATATTGGAAGTTCCTTCGGCCCTAACCTTCTTTCGAACTTCGGTTTCCTTCTGGTGAACCGGCACTGCTCTCTTTCTGGATGCATGTTGAAGTCTTTCAAAGTTAGGCTTCATCGGTTCACCTGCAATCGAAGAGAAAGGATTCTCAGGTCAGTCATCGAAAGAACATAATAGATTTTGAAAAAAAAAGAACTAAAGTCGACTATCTTCTATACTTAATGTCGGAAGCTCACTGATATGAGCGAGATGAAGATTTTGTTTCGTTAACAGTTCCTTGGCTAGAGGAACCCTCGGACTTGATAATATCTCGAAGTCTTTCTGATTGGCATTCAAGATTCTTTTCCTGGCATTTGCATCTAAATGTGGAGTCTTCCATTCGATATTAAATCCCCAAGATGGATAAAAGATGAAAAAAAATAAGGTTTCCACCCATGTATGGTACTAGGAGTCCCCTTAATTAGTCTTCGGCCTGGATGAGGGCCGATGATCCACCATCCTTCACCATGAAAGTCTTTTTTCAGTACAAAAAGAGAAGTAAATAAAGAAGTTCTGGGCTCTACCTTACAGAGTTTGCAAAGAACTAAAAACTCACAGATATTTCTAAAACTGTTAGGCATCTATTGAGCTGGGACTACTTGATAGAGATTAAAAACCTTCACAAAAAAAGGATGAAGAGGAAATCTAAGGCCAGCCTTTAAATGATCTTCGCATACGGCGATTGCCCCGGGAGGAGGATGAATAATCCTCTCATCTAGATTGGGAACAAGTGCCTTAAAGGTCCTAGGAATGTGATAGTGATTCTGAAGACTCTCTATCTTAGTATGAGACAAGGAACTAATGACAGTTTTCAAAGAAAGTTCAGAACCTTTCCTTCTGGTAGGGCCTCCACTCCCAGAAGGTTCATCCTTCATTGAACCTTTGCTAATGGTTGGGTTATCTAATAACTCAGATATTATAAAAGAATAAGGAGAAAGACCCCTACCTCCAAACAAAGATAAAATAATTTGTAGAAGAAGAACAATGGTGCGGGACGAGAGGAAGAAGAAGGAAGTTTCAGTAAAAAACACGGAAGTTCATTTCGTTAGATGACTACCCATTTTATATGCAGGATGGTAGCATTTTCTTGAAAAGATGAAGGTCTTTTCAATCACATAATGTATCAGCGGTATCGATCATGGGTACGAATTACTAAGAGGCATCGATTGATGAATTATTAGTTACGATATGCGAGAAATATCACAGACGGCCAGGATGAATTTTTGACGTAAAAATCAAAGTTCAAGATCTTGCCAAGTGCACTTTCTCGGTTAATGAAAAGTCCCAAAGAAATCCTTTTAATGAAGGGATCAGCCAAACTTTTGAATCTACGCCAACTTTTTGAAGCATCAATAAGGGGCTGACACCTATCTTTGGCATGATCTCCAAATTGTAAATTAGTTATTATAAGTGACAGAATCGGTGATTTGCCATCATTGGCATCTTCTTTTTACCAACAAACGACAAATTATGATTACTCTCATTTTTCGAAATAAAGTTATTTCAAAATTGGGAGTACGGGGTAGCTGTTGCGGTAATCTAGTTTGATACAAAATAATTGTCGGTTCATCAGTTGGATCAATTTTATTTGGACCCGTCAACCAAGTCAGTGCACCTGAAGATGATGTCTTCTTAATTTAACGAGGGCTACAATCTATCTCCATGGAAAGAATATATTATTACTTCATTAATATATTATTACTCCATCTCGGCTTCATGTCTTTGGTCTGGTCCGTAGAGGACACTTCTGGAATATGTTACTACTTCATTCAGTTTCATGTCTTCAGCTTGGTCTGAAGAAGATACTTCTAGAATATGTTACTACTTCATTCAGTTTCATGTCTTCAGCTTGGTCCGAAGAGGACACTTCTGGAATATATCTTCATTTCATTCGGCTTCATGTCTTCAGCTTGATCCGAAGAGGACACTTCTGGAACATATCTTCATTTCATTCGGCTTCATGTCTTCAGCTTGGTCCGAAGAGGATACTTCTGCAATTTATCTTCATTTCATTCAGCTTCATGTCTTCAGCTTGGTCCGAAGAGGACACTTCTGGAATGTATTGTTTATTCCTTTGACTCCATGGTAAACAGTTCTTTATCTTCCGGCTCACTCTGAAGGAGATAAATCCGAAGCATATAGCTAGTACTTCTTCGGCCTATTCCAAGGAAGATAGTCCAAAGAAGTAGTTAGACTCTTTTCAAATCTCCTCTAAAAAGAGTTTATCTGAAGCATGTGAACAATTTCTCAACCTGAAGCAGTTGAAAGTTGTTATGGTTTTTATAACCACTTACATGGTCGATAGCTTCGGCTTCGATAACCATGGACTAACTAATTTTCGACTGCCACTACTTACTGTTATGAGCAAGTTATATTAACTAACTTCCATGATCGTAAGTAGTTACACTCATGCCTATAAATATCGATAAGAGGAGACACTCGAGATAAGCCAACTCCAAGCAAGTTAGAGCCAATCCACAACTAGCTCTTTCAATGCCACTCCACTCATTTTCTCCTTTCCATTCCACTTCATTATGCTCTCAAGTTCTCCATTCTGCTGTCTAAATTCTTGCTGACTTTGGCATCGAAGTGTCCCGCGCCGGAGAAATTCTGGTCAGGGAATTTGTTTTGTAGGTTTTCATCAAAGGCAAACTAGCAAACAGGTTGCTCCATCCGGTCCGCGAGGATTTAGTGTCAACAATACATATATATAATAAAGGGTGCATAAGAAATGCTAAAAAATTTTCGGCGAGGATTTAGTGTCAACAATACATATATATAATAAAGGGTGCATAAGAAATGCTAAAAAATTTTCGGGTCCGAACATCCCTGCTCGTACTTGATAGGATTGGAATGATTTATTCATTTTTGGATGCGAAAGAAATCATGATTTATATATATATATATATATATATATATATATAAAAGGTGCATGGGATGCTGGAAAATTTTCGGATCCGAACATTTTTTATTGGTATTTGGATAGAAAGGGATTGAGCATCGAACATGTCCCGATGAAATAGGAGCCTTTGTAATCCTGTTTAAAAGGAGTAGCTATGCTGATTCTCTACTTTCCCGAATTTTCTTCTTTCCTCGCTTTTTTTATCCAAAAAAAAAAAAAAAAAAATGATTGTTATGCATCTAGAGGCAAGTCTCTGGCCTTGGTTTGGACAGGATTCTCCCTGTTCTCGAGACGAAGAGACCATGTAACAAAACTTATCCCTAATATATACAATAAGCCAAAAGATAAGAGAGCGAGAATCCTTCGTGGTGGGCACGGTGCAACCTGTGGATGCCGTGATATGCATCGCACGGTCTGCATTTATGCTTGACCATCTATTCTACGATAAACGGCATCCACAAATACACCATACCCAGCAAGTTGCAGTGCCACGTGCATCACACGAGATCCATGCTCAAGACAAGAACATGAATCAAAAAAGAGCCTAGGTTGTTTCTACCGTCATAGTCGAATATTCCTGTCTCTATTACTTGATAATTTCTTAATGCTGTCCCCCATTTTCCTTTTTATATTGATGTCCAGCTTTGAAGTAGCTGGCCTTCGCGATCATAAGAAAAAGAAAAGGGGATATATATTAAATGTGCACTTCCCCTCTCAAGGTAAGCACTTCCCCTCTCGAGGTAAGCACTTCCCCTCGCTTTTGACATTGAAACGATGGAAAGGTTGGGGGAACCTGCGCACATTCCCTAATTTGTGAACCACATGCTCCCTTGGACGTAATCCATCGGTCCCCGTGGCAGCATCAGATGCAAATGAACGTGTGGGCCCCTGGGGTAGACCTCTCATCAAGTCCCCATTTATCTTTTTGAGGCCCCGACGCCCCAAGGTCATCGTTGTGATCTTTTGTGAGTCCCCATTTCTTCCTTCATTAGGTGGTCAGCTGCGTCATTCCCATGCGTCCAAGGTTCAATAAAAAACAATTGATGGTGGAGTGAAGAAACCGGACAGCGTCCATGAGAACCGTTATATACATGGCACCAAGGGTTGCATTCCTCTTCTCATAGAAGCCATCTCAGGTCTTCCCCTTCTCTCCCTTCCTTCCTCTCTTTCGGTCTTTATAGTAGCAGTGGGAAGGAGAGCATGGGTCTGCCATCTGAGAAGAAGGAAAAGAGAATACCACCAAGAAGAGGCGAAATTAAGCGTGAGATCTTCCGCTCGCTCTTTTGCAGCATCATCTCTTGTATCTTTTGTTCTAGAAACGACACTCCCACTCCCTCAAATTCTTCGTCTTAGTCTCATCTATCTTCTAGTAACAATTAGAGTACCATTTTGTTTTAATTTCTAAAAAAATTATTTCCATGTGACCTGCTAGTTATAGAAAGGTTGTATTTATCTATGGTCGTTTGTGTCTTTGCGTTGGGTTGTAATGCTTCTCCTCCTCCTCTCTTCATTCACTGGTGTTGTGTCTCCCGCAAGCAACTGGCTTTGGAATTCGATGCCGTTCCGATAACAAATGGAGCCGTCTTTGATTCGAAAGGGACCGGGGGAGATGACGTCCGTGAAGTTTGCTCTCAGGTCAAGAGTTGGCCAAAGCAAGATCCGGAACCGAGTTCAGGATGACCAGAAGGATTGGCGGTTCGTTTCATCAATTCGTTTGTTTGGATTCCCAATTATTCGTAACACGTTATTGGTTTGGTTTCACAATTATTAGTAACCTTTTTTTTTTTTGATAAGACGTAACACATGTTCTTTCTTCATGAACTTGAGGACTCATCATCTTGTTCCAGGAGTTGGTGCTCAGACTTGACTTGGAATATATTTTTTATTTAGGAGCTTGGGTCGATGATGGACATCGTTCAAGTCAGAAAAGTTATATATTTCATCGAATATTTATTAATAAAAGGATGTTTCATCCTGGCTTGAGGGTCATGTCAATTATGGAACTGAAAATATTAATTTATAGGCCGCTTCTGAATGTGCACTTGGATGTCAATATTTGTGGCAGAACAGAAGCCAGGGAAGTCAACCGCCCTGTTGACTCAAACAAGTGCCATCAAAGCCCATGTGTTTGACCCATGGTCTGGACGACAAAGCAGGGCCCGATCTATTTGGTTGGGTTCATGAATCATGAGCCAGGTTTTGTTCCTTATCTGGTTAGATCAAGGTCGACCCCACCATCCCACTAAGATATCATTTGATAATGTTAATTATTGTTCAGGGAACCATAACTCTTGGCGTCATAAAACTTTGAGAAAAAAGAAATATATAAATATATATAAAGAGGGAGATGGATGTGACTTTTTTAATATGATTTGGAACTAAATCCGATCAAGTTCCTTATAATCTAATTTTCATAGATCCTGATATAGAACAAGTAAAAAGTTAATGATGCATTAATCGTGTAATATAAATACAAATAGAAATAAATCAAAATGTTCTAGAATGAACATAAATACTTCACAATAAATATAATATTTTTTTAAAATAAATCTAAACACTCTAAAATAAAAAGAAATATTTTTATCTATTTAGATTTATATTTATTTTGAAATACTTATATTTATTTTTAAATATTTGTGTTTATTCTGAAATATTTTTTTTTTAAAAAATAAATTATCCTATCATTAATAATTCAACAATCATCGGCAATCATTAATACACTACTAATATGAATAAAAAAAATTATATTTATTTTAAAATATTTATATTTATTTATATTTATTTTATATTATTAATTTTTTATTTTTTTATATAAAGATTTATGCAAATCAAATAATGAAAAACCTGATCAGGTTTAGCTTTAATTTATTTTCAAAAAAAAAAACAAATCTCTCTCTCTCTCTCTCTCTCTCTCTCTCTCTCTCTCTCTCTCTCTCTCTCTCTCTCTCTCTATATATATATATATATATATATATATATATATATATATATATATATATATATATATATATATATATATAGCTTGCAACCTACTATCACCTCATGGTTGTTACCCATTTGGATGTTTATTAGAGCCAAAAATCCTTATTTTGTCACTAGTTGACGGACGAAACCTGCTTACAATCTAAATTTTGGGTTTTGAATGAAAGATTTGATTTTCCATTTCAGAGTTTGGTTATTTAATTCTCAC
This sequence comes from Areca catechu, assembly GCA_021397845.1. Lineage (NCBI taxonomy): Eukaryota > Viridiplantae > Streptophyta > Magnoliopsida > Arecales > Arecaceae > Areca > Areca catechu. The sequence goes on along the minus strand of CM038048.1, from coordinate 97,268,123 downwards.
AAAATCTGCTTCAGTGGCATCATCTAATGGCGTACCATGCAAGGCTACAGACAGAATGACAGGGTCAAGGAACTTGAGGTAAAGTCAACTGATAAATGCTGCCAGTGGGTGTTTAGAGGATAAATTGGGAGGTAAATGGGATTTTCTTGCCATTCCTCGACAGCAGAAATAACCATCCGTTAAATTTCACGCACTGGCTAAAAATGAAAAATACTTCAAATCTTCATCATGAGGCACAGAACAGTGAATCAAGCAAACAAGCACGTTAATTTCAGTTTAAGAAAAGAACTTAACCGCCACTTATCCTTGACATAGGATCTCAACCATATGAAGAGCTTCCAGTATTGATTCAGCAATGTTCACAGCAGCATCAGGAACATTTAAAAAAATTTTAACATAGCCGAACAATAATATGATATTATGCCTAACTTTTTTTCTGAAAAAGAAAAACCAATATTTTAGCCCTACTTAATCAACAAATGTATCAATTTATCACAATACCAGCAGAGATTTTTATTTGGCCGGAAAATCTCAAAGCCTGTTGCAGTCACTAGGATTCTTGCTCTTGCACTAAATGCCGAGAATGAACAAAACCGGTACATCCAAAAAGCTGGAACAAAAGAATGCCGCTTCCAGTACAGGCGATTATTACATCAATACTTCGAGGAACAAGGCAAACCGTGGAGAAACAGCAAAAGAAAAACATGAGAGCGTTAATTCACATTCAGTGCGCTCAGAACTTTTAAACAAAAGTTGGAATAATAAACACCTAAGTAATATTTCTCTGTATGGAAGATGACTGAAAACTAATGCAAAATTGTTAGAGATGATCACAGACTGCCTTTGTAAAATCAGATGTTGATGAGTTGCCACCAAGATCAACAGTTCGATGCTTCCCTTCTGCAATGGTGCTAAGTATAGCATTGTGGATCTGATCAGCTTTATCATTAAGCTTCAAGTGGCGTAGCATCATAACAGAGCTCAGCAGGAGGGCAGTGGGATTTGCAAGATTCTGGAACAACCAATGATGAAATGACATTAGACAAGTTCAGCAAACATCAGTCTTCCTATTCAAAGGAGATAAAAGGTGGCAGATGGCATACATACAGAATTGGATTTACAATATATTAAATCACATGCATATGCGACAGTGCTTCTGTGTACATGCCAAATGCCCACAAGTACAAGAAAATAATCATATACATTCGTGCAATGCAAGTATACATGTCAACTTATGTTATTTGTGGCATTGTGAAATAAAACCGATAAGCAAAACTTTACGAAAGTTGGAGTTGTCAATCACCTTGCCAGCAATATCAGGAGCTGAACCATGTACAGCTTCTGCCAGAGCAATGCCTCCTTCGCCAATGTTGCAGCTGGAAAAAGAGAAGGGTGAATAAGTTTTATATGTTTTTGCCATGCATGATCAGAAGAAACAAAAGAAGGCAATTACCTGGGAGTTAAGCCCAAGCCACCAATCAAACCAGCACAGAGGTCACTAATTATATCTCCATAGAGATTAGGCATCACCAATACATCAAATAGACTAGGATTTTTCACAAGCTGTTACAGGCAAGGGCAAATTCAGGCATGAGAAAATAAGGGGAAAAATACTAAATAGTTTCAAAATATAAATTGCATTATAAAATGAATCTTCAGCCTCCAGGTGTATGCATTTGCGCTAGAAGAATCTCATTTCTTAAGCATATTTAGATAAATTGTGCCTAAACCTATTTTTGCTATATCATAGTTGAGTCTAATTCAGTCATACCATCATACAACAATTGTCGATGATGACTTCCTCATAAGTTACCTCAGGGTACTTCTCAGCAACCTCGCGGCAACACTACAGATAAAAACAACAATGAAATTACCATTCTTCCTCCAATTCAAAAATAACAGACACGATATTCACCATACCTTAAGAAACAGACCATCAGTCTTCCTCATGATGTTGGCTTTATGTATGGCAGACACCCTTTGCCGGCCATTACTCTTTGCATAATGAAAAGCATATTCTGCCACCCTTAAACTTGCCTGGCGGGTAATGATCTTAAGACTTTCTACAACACCTCTCACCACCTACAACCATGCATGCAAACTCACAGTGAATAACCCATAATACACAAATCACACATCAATAAAAAGGAAAACAACAACATGCACATCCAGTAGAGAGCTTACCTGGTGTTCAAGACCACTGTACTCCCCTTCAGTATTTTCACGAATTGTAACAAGATTTACATCATCATATCGAGTTTTATAGCCTGAAAGGCTGTAGCAAGGTCTAACATTGGCATAGAGACCAAGTTCTTTCCTTAAAGTAAGGTTCAAAGACCTGTGGCCCTTTCCAATAGGTGTAGCCATAGGGCCCTTCAAGCCCACACCATTTCTCCGCACTGACTCCAGACTTTCCCATGTTAGAAAGCTCTCTGTTCTAGGATCTACTTTGTCGCCCACAAAATGTTCTTCCCATTCTATGGGCACTTCTGCAGCACTGAAAACCTGCACTGACATATATAATATTACACATCTCATGAAAAAAGTACAAAATATTGACTGTATTGTCTTCATGGTGTACTCAATTTGATGTGACAAACTACATGTCTTCTTTGATGATAAAAGGATGAAAGTGAAAAACTTGCATAGGGAAAACAGTTATATATCATCACCATGAAAAGATCCTTTTTGTCTTGAAAGATATGCCTTTGAACTTTGAAGATGTGTTTGAAGTGGCAATGAAGTTGGAAAGAAGATGTGTTTGAAGTGGTAATGAAGTTGGAAAGAAGATGTGTTTGAAGTGGCAATGAAGTTGGAAAGAGATGAAAGCAAGCCCATCTTTAAGCAATTAGCACGATTAAACATTAACACAGATGGGATCCCTCTCAGTAACCCAGTCCCCTTTAGTTGCACATGAGATGAGGACACAGCAGATGGGGAAAGAAAGAAAGTGCTATTCGTGACGGCCAATGTTGTTCGTATGACCACCAGAGTGTCATATGCAAATAAGTTCCAATTCTTGGCAAGAAACTATAATCCAGCTAAAAATAGGACTTACCACAACTCTACCAATGTTAAATCTATCACCATTAAACTCTATAACTTAATTTTTGTCAGAAATTCTTGTAAGTTGTTAAAAAATACTTAATAAATGTCAGGGAAAATTTAATTCTTACAAAGACAAGAAATACAAGAAGCTATTTCTACAAGCATCTATGACCTGGCAAAACAAAAAAGGAAACAAAATGCAACTCAAATCATGTGTTAGGAAAAGAAACAAAACAAAAAAGGGGATCTGTCCATGTACTTTGCATGTGAAAACTGAGTCTGAGAAGAACATTACTTATGCTAATGTACAAGAACTGATGCTGACTTTTTTTTCCACGCAATGCTAGATTTGCAAAATACATGATTTTGTTAACCATTTTGCTCAGATATCTTAATAGAAGTGGCAACCCTCCAAATCAAAACATCCAAGTAAAGATAAAGTACAAGACAGCAGGCAACCCTTTTGGACTCCAAGGTTTCAATCATCAAAAACACAAATTCCAAGCAATGGTTCAAGGACTGTAATGACATCAGACCAGGTACCAGAACCATTGATTGATGTAGTCTGACTGGTTGAAAATTCAGGTACCAGAACCTACAGTGATGTGGTCTGACTGCTTGAAAATTCAGCTGGAAATGAAAAACAATTCAACCCAGACAGTTTACCACTCAACACTCAAGCCATCCTAAATATGAAAATCAGATGGGTTACTAGTTGCATCTAAAGAACGACAAGAAGAAAAAAGAGAACAGCCAGAAACCTCGTTGAGAAGTACTTTTTCTGTGGTTCCCATCATTCCATAAATAATCGAAGAAAAAGGAGAAAGTTGAACAGGGATAAAATCAAAGGGCATAAATATCTCAATAATAAACAAATAATAATGAACACCAGATGATGATTGCATAAATATCCACACATATTATGACTTTGGTCCTTGCATCAAGAAACAATCATTTCAATTGGGACAACCAAAAGAGAGCACAGTGTTCAATAAAAACACAAATATAATAAATTAAATATCTACCCATGATTACATAAATATCCACCCATATTACAACATTGGTCCTTGCACGGATTCCAGAACCAGCAGAATAGGACGATACTATCAGTATTGTACCACTTGATGCTAAATTGGCACTTGTACAGGTGTCATAACATTGAAACAACATAGGATCAAGATGTACTAACTCTCCCAATCGATATCAACTAGTACCAAGGTCGATATGATGAGTATGAAGCACTACCAATTGAGACAACAATTTTTTTTTTTTTGAAAAAAAGCATGGGAACAGGATGACTCGACATCTCGATCAATTCCGGTAGGTACAAACCAATACCAAGGACAGTTTGGCCAATATAATCCTACCTCCAGCAAGATGACAATTTTCTTAAAAAATGTGGTAGGCCATGTTGACCAATGCAACATAAAGTTTGAAAGACAAATCCATCAGTCATTAAACTTGGTACAAATCACATAAAAAATAAAATAAAATTATCTGATTCAATAATAAAAGGAAACATGCTAATATTATTCAACCACAAAGATATGAAAATCCAATGAAACTGATGCCAAGTCTAAAAAAATATCCATAGGGCTGTTTACTAAAAATCATCGAATCTCGTGAATGAGCTCATGAGATGGAAAGATAAACCAAATATTTAGTTGTTGAAGTTCCGAACACAAATTCTTTGCACCATGCATCATCTATCTAAATAGTTATAAGCTTTGACCGTGAATGACAGGGACCAAGGAACAAAATACATTACTTATGCTAGAGGCAATTCACTCACATAGTTTTGGAATATCAAATTTTTATATACAAGAAATACATGGTTAATCAGCTAAATCCATGAGCACCTTAAAATCAAAAAAGCTCGAAAGATGACTTCAGAATGGAGATCCTATTAAAATCCATGGGAATCTTAGTACCAAGAAAGCACTTATGCTTACTTCAGATTGGAAGATAAAAATATGAGGTGCTCAGATTACAATCACAGACGTCAGATGCATATAGCCAATACGTGTTTCTTCCTAAAGGTCCACTGTAGGTCAACGATTTAATTCTGTAGGCAAAATCCCAGATAATGCCTATACAATAACAACCTCATGGTCATAAGATACGGGTACACACACAACAGACATACACAAGCACATATATGCAACATATACAAACTTACAGACATAATGCACAGAAGCAGATTCTTCTCTAACACTTGCTCAATGTCATGAACTGACTTCTAGTGCCGGCAAGCGGTAGTGTCTTCTCTAACACTTGCCCAATAATAATTCATATAATTGAAATATGGTCTTCAACGTACTTTGAAGGTTAATTTCGTGTAAAGATATGGGAAAAAACAACACAAAAGACCATCAATCACAAGGCTGTCTTCTTTGAATAGTTAAATCACAATATTTTGTAAGTTTACAAAAGAAGGAAAGCCAAGGCTGTTAGAAAAAAACCTGCTTGACAGACTCTGAAATCTCAGGCCCAATCCCGTCACCAGGAAAGAGAGTAGCTCGGATCGGTTCGCTTGGAGAAGCAGCAGTAGAGAAATATTGACCACAACATGGTAGAACCCTGCTCGAGATCTGGTTGATCGAACTTCTCTGGAGAAGTCGACGGAGCGCCATGACTTCGAAAATACGTCTTACGGTTTAGGCCCGACGCTCCTTAAAAAGCTACAAAAAGAAAAATACAATAGAATCAGAAACTTTAAACCATTAATCACCGTAATCACCTAAAGAACAGATCGAATAGGATTAAGATTACCAATTACCGAGAAGGGAAAAAAAAAAAAAACATTTTTGACGTCTAACTTTCTGGAGTAGGGACCATAAATCAAATTAAAGAACACTTTTTTCCACAAGGTTGCAAAATAAATAACCAAAACCCTAGACCTAGTAATATGAACACACACAAAAAAAGAGATTTTTTTGTAAAAAAAATCTAGGGATTACCTGAATGGTAATGTGAACAGAGGGATTCGAGGAGTGCGGCCTCGAATTGTTGGACGATCGGATCGCCCGCCTTTGCCTCTACCGCCGCTCCATGTCGCCGGGGAGAAGAAGATTGGGGACGGAGTGAGACCGGGCGGGGTAAGGAGAGAGGGACGGGAAAAGCTCGGACCGGTGGACGACCTACTCATGAGTTTCGCCAATCTACTAAAGGATAATTCTTTGCGGAGGCCCGTTCGATTTCGCGCAGTCGACTTTGATCACGATTCGTGCTGAGCCGTCCGATTGGCAAACCACGCGAAAATATGTCGGGTCAAGCACTGGGGCGTTTGGTGGCCTAGATGGAATGATAATTGGAAATCACCAGTAATTCAAATTTTAGGATGATTGATCCTTATATACAAGTAACTCATATGATATATTATAAAAATAAAAGATCACAAAACATATAATATTAAAAATATTTCTAATAAAGTTATTTAGCAAAATTAAAATTAAATAAATATAAATTAAAAAATATTTTTTTTTATTTTTGATAGTGTTGGATTCCTTTCGAATATCAGAGATGCTGAATCGGTGAGGTTTATAAAACGTACCTACAAAAAAAATCCTGGTCAAAGATAGCTCCGATAAAGGCTCTCCAATATTCAAGTCGGTATTTCATATCACAGAAAAGGAATAAAGTATAGCAGAGTAGTAGAAGAAAAATCTCATATATTGGGAGCTCCTTTTTATTTTTTATTCCTTTCCCTGTTTCCTATTAATTAAAGTATTAACTATTAAATAATTTTTTAAAGTTTAAACTGTTAAACAAACCCGGCCCTGATCCTTATATGTTTTCCTCTTCTCTTTATTTGCTCATAGCCTCACAGTCACAGCTCACCAGTCATCCGTTTTTCTCCTCTTTCTGAATCTATGATCTTTATTTGCTCACAACTCACCAGGGGGCGAGAGAGGAGCCGAGATGGCGAGACCTGAGAGTGGAAGAGGGGCCGCCGTCGCCGCTTGATCATCAGTTTGAGAGGGAAGAGTCGAGACCCAAGAGGAGAGCGGAAGAGGGATTAGGAGAATTGGGGATTAAGGAAACCAGAAGATGGGAAGTTGGGGAAGACTGGGAGAGGCCCTTCGAGGCTTCGACGGTTCGGTTTTCTTTTTTCTTTAAGTTTTCATCGGTTCTCCCATTAACCGGTTCAGCCGGGTTCCTCCGGGTGTGATGGTTCATGGTTGAACTAGCCGGTTCGCAGGTTTTTGATCAGGTTTTGTTCATATACAGATTAATTCCAAATCCAAATCGATTTTGTACCCGGGTCAACAGGTTTCCGGTCCGACCAACTGGGCCGAGCCAGGTTTGATAACACTAGATTTGTCTATCTACACGTACTAAGATCTGCATGGAAATGAGCATTGGGGGAGATTCCTCCTTTGGCTGCTGATGTAGCAAGATCACTGACGTGGAGTTCCTGTCAGATCCAGTCAGATGCCATGTCGGCAGAAGCTGCCACATCAGACCCTCTCTTTGAGCTCCTTCGCCGGGTGGCTCCTTCGAGGTCGAGCCCACCTCGATCGAAGTCGAGCTCACTCTCTTCAAGCTCCTTCGCCGGGCGACTCCCTCGAGGTCGAGCCCACCTCGGCCGAAGTCGAGCTCACTCTCTTCGAGCTCCTTCTCATGGCGACTCCCTTGAGGTCGAGCCCATCTCGACCGAAGTCGAGCCCGCCTTGGCCGAAGTCGAGCCCGCCTTGGTCGAAGTCGAGCCCGCTCTCTTCGAGCTCCTTCGCTGAGCGGCTCCCTCGAGGTTGAGCTCACATCGATCGAAGTCGAGCCTGCTCTCTTCGAGCTCCTTCGCCGGGTGGCTCCCTCGAGGTTGAGCTCACCTCGGTCGAAGTCGAGCTCCCTCTCTTCGAGCCAAGTACTCTTCGATCGAGAGGTCCGGTGGCCGGAAGTCATCCCCATGGCAAAGTCCACAGCACTTCAAAGGATTCGAAAGCAGAAGGAAGAGGACATCACCACCTCCCTTGGACAGCGGTGCATCACCCAAGGACTCCAGAAAGATGCCCCCTAGGTGCCATGATCTCTCCCACCATCGCTTACACCAAATAGGAAGGGGCGCCCTGACTAAGGCACTGCGCATTCCAACTGACCGTTTTTACCACCCAGAAGAGGAAACCATGCTCGGAGATTCAAACCAAAGGGCGACTGCTCCCAAATCGAGGCCCTGCCAAGTTTTTCAAAGTGTGGCAACCGGTTGAGGAGTCAGAGCCTGTGACATAACTCCCTATTATGGATGGGGAAAGGCGTTGGGCCGCACCGCATGGAGCACTGCTGGATAATAACCTTCCGGTGCTTGCAGAGAGGGAGGAACCTGAGATAGGTTGCTGGAAGGATCCATGGCCTAAAAGAAGGTTCAAAAGGTCTTCAAACAAGGTAAGCAAAAGAAGAAGAAAGTAAGGGGCAAGCGAGAGGAGAGCTAGGAAGGGACCGAGCGCTCTGAGGCTATTGGAGAACTCACCGAAAGAGTCTCGACGGGCACAGCCGCCATAGCTCGGGCTCTCCTCCACCGTAGCCATGCTCAATCAACTCTTTCCCTCTAACTCAAAACCTCCCCCTCTTAGCGTGGAGTCCAATCGGGGGCCCACCAGGGGGATTTGTTTCCCTAGATCATCACTGACTTGATCGTTGGAGTGCCCCCACTGGGATCCCCGGTCCGAGTCTCCTCTTTTTTGCAAGTCCGGGCATGCGAGCTGGTTCCGGGCGACGAGGTTGGATCTGGCGCTATCTTCGAGTTGTAAGTCACGGCGGTGTAGGCGGCAACAGATTGGCACGCCAGGTAGGAGGCAGGACACAGTCTGATTCAGGCCAATCCCCTCACGTGCAACTTCGTCCGAAGCATGGTGATGACACACGTGCGGGAGGTCTCCACCAGCCACGCGGGAGACCCCACTTCTCACAAGGGCCCGCACAATCCGCAAAAGGGAGCCCCCCACTCCACCGTAATTACCTCCGACGGATGTCCAGTTGACAACGCTCGCCCAGCAGATGCAGGTTCTGACTGCGGTGGTGCGACAGTTACAGCATCAACATCGATCCCTGGCCACCCATCAACAGCCAGGGACCCCTGCGGCCCAAGCTGCCGCACCTCGTGATAGCTTGCATTCCTTCCAAGGAAGGCCATCGCTATCGCGGGCCACGACTGACTCCTGGGAAAGCCACCGGACTTCGATGAAGAGGCAGTGGACCGGGTCTATCTACCGGGAGAGCTGGTCCCTAGCCTTCGAGCAAGCCGCTGCTAAGTGCCACTGAGGCTGTTGAGGCAAGGTCCCCCATCGCGACCCCCCTCAACTGTTGTCTTCATCTCCTTTGATGGCCTCGACGGAAGGTTCCATCGATGAGGCCACCAGGCGCATGGCTAAGAAGCGCTGGAGGAGCAGGAGCGCAAGTTGGCGGAACTATCCCACCAGTTTGCAAACTTGCACGGCTTCTCCCGTGAGCCTACAGGCCATGACCCCCTTCTCTCGAGAAATCCAAAAGGAGCTGATCCCAAGTCGATTTCGCATGCTGCAGGTGGATCCTTACGATGGGACCACCGACCCTCTGGACCACCTTGAGAATTATAAGGCTCTTATGAGGGTTCAAGGGATGACCGATGCCCTTTTCTGCATTGCCTTCCCAGCCACTCTTCGGAGGGTTGCTCAGGTCTGGTTTACCCGACTCGAGCCTAAAAGCATTAACTCCTTCGCGCAGCTAGAAAGGAGGTTCGTGGATCATTTCGATGTCTACCGAAAGGTGCCACAAGAAGTAGACAGTCTTTTCTCCATCAGTCAGTAGGACCATGAATCCTTACAGGACTATGTGATTCTCTTTAAGGTTGCCGCGCTGGAGATCTACAACTTGGATGAACCAGTCACCATGTTGGCACTGACTCGGGGCAATGGAGATCGGGCATGCTGGAGGAGATGGCTGTGGGTCTTCCAGACGTGAGGGGATTCAGAGAAGGCTTGGAACGAGGCAGAAAGGAGGGGGCTTGGCTTGGGTAGAGGCTGATGGAGGCGGTGGAACGGACAAGTCGATGGCCAGGTGGAGGCTCGTTCGTAGTGGATCCGGGGCTGAGGATGACGGTGGCTTCTTCACGGACCATTACAGGGTGGAGCAGGGAAGGAAGTTTGGTGGGGATGGGTGTCGCGATGATCTGCGATGGCGAAACAGCACACGCGACACGGGATCAGGTGGAGACGGAGGCTTGTCGGTGGATCCACGATCGTCGGCTACTAGCGATGGAGGCGATGACGGCATCCCAGTTGGAGGCAGAGGAATGGGGCTTCGGGCGGGAGCATCGGTGAGCTTGATCCCGTGAGAGGCGAGGGCACCAAACTTGGCAAGGGCGATGGCCCCGGGGATCGGTGACCGGTGTTCGTGGCAGCAAGGAGATGGGCGGGGCATCCGAAAGATATGGCTGTGGGTGACTCCGGGCGGTAGACTGGGTCTCCGGCGGAAGATATAGAAGGACCTTGGGACCATGTATTCCGATTCTTGGGAATGGTGTCGATCTTTTTTTTTTTTGAGATGGGAAGATGAGAAGATGGAAAAAAATGATGGATCGATGTGAGGTGGATGAATCTAGGATGATTCGGGAAGATGAAGTGTATCCTAATTTTTCTAACTCTGATACCAATTTGATGTGGGACGGGTGAGGGTAGGATCATGGACGAGCCTAGAAGTCACCTAGATTAGGGTACTACTATTTTTTTTTGAATTTTTTTCTAGGGATGGTGCAGGAATAATGGGGATGGAAGACTTAAGGTTTGGAACTCATGGACTTTGGGACTCACACTAACGAAAAGACCTCTCACCTCTAGGGCATTCTACCCACCTCGATACTGGAGGCGTTAGGATGATTCTCAAAGGACATGGGGGGTAAAGAATATGGAATCAAGGAAGGGGATAACTAGACATGACCTATCATCATATCCTGGGATTGGGCCTCACACCATCTCCTTACGGAGTGAAAGAAAAGAATTACTCTTTTCTAAAAAAGACTCATTTTTATTCACCAAACTGTCTTTTTACAAAGGACTGAGGGTGGTATTTATAGACCTTTCCAACTTTCATTTGAATTTGAATACAAGATTAAAAGATAAGGACGATTCAAATTCAAATACAAGATAAGGATAAGATAAGGCCTATTTATATCTCAATCATAACCAACCAAAACTAACTAAATCCTAAATCAAATTTCAAACAACCAAACCTAATTAACTATTTTTTTTTGAATTTGAATTTATTGAAATCTGTGTTGCTCCGGGATCAGTGCTGCTCTGGGATCAGTGCTGCTCTGGGATTAGTGCTGGCAATGTCCCCATCAATTGACCTTTAGAAGATAGATGGAAGGAGAACCTGGCTGACACCTTCATTAAAGCCGTCGAAATTCAAGAGTTCGACAGTTGTAAATGAAAAATAGGAATGGGATTCTGTATCGATTGTCTTTAGTCCAAGTAGGAGTTGTTGAAAATTATATCCCAAAGCCAATCGTTTAGGCTGTAGACGGTTGTGCCATCTTGTAATTATATATGAATTTTAAATAAATAAAAGTTATTCTTTTGGCTGTTCATCATATTTATATTTTCCTGAAATGAACTATTATATGATGGAGTCCTTAGAACTACATTATTTGATATAGAGAGGATATATCAAGTAGTTCTTAAACTAGTTCACAACCAAATGATACATTGTTATATGACAACAATGTATCAAGTGTAGGTTGTTGTATGTCACATTTGTTGGTTATCCTCTTAACCAAGGAGTGTGGAGACACTGGTGTGACATGCAAGTGAAATATGTGACATCTCACTAAACATGACCATCTGCGGAGCTCCCTTCTGTCAAAGGGTTGCTCGTGAAGGGATATGGGTATATGTATCCCTCAGACCTAAGGTCACCATGGCAGCTTGCAAGCAACTCACTGTACTTTGGTACCGGACTACCTGGATTTCTAATCCAGTGATGGAAGATTTTTGGGTGCAGTCAGTACTTATGGAGCGATGGTGAATCAAGATGGAATTGACCCCTCCAAATAGTTTGGAGTGAATGACTCATTGTGTCTCAATTTAGCAAATCCTTGGCTATGATAGTTTTTGTGAGGAGTCACGAAACTTGTAAAGTTAAGACACGATCTGGATAAATCAAATTAGGATTGGCAGTCGAACCCTAGGTCATCATGAGCATTATGAGGTCAAATGGATGAATTATGTGGTAACCATATACTAGAGGTTCTAAAGAGGTACTCTACATCTTCGACCTATCCGAATATCGGGTATCATTGCTAGATGAGAACTTTGACTAGTATTGGAAGTATTTCAGTGCTACTGGCTTAGTGTTAGAACCTATGGGGTCACACGTCATAGAGGTTTCTATATGATCTTATGGCTGATTGACGATTGAGAATCATTTGCCGTCATCAAAGGTCGATATGATTGATCATGCTCCAAGTGTCAACACTTGCTTGAGTTGACACTTGGAAAGTGTCGACACTTGGTGATTTTGCGTGAGTCGACACTTGCTGTGACAAGAAAAATTTTGGAAAGGTTTTGACTTCAAATTTCGAGTTCAAAATTCGAAATATGACCGGTTTTGGCTCCAAGCTGTAATAGTATGATGGTCATATTTGCCTTTTATGCTTGGAACCTTTTTGGAATGCCTCCCTATCTTCTCCCCCAATCTCTCCTCCTTCCTCTTTCTTTCTCCCATGGCTGCTCTTTAAATAAGAGTTATTTCTGGGCTGCTAGATGATGGAAATTGGTTCTTGGTCTCTGAATCTCATTGCTACTGAGATTCTGAGAGGGAAGAAAGGGGCTTGTGAGGATTTGGGCATTGGGTGTGAGCTACCTAGCACTTAAGCTAGGTCTTGGGAAGAGAGCTAGTTAGGAAGGGTTCGCCTCTCCTCCTCGGCTTCTAAGAAGAAGCAGATCGGCCTCAAGGTTCCCAAAGAGCTAGCACTCCGAGGGAGTTGATTAGAGTCGAGCCCCGGTGTGAATTACCTGTAGAGGCTAGACACGTGTGTGGCTCAAGAGCACCATCCTTAGAGTACTGCCACTGCATCCATCAAAGGTATAACGATAAGATATCTTTATATCTTTGGGTTTTATCTTATTTTTGATATTTATTGCATGCTATATCATTATACTAGATCCTATTACAGGCAGATTGGTAGATCGTTTGATCGATCTACCAAGCCTTTCGCTATGCTTGTTTTAAAATAGTTTTAAAATGCATGTTTCTGTTTTGTTGTTGCATATTGGTATGCTTCCCTTTTTCGCCCTTCACAAACAAGGTAAGCAAAAGAAGAAGAAAGCAAGGGGCAAGCGAGAGGTGAGTTAGGAAGGGACCAAGCGCTCTGAGGCTACCGAAGAACTCACTGGAAGAGTCTCGACGGGCACAGCCGTCATAGCTCGGGCTCTCCTCCACTGCAGCCACGTTCAATCAACTATTTCCCTCTAACTTAAAACCTCTCCCTCTTAGCATGGAGTCCAATCGGAGGCCCATCGAGAGGGATCTGTTCTCCTATATTGCCACTGACTTGATCGTCGAAGTGCCCCCACTGGGATCCCTGGCCCGGGTCTCCTCTTTTTTGCAGGTCCGGGCACGCGAGCTGGTTCCAGGTGACGAGGTATGCATCTGGTGCTATCTTTAAGCTACAGGCCACGGCGGTGTAGGCGGCAACAACTACCTTATAAAATGATGCTAAGGAGTTCGATTTTCCCTTTTGTGCAAGGGTTTAGGGTCGATCGGAGGCGAGCATCGAGGCTAAAGGTCTATGGGATCGAGGGGCTCGGAGAGCAGGAGGTCCATTGGACCGAGAGACTTCTAGGCATGCTCTTCCCTCTCTAAGGATCGAGTCATCAAAGTAGCCTCAATTTCTGTTAGCTTCATAAGCCAAAAAGGATCTTTCCTCAGTTGCCATGGGTCGGGTAGGTCGAGAATCAGTCAGGCCAAAGATGGCTAGAAGATGTTGCATTAAATGGCCCTTGGTTAAAGATTGGCCTAGCTAGCCAAACCTTGGATGCCAGAGAGAGAAAGAGAAAAGGCAATCTTTTGTTATGACCAAAGATTGGCCAAGTCGAAGGGGTCCAATGGCATAGTGTCCCCTTTGAGTATCAGGGATATATGTTGGACGAGGCTTTTCATGGAGATCCCATGTAATCGGTATTGTTCCATCAACAAACTCATAGTAGCTCTGATCACACCGCTCTATCTTTGTTGTTGATGTTTGGTTGATATTTTATTTGAGCAAATGCTTCGCATATAAATACTTCAAGGATGAAGGGCCCAATGTTGAGGGTTGACAGTATCGAGGGAGATCGGGATGCGGCCTTACCCTGTCTTGGAGACAGTTGGTGATTGCTTATGCCTCATCCCACTCGGGAATCCTTAGGATACCGAGTGTGGGGGTTCCCCCCACATCAGTTTGACAAAAGCCAAAATGAAAGAAACCAAAAATTCTTTGTTTCTTGTTACTTCCATTCTATTAAAAACAAAAATCAAAATATCAACTAGAAAAGATAATAAGAAAATCTAAGATTATATCTTTCCATACCTCATATAAAAAAACTCTGTGACTAAAAAAAGATAATATTTCTCCTGCTCTCCTCTTTTTTGATTTTCTCTTACTTGATTTTTTTCAAATACCTGTTCTTTTATTTTTTCACTGGCTTTCTTCTTTCTACTCAAGAAAGAGGATGATGCTAAGAAGAGATTTCTCCTCTTCTATGGATATGATGCCCCAATCATCCACCATGAAAAAATATCACGATGTAATCTAAGATCAATGTGATATAGTGATGTTGGATACCCATCCTCGAGAACAGGTTCTTGATCATCGTGTTGAACGGTTATTTAAAAAATGGGATGATCCAAGGTCACTGTCATGTAGAATTACTATTATGCAACCAAACAAGATGATTTCATCATTTTTACATAGATCGTCCTTGATCTTGAGGTTATCATCCCATACCAAATGCCCCTATGGGAACATTTGGTGACCCAGATGAAATCATCATAGTGATCGAGGATCACTGGTGATCCAAATCCTAGATTGATCGATCCCTAGTTATCCAAGATCATTGTATTTCTCGGTCATAGTACAATGATTAAAGATCCTAACCAAATATCATCATGTACAAAATTTTCATGAAAAAAAATAAGTTCCCTCTTATATGGGATTTGCGATTATGAGGGATAGTTTGGTTAATGTATTTTAATTTAAAATCACTACGATACAATGATGTTGGATAGCCGTAGCAGGTTTTTGATTACTATGTTAGATGGTGATTTAAAAATGCATGATCCAAAATCATTGCTACATAAGATTACTAGCAAGTAACCAAACAATGTAATTCTATCACCTTTATGTGGATCCTCAATCTTGGGATCATCACCATATTCCAAACGCCCCCTATATGATAAACTAGCTAAGATAGTTAATGAAGTTGTATATGGATTTGAATTCCACTACAATCACTGCTCATTGTGGCAATCGGGAATTGATGCTAGGGTTGGAACTGGGCTGGGCTGGTCCGGGCCACACCCCTACCTGAGCCTAGCCTGAAAAAAAAATTCGGGCTTCAAGCCAGGCTTGGGCTCAAATTTTTTTTAAAACATCAAGCCCGAGGCCAACCCGAGCTCGAGCCCGAGATTGGCCTGAGCCCGATGGGCCGACCCGAATTGAATCCATCCCAAACAGTGTGATCAGAATCCAAAAAAACCCCTTTGTGTCGGGTGCGATCGCTGGGGCTAGGAGAGGAAAATAGGAGCTGGGGGGCCTCGAGGTCTCGGGGGGTAGGGGTGTTGCCGTATCGGGTGTGGGCACCAAGGCCATGGAGGGAGATTGGAGCTGAGGGGAGGCTGTGGGGTCATGCAAAGTGGGAGGAGGAGGCATCAGGTGCGTGCGCTAGGGTCGGAGAGGGAGATCAGAGTTAGAGGACAGAGGGGGCGTCAGGTGCTTCCATCGAGGTTGGGGAGGGAGATCGAAGAGAGGGGACTACGGGGTCATATAGGGGGAGGGGGAGTCGGGCCCGTGCATTGAGGCCAAGGGGGGAAGATCGAAGCCTAGGGTTGTGGCAGGGTTGCAAGGAGCCAGGGGAGCGGTTGCCACCGGGGTTAGGAGGTTGGTGCGAAGCCGATGGCGCGGGGTATATTGCGAGGCTGGGATGGGGGAGGGGCGAGAAGTCAGAGAAAAGTGAGTGGCGGAGTGGGTGACCCGGCGAGAGGTTGATAGCCTTTTTTTTGGATTCAGGCCAAGTTTGGGTGGGCCTGTTGTTGGGCCAAGTTCAGGCCGGACCGGGCCAGGTCAAAGGGGTATACAAGCCCGACCCGAAAACTAAAAGTGCTCTGTTATATGGCCGAAGCTTGGCCTGGATTTCTTAGAGCTTGGCACGAAGCCCGACCCAAATTATGGCTGGCCCGGTCTAGTTCTAGCCCTAATTGATACAATACATGGTAGGTTCATGGTATTCATCACCTAATGCTCAGTGAATTATCAATTTTCACATCAAATCACTATAGTTTGCATTGAGCCAATATCTTTCAACTTATTTTCAACTTGAACCTAAAGTTTGATGTAAGTTGACTAAGCTCAAGCTTGACTAGAATCAAATTTCAACCATCAATAGGCCGAGCTCTAGTTAGCTATAATAATATTAATTTTAAAGCAAAAATAATATTAGGTGACAATCTAACCAAATATATGCAACCCATTTGAATCATTGCTTAACGGTTATTTAGGAGATTTTTTTTTTGGAAGAAACAATAATAAAAAGAGGAAAGATCATCTAATTGTTGATGTTGATGTCACGAGTTTCAAAAACTCTCGACACCCATCATTATGGATGCTTGAATGCTCCGCACGCGCAAGCATTGTGCATCATGCAAGCTCCACGTAGATGCCCATTAACCCTTTTTATTTAATATTTCAAATGGCCAAATTTTATTTAATCTTGTTTTAATGTAAGTTAAGTAGGGGCTTTTTGGAATTTTAGGAGAATTTTGAACCTTTAAATAGATCTCTTTTTCTTAGTTTATATCCCATCTAAAAAATCTTCAAGTTCTCCCTCTCTCATTCTTTCTTTCACTAAAAATTTTTCAAAACACTCCTTTTCTCCCTCTTAATTTTTTATCATTCGTTTGATCATTTGGGTTAAAGACAAGTCTGGTCAGCATCCATTCAAGATCGTGCCATCGATAGGTATTGGAGTGTTGACTTTTGATTGTATCTTGGAGGAGAGTGAGTGGTCCAGTTATTCTTCGCACAAAAAAGGGGCAAATCTTTTTTAGGACAATAATTCCATCCGCCTCTTAGATTAGGCTTCCAAACTTTGTTCTGTATTAATTTATAAATTATTTGACATATTAAGCATTCTATTTTACACATCTCATTAAAATTATTTTTGAATTTTTAAAATTATATATATTATAATTAACAGTATAAAAGAGATTTGAATATATTTGTATAGTGTATGCATATAGTTCTATATCAATATAATTTTTTGTATAAATTATAATTTATGTACTTTGCATATTTATATCTATATATAAATTATATTTGTAATTGATTAATCATAGCATCCTTTTATAATTTTGTGTTGGTGAATAATTAATCAAAGATCCCTGCAAAATCTATAGTGCAACATGCAAAATTAATTTTTAATAGACAATACAAACAAATAAATCAAAGCTTTTAAGATTTAGATATAAATAAATTAAATAAAAATCTTAACAAATCATAGATTCGATTACTTTAGTTATTATTTTAAAAAAAATTTAATTTTTTAAAAAAATAAATCAGGTGATATTTTAGAAAAATATATAAATAAATAAATAAAAATATTTAAATTATTTTATAATAAAATAATTTTTATTTTTCAAATCTTTTTCTCTAAACCTGACTTGGACCTAATGGCAACCCTTAAGGATGGCACCATTAGTCTAAGACCAGAAAAATTTGATGTATCCTATTTTAAGAAGTGGCAAATGCAAATAAAATTTTGGCTAATTATTTTAGATCTTTGGTTAGTGATTGATTAGTCCACTAGTTCTTTTAGTTCAACTACCCTTACTATCCTAGAAGAGAATTACCTATGTAAAGGTAGAATCCTTAATGCCCTTTTCAATTCATTCTATGATATTTACTTATCAGTTAAGAATGTGAAGGAATTGTGGGATACCCTAAAATCTGAGTATGGTCTGGATGATGCTGTGATTGAACAATTCAATGCTATATTATTCCTTAGATAAAACATGATAGAAAACAGATCCATAAATGACCAGCTTTACTAATTCCAAGAGTACCTTAGAAAGCTTCAAGCAAATAGAGATAAATTCTCAGAATAATTTAAGATCTCTAGCCTTCTAAATAAGATGCCTCCTTGGAATGGTTTTGTCAAAGGTCAGCTCAAAAGCAAGGAGAGCTAATCCTAACCCAACTTCTGAACTCAATCAAGATAGAAGACCAACATAGATTTAAAACCCAACAAATCAAAGTTCTAAGTATCTAAGCTAACCTGACCCAATAATACCAGACCAACAGCAATACCAAACCAAAATCAAAATCTAGATTTCAATCAAACTAATAATACCAATTAAACCATCTTAACCAGCCTAACCCAAATAAGTTCAAACCTAACGATAAAATCTTTAAAGCCAATAACTTTAGATCCAACAAGCCAGCTCAAGGTCTAAGTAAAAGATTATGCTTCATGTATAAAAAGATAAATCATCTTGTAAGAGATTACTTTCACTGGAAGCAAGAGCCTTTTTATAAACCCTTTGATTTCTCCAAATCCAAATTCATATAGTTAAAGGTCTAGAAGACTCCACCTTAGGTCAATAAACTTAAACCCTGAAGTTAATGTTACTTCCTTTAACCTTTGTTGGTAGTTAGATTCAGGAGCTAATATTCATATTTGTTTTGACCGTTCCTGGTTCATTACTTTCAGGACTCAAGTGAAGGAGGTGTGATCTTAGAAAACAACATAGCCATCAAGATCATGGGACAAGATCGAGTCAACTTAAAAAGTTATCAAAAAAGTCCTCACTGTGATGGATGTGCTATATATTTCAAATCTTAGAAGAATCTTGTTAGTGGATCTCAGCTGGTTAAGAGGGGATAAAAAATTATTTTTGATTATAATAAAGTTATAATAACTAAAAATAATACCTTCATAGAAAAAAGATATATAAATGAAGGCTTATTCAAATTAAATATAATAAATTCTTTTATTAATAAAGCTAAGAGTCAAGTTTATTTTATAAATGAATCCAAATAAAATCTGTAGCATGATAGGTTGGGTCATGGATAATTAAAAAAAGTTAAATATATGATAAAGTTAAAACTAATTTTCAAATCAAACTTAGATACATGTAAGTGTAAAATATGTGCTAAATCTAAATAATCAAGAAAACCATTCAAATCAGTTAAAAGAAATTCTTCAATTTTGAAGTTGATATATAGTGATGTATCTGACTCCACCAAGATTGTAATCCATGGTGACAATAGATACATAGTGACTTTTATAGATGACTTTTCTAGATCATGCTATTATTACCTAATTAAATCTAAGGTTGAAACCTTTAATAAGTTTAAAATTTATGAGAGTAAAGTAACCATTCAAATCAGCTAAAAGAAAATTTTTAATTTTGGAGTTGATTCATAGTGATGTATCTGACTCCACCAAGATTGTAATCCATATGACAATTGGTACATAGTGACCTTTATAGATGATTTTTCTAGATCATGTTATTGTTACCTAATTAAATCTAAGATTGAAACTTTTAATAAGTTTAAAATTTATAAGAATAAAATAGAAAATCAACAAGAAAAAAGATTAAGATTCTTAGATATAATAGAGGATGGGAGTATACATTGAATGAATTCTCCTGGTTCTATCAAAAAATATGGTATAATTCATCAAGTCATTGCTCCTTACTCTCCATAGTTCAATGCTGTAGCTGAGCATAAAAATTACACCTTATTGAATATGGAAAATACTATGCTTATCAATTTTAGCTTACTTGAGAACTTATGAGGAAAAGCTTTTCTATCTTCTTATTTCAACATAAATAGGATATTTGTTAAGGATAGTGGCAAAATTCCTTATGAACTTTGAAAAGACATAGCTCCAAACCTAGATTTTTTCAAAGTATGGGGATGCTTAGCTAAGGTTAATATCCTTGAACCCAAAAAGAAAAAACTAAGACATAAAACTATAAATGCCGTATTTATAAGCTATGCCCAAAATAGCAATGCCTTAAGATTCTTAGTACTAAAATTAGAGAAGGAATCGCACTACATAGTATGAACCACCCGTAGAGGTGGTACACGAGTGCTGCTTGCAGAGCCGGATTTTTTCACAGGTTAGTGGCATCCCTGGGATCACGACTAAGAGGCAGGCATTTCTGCAACATCCGATTCTTCCTGGTGAACGTCACCAAAGCATGTGCTTATTTTATGTATGACATAATTATCTATGCTGCATCATTGTGTGATTTCTAAAAATTATTCTGTTTTATACAATATTTGCATGATTTTATATTTATATTACTCTATATGCATCTAGATCCTAGTAAAGGGGTTATGTTAATTAGATTGGCATCTTGATAAAATGATTTTATCACTTTCCACTGCTACATGCTCTTAGAAAAGTTTTAAAATGCATGCATCGTCCCTAGGAATAGTTTCCTTTCAGTAATGTCATGAAAATCCTCAAAATAAACTTGTATAGCTTGGTCCACTATGGAATCAGAGTTTATAGCTTTAGATAAAGCTGGAGAAGAAGCAGAATGATTTTGAAACTTTTTGGAGGATATTTCATATTGGTCTAAACCTGTGTCTGCAATATGTATCCATTATGAAAATCAATAAGTTATTTACAAAGCACAGAATAAAATATATAATGGTAAGTCTAGACATATACGTCACAGACATAATACCATTAAGCAATTACCGGAAAATGAAATAATCTTTATTGACTACATTCAATCAAAGAAAAATCTTGCGGATCAATTGACAAAAAGTTTACTAAGAGATCAAGTAAATTGTTTATAAAAAAAAATGGGTTTAAAGTCTATAATAAATTAATCTTCATAGTGGATACTTAACCTAGTTGACTGGAGATCACAAGATCTAGATTCAAAAGAGACAACTAAATTATGAAGAGGTCAATGAAGCACTAAGAATGTAAATTCCTACTCATTCCTATGATAATCAATGCTGCCTGCTAAAGGTACTAGGATAAGCATAGCTTTTAATGATTTTTATGACATGAATATCATGTGGGGTATAGCGGATACTCTTAATAAGAATCACTTATGTGAGTGTGAACTGGACCAATTCTATGAGAATTTTAAAGGCTTTAATTATGTAAAGCACTCATGAAACCAGGAGTTGTTCAGGGCCAAAATGAACACAACCATGAGAACTAAAAAGAATGCTCGGAAAGAAGTTGTGTGATTGTTATTGTCTTAGTTTACATCAAACGCTAAAAGTTAAAGACATCATGTTTACTTTTAGCAAGTAAACTTGATAACAAATATAAAGGAAGGTTCAAAGCCACCAGATACCTATCTTGATACAACTTCATTCCATTTACTCTCTTTAAGTATCTGCATATTCATTTGCATTTTAAATCTATATTTGTGGGGGATTGTCTTTACTGATCTTTGATGATCTGAGTTCAATTTTCATTCATATGGAAGATTGTTAACAAAATACTTTATAATTGAATGGAAATTGAGGGTACCCAAAATACCCTTTAAGATGGGAACTTTAAGTCCCACATGGAAAGATTAGAAAAAGTTAAGGCTCTTTATAAGAAAACCTTTTTCCATGCTCTTGCATTTAGGCTCACCATAGATGGAGAGCTTGAGGGTGATGCGTAGCATCACCCGCACGCGCGTGCGTGTGCGACGGGTGACAAGGATGCAATAGGCGTTTTGTAGGCGCACAGAACGGTAACATATGGTCTGGCAGAGTCGACACGAGTAACATGCGATCTGGCCGAGTTGACTCAAGGGGTTCGAGCCGACACGACCAGAGTGCTCTTTGCAGCAAGGAGCCGACTCAAGGGTTCGAGCCGACTCGGACGACGGGATTTCAGAATCACGAAACAATCGATCACGTGTCCGGAGGCATTGATAGCGTAATCACGAGTCCGTTCATGGATCAACATTTCTTTTGATGATCACGGGTGCCATCGAATCATGAAACGATGCATTAAAAAGCGTGCTGATCACGTGATCTAGAGATCACGATATGAATCAACTTATCATGGCATTCAACAGCAATTGAGGAAGCATATTGATCGCGTAATCTTCAGATCGCAGTTGAGAAAAGATATATCTCACTACGAAAAGCTATCGATAACTCCCTCCGATCATATATGAGGAGTTGCTTCCAAGAGACATCTTAAGGCTATAAATAGGTCCTCAATCCTCATTCATTTCATCAAACTCTTCCTTTCTTTTTCTTAGACATTTGCATACTCTGAATAACAGAGTATAGCTATAGTGCATAGTAAGTCTCTTAGGCATTTGCATATTCTGAATAATAGAGTATAGCTATAGTGCATATAAGAGAGAAAGGATTCCTGGTTCGAATTTCTGGTGAATTGTAATGCTACTTTCACCAGAAGAAGACCGTTCTATCCTGGGAGACAATCGTCATACACCGTAAACACCATTGCGGGATAAAATTATCTTAAGGACATAGAGTGTAACTCTAAACTCGATCTTTTTCAATTAGGTAGCCACAAATATTATTACCTTCTAACAAAAACTACTTATCAAACAATTTTGATATAAAAAACTTAGGAGAAGCTGATATAATTTTAGGAATGAAACTTAGAAAAATAGATAGTAGAATAGCAATAAGCCTTGAACATTCAATAAAAAAATGCTTCAAAAATTTGAATATTTTGATTTAAATTCTATATCTATCCCATATGATCATAGTTCTCACTTAATTAAAAATTTAGGAAAACCTATTAATTAATTAAAATATTCTCAGAGATGATAGGATCCTTATTATATATTTCAAATTGAATCCATCTAGATATAGCTTATGCAATAGGTAGACTAAGTAGATATACTAGTAATCCTAGTGAAGAACATTGAAAAGTTCCAGAAAGAATCTTTAGGTATCTTAAGGAAACCTTAGATTACCTTCTAGTATACTTAGGTTATCCAGAAGTACTTGAGGGTTATAGTGATGCTAATTGGATAACAGATAGCTTAGATATTAAGTCTATCACTATATATCTTTTCTTGTTAGGAGTTACAGTATTTTAAGATTTTTGTTAATAAATAATAATTACTGGAAGTATATTAGAATCTAAGTTGATTGCTCTTGACACTATATACACTGAAACAAAATGGCTAAAAAATCTAATAAATGACATAGAAATTCTTATAGCAAAAATTTCAAAAATTTTATTAAATTATGATTGTAAAGCTCTAATTGATCTGTTAAATCAATAGACGACTAATAAAAAGATGAAAAATCATATCGTGATAGGTGTAAAGTTGTAAAAAATAAAATGAAAGATGCGATATCACTTCAATTTACAAAATCAAAAAATAACTTGGCTAATCTTTTAGCCAAAGGCTTTTCAAACGTTGCAATATCTGAGATATCGAGGAGGATGGGGCTTAAGCCCATATATTAGTCATCAGAGTGGATCCCTACCATCATGGCAATCCCATGATTAAGGTTCAAAGAAAAAATACCTCTGAGGTGATATCTAGCAGCATCGGTTCAGAGTCTGTTTTCATCCCATCCCTATGATGTGATACTCTATTATACGGTTAGATTGAGCATAGTTTTTAATAGATCCAAAACTAAGAGTTTAGCCAGATACAATTCTGTTATATGTATCCTTAAAGGATTTAGTTTAGTGAAAGTAGTCATAAGGCTGTGACTATAAGACCAGGACGAATTCCTAATAACTTTAATGAAAATCATGGCAAATGCATGGCCTACATAGCATTATCCCGTATTATGATCAATTCGTCTTCATATTATGTATATTTTTATACTAAATACAAGTTCAAACTTAGAAGGTACTTATACAAAGTACAGTAAAAGCTTAAAGATTTTATTATTTAAATTATTTACTGAATTTAAATATTTTCATAAATTTTTGAAACTTGTGGAAGGTTGTTGATGTTGACATTGGGAGTTTCAAAAACTTCTGACACCCAGCATTATGGATGCTCGCGCGAGCATTGCACGTTATGCGAGCTCCGTGTGGATGATTGTTAACCCTTTTTTATTTAATGTTTCAAACGGCCAAATTTTATTTAATCTTGTTTTAATACCATAATAGCTAACTAGGAGCTTTTTGGAATTTTAGGAGAATTTGAGCTTATAAATATGTCTCTTTCTCCTGATTTTTATCACATCCAAAATATCTTCAAGTTCTCTTTCTGTTGGGGTTAAAGCACGATCACAAATAATTATACCCAGAATAAATCTTAACCCCTGTGTGCTATTTAAAATAGGCAATAATCTAACAATATCAATCCAGCAAAAGCAAATCAAACCAAGCATAAGAAAATCAGATTTACGTGGAAAACTCTCCAATGTGGAGGTAAAAACCTGGTCTTTAGATCTCAAAGCAAAGGCCCATAACTTTCGAGAATGGTCATCAATAAAGGTGATAAAATAAAGTACACCACCAAGTGTCTTTGTGGTCATAGAGCATACATCAGTGTGAACTAAATCTAGTACATGCGATCTTCTATGAAAGGAAAGCTTATGAAATGGAACTTTATACTGCTTGCCATGTAAACGTGAGTGCAAGGTTTCAGGTGCGTAACTTTTAAAGGAAGCATGTTGTGCCTGGATAGAGTCTCAAGTCCCTTCTCATTCAGATGACCAAGCCATCGATGCCACACATCTGTGGAGGTTTCTTCAACCGCATTCACCACTCCATTACGTACTTTAGCCTGCAATCTGTGAAAGCCATCTTTCTTGCCTTTTGCTACAACCAGGGAACCTTTGGTGAGCTTCCATTTTCCTTCGCCAAAGTGACTGGAGTAGCCCTCATCATCTAGGATACATGCAGAAATCAAATGCAATCGAATATCAGGAACATGCCTTACAATTCTTAACAACAGTCTGCACTCGGTATTGGTCTCCAAACAAACATCTCCCATGCCAATAATGTTAGCTACTGCATCATTTCCCATCCTAACATACCCAAAATCACCTTTGGAGTAGAACGAGAAGAAGTCTCTTCGAGATGTAACATGATATGTGACAGCTGAATCAATTACCCAACTGGGTTTTTGACATGTGAGGTTAATACATGTATCATTACATGCAATCATGACCTCATCATCAAATGCAATTGCAGTTGTACTCTATGTTTCTTCTTTCTTTCTATTAGTTTTATCCCGATCCCTTTTGTATTTTCTGCACTCTCTCTGAAAATATCTTGGCCTTTAATAGTAGTAGTAAGTATCATCCTTTCTGGATTTTGACCGGCCTCTGAATTTTCCATGATTATTTTTATCATGGAACCCATCATCTCTTTTACCGTGAAAGGATATATTTTTACTTTTCCCCCTCTGCTCTGTAACCAGTGCCTCCTCCGAAAAAACCCTAGCCTATCTTCTTCTTGGTTCTCTCTCGTGCGTGCATCCCCATGGGGGCTCGCCTCCACGATGGGAGCGGATGGCGCGCCCCATCTCTTCCCTAGTAATTATTTCCTTTCCACCATGGTAGCATCAAGGAGGATCCCGAGTATTCCGTGGAGCGGGTTTCTTTCTTTCACTAAAATTTTTCAAACTCCTTTTCTCCCTCTCAATTTTTTTATCAATCATTTGATCATTTGGATTGAAGAATTGAAAACAAGTCTGATTGATGTCTGTTCGAAATCGTGCCACCGACGAACGTTGAAATGTTAGCTTTCGGATTGTACTTTGAAGAAGGGTGAGTAATCCGGCTGTTCTTCATATAAAAAGAAGGTAAATTTTTTTTTAGAATAGTGATTTCATCCGCTTCGCAAACCAAGTTTCCAAACTTTATTATATATTAATTTATAAATTATTTGACATATCAAGCATTCTATTTCCCACACCTCATGAAAATTATTTTCAAAATTTTAAACTTATATATATATTATAATTAACATAAATATCTTTTGAGAATTCTATTTTAATAACAAGATTCTAATTCTTGTTGAGAATCGTTGTCAAGACTTCATGGTTGAATGTGGTGAAGCTCGGCCAAGGTGAAGGTAGCATCAAAACCCTCTAAAGGCATAACTACATTAAAGATGCAATATTATTTGTAATGTATTTGAACCATCAAGGCTGCAAATCCTCAAAATAATGATCAGTGAATTACAAATGATATATATGCATGGAGAAGTGCATACGCTTCACAGTGTCTTCATAGTTCATAGTACACAATAATGTTAGGCTTATGATGGTGCACTCCATAGTTTATGTTCATAGTTCACAGGAGCATGAAACCTTTAAGCTTGTGCCCTCATAGAGAAAGAAAACATATGCATTCGGAAAGAAAACATACATAATTGATTCATGACTAAAATTGGAATCGATTGGAAAGTAAATCAAAATGGCCTTATATTCTCACATATCTAGTTCATGATCGAATAGAATTTCAATTTTAAGAAAAAATAGGGATTAGACTTTGAAGGAATTAGAATATTTTCATTTCCTTTTGGGACTAGAATGGAACTTTTTTTAACAAAATAGTTAAAATGAAGGTCACTTATTCTCATTTCTATTCCAAAGCCCCGAACAAAGCATGCCCTAAGTTCATTAATTCTATTACACCATCAACATGAGATCCAAGCTTGACTATTTCTTTTATATTCTTAGTTTTATATTAAAATCTCAATATTTTCTTTTCTGGCTTATTCAAAAGCCGCACAGCAACATGGTTCACAAACAGGCTCTCTCTAAAAACCCCAAAGAGGTAGTTCTATGTGGGCAACCCGGTCTCCAGTCCCACTTAGCAAATGTTATTTGAAGGTCTTTAAATCTGACAAATAAAAATTATATATTGTAGATAGGGCAAGCTATGAAACAAGAGATAGAAGATACTAAACACTTCACTACAGGCTTTGTGGCCACCAGAACACTGCATATAAAACACTACAGAACCTTTAAAAGCAATCAGTAACTGTTTCTATACCTTCACCAAAACAGATGGATCTTTACACAAGAATTCCTGCCCCAGATGTTGCATCTAATAGCCATACCAAAACTGACACCAATCTCAGGCCCTGAAAATTTAATATTAGCTCATTAAAACCAATTTGAAATGAAGAAATCTCGCAGCTTCCGAAGATGATTCTCCATCTCTTGTCTTGTCTGGACCCACTCCTCTCTCTCTATGACAGTAGTTGGATCAACCCTTTCACTCTGAATTCAAATCCAAGGGATTAGATATGACATAGCAAATGAAAAGTAAATACATAAAGCAGATGATTTATAACCTTGTCAATTATTTTGAAAGAAGTTCCACAATCACGTATGATTAGCAGGTCATTCCTTCTATCCCTGTTTTTTCCTTCAGGAATAGTTACCTGTTATAAACAAATAGATATTTCAAGTTAGTAAAACAAGCATCTTTTCATAATTGCCTAGGCTTGTGAAATTTTAGTGAATTTGGGTACAGCACGCATCTTGCCTGTGCATGTGTATGATGATATAAGACGTGTGTGCATGTATATGATACAAAGGCAGACCGGTTATCCTGCTCAGAGGCTAATCATCATAGAAAGGCATTTGGTTGAGTTTTGATGGCCTACATAGTCTTTAATGTCATGATTCTGATATCATGATAAAGTATGAAACAAAGAGTAAAATAAGTAACAAAAGACAGCTGTGATCGTCAAACTCTTTTGTACGGTTTTCGACAACTTAAAATGTATGCAAATGATGATATTCACCATAAATAATCTCAGATTTTCCATCATAAACATTTATGCATTAACAAAAGGAATATTTAATTATTTAATAAACGATTAATAAGTGTTATACAAAAGGAAACTGAGAAAAGAATTAATGCACCACATATAAATATATGGGACTGACAATAAATAGAATGAAGCAAAACTTTGACAGACAAATGCCTTTAGGTAGCCCATAGAACCATATATTAAAGTTAAAATGATATCAACCAGGGTACGTTTGGTGCAACAAGTGGAAATAGTGACTCCAAAAAGAAAGGATCTATATCTCTGACGGCATGGAAAGTTAACAAGTGAAGCTTCCACGCAACAATAATGTCAAGTACATAAATTACAAGGAGCAGGAGAGGCATGAATCAGTAAATATTTTAGGGCTATCTAGATTTCGAAATAAAATGGTAACTTGTTCAAGTTCTTCAAAACGTATGTAAAAAATTTGATGTGGTATGCTAGTAAGTTTTATGATATCAAGTTTTCCACCCTGCCATTGACATACTTCAATCTCTTCAACATGCAGAAGCCTGCATATCCAAGTCAGTACTTTCTTGTTAGGTTACAGTTTGCATCAATTACTTGGATGTGCGCAGGTCATTCCTACCTTCTATGAATAGTCACAAGACAACAAAGTCCTCTAGGTGGTCCAATCTAAACATCAATTTTTTTCAGGACAAAAGGAGATATAGAACCAAATATAAAGCTAAATATATACAAACCAAATAAGAAGACACCAAAGGGACTGAAATCCAGAATTTTGTACTCCTGGGCATGGTGAACACAATTAACATTAAAAATTTAGGGCTTGTTTGGATGCCCCGATAAGGTATCCACCAAATACACTCTACATGTAAAGGCCTGGTAGAAGTTAGCAGGGAGAGTGCAAGAGAGTTTTTCCGGTTGAGGGAAACTCTGGTCCATGGGCTCTCCAAAAAATGGGGATACTAGAAATCACCTCTCAGAGAGCAACCAGTACCCTCAAATTTTGGGTTCTCCACTCTGCAACGCCTTCTACTTTTGCTAATTTTCTTGATTCAAGTAGCCCTGACTCTCTTGAAGATTCAGCTCCATAGGGACTTCCTTGGATAAATGATTCCTACATCCAAATAAGGCCCTGAGGACACACTAGGATCTAGAGATGATATGAAGAGGATGCTTAGTGTTAAATCTTAATGAAACATATTCAAACTAAGAGGTGTATATGGCTATTTGAAGTGCTTAACAACTCCAGAAGTCCAAGTTTACATGTAACCGATATGCTTATAACAGCATGATAGACCAAGGGCAGAACCTTCATAGCTACTTATGCTTGGTTGAAGACTTGGATGCAAATACATCCATACAAGTATCACTCTTTCGCTTTGCAGTCTCTGGATCATCGTCTCCTTTTAACTCTTGCTGTGGTTGTGTAACCCTGCTGGCCCAGTTTTTTTAACCTTGTATTCTTTACTAGGTAGTGGTCAAGATCTACAATCTTGTCTCCCTAAACTTTCAGTGCAGTTTTGCTACTCTATTGGCCCAGTATATTTGACCTTTTATTCTTTCCTACGTAGTGGTCAAGATCAGCAAGTGATAAAATTTTCTCCAAGTGCATCATGGCTGAAGGATATATGAAAGACAAATAAGAATTGTTATGGCAATAAAATTGGCAAGTAAGTTAATGAAGGATGTCTTACCAAAACTTTGGCTCTTGTGATTGATTTTGTTTTCGAGTCGATTACGTAAATCTCCTCAAAATCGAGAACGAACTCTGCATCACTCAATCGCCTGTTTCTGTAATGCTTAGTTAAGAAAACCTACAATAGCAAAAAATATATTTGAGACTTCTCAGGAAACAGTTAAGATGATCTAACTGCAGCACCACCCCACTAAATAAGAAAAAAGGAACTCCACTGTATGCATATAATCTGTCACATACCTTATGGATCTCCCTCTCAGTTTTATATAATGGATCTCGAGGTGCATCTATGGGTGGTTCAGTAACATTATAGCATCCATAATTAGATTTTGAACAGCGTATGTACTACAAAAAGGAAGACAAGGCAAAATTAAGAAAATGAAAAATAAAAAACATGCACTAACCATGATTGAATTAGTTTTCAAATCAGGAACTTTATATGATGCAAATGCAGCTATTAGCCTCAAACAAGTTGCTGAACGTAGAAGGAGCATGTAGAAGCCATTTTTTTGTACATGGATAAAGTGTCAACAATGATGTAGCAGCTATCCTACAATTTAACTCCTTGCATTCTATCTTTTTGTTTCCTTTTTATCACCTTTCACCCACAAAATGCCAATTGCTGCTATCTTTTTCTTAAATGCAATATTGGTCTTGTTACAAAAACGAATGCTTAGCTCCTCTTCTAGAAGAAAGAACAAGTTTTTCATAGTTGTTAAAAAGAATGACTAAGAAAGGTAGTAAACTTCAAGGTAGCCTCTAGCTTGTTTTTTGAAGCATCTCCGCAGGACCATATTCCAACTTCTTCAAAGTTCCTGTATAACTCTAGCTTCCACATTTGTGATGACATGACTACCTAAATAATCAAAAGTTAACATTCATTGAGATGACCTCCTCACTTTATGTGCAATATCATCATTGTTGGTATATCAATCACTCTATCCTGTACCAGAATAAGACCCTGTATAATCATCATTCATCTGTATCATCATCATTAGGCAGGCAATTGAGCCTAAATCTTCTGCACAAATATTTAATGTATGTTTCTAATAGCATTTAATAGTTCCAGTGTTAGTCCAGTTGATATCAAGGTAAAGGGAGTCCAAAAATACTATCATAATGTCCAATAGCATAAATCTTGTTAATCGCATTCATTACCATGAAAGTGGAGAATGGCATTTTTTTATTGTCTGTCACTCTGTGCATTTTTGTCTCAGCATCATCATGTCTCATGCTCATGGATGTACAAAAAAGGTTAGCATCAATATCAGCCCAAAGGTAAAATTTTCTTAAGCTTATATATCAAAATTAGTGGCTTGAGGTGTTGAAACTTTTTTGCATTCGCACTTGTTACAGATTCTATGACTTTAAGCAGCTTGATTCCTAAACAATAGAAAACAAATAATCTCTCCAACTTATTGTCCTTAACATGTTAACACATTACCCTTTAACCTAGTCCTCGCAAATATCACATAGCACAATAAAGATGTCATGATGCGTGTTCATTTTAAAGAAACTTTACAAACTCACTCAGCTCAATTCAAACAACTACAATACCAAGCTATAAAGTTTAACCAAATTCATCCACAGATTCACCACGATTGAACCTTATACCATTGATGTAGCAACAACAAGAAGCACCCACTCATGTTTGTTTAGGCTTGACAAAAGAATATCAATGGAGCAACTGGCGAAAGTTGTCGATTTTATTTGTGTCTCCTACCAAGAGTTCATGCTTACATGGTTAAAAATTATTTAAGCAAAAAAAAAAAAAGCCAAGAACCCCTCCATTCTTCATCATGGCCAGAAAAAAAGAAATAGCTTGCCAAGTGTGCGCTTACCTTCTGAGGCATCGGAGAGAGAACCTTTGGAATGGAATACACATCGGTGTCAGGAGGAGTGACGTACATCTGTTTGTATAAATGTCGCAGAGAGAATATAGGTAACCACAGATATAGAGAAACGGAGCTGAATAATATTAGAGAGACAACAGAGCGGGCTGGAAACCTCTCTGAAGTCGAAGACATTGTTGTCCGGGTCGGGGGGCTTCCGGATGAAGAAGTCACAGTGGAGGAGTCTGATCTTGTGGAACTCCTCCTCGTTGATCCGGTAATCAACCACCGTCTCTGAGTCCCAACCCTGGGTCGACACGAAGCTCTCGCTCGGCACCATCTCGATATCGTCTGGCGACGCGTCCTCCGCATCGGCGGCAGCGGGCGAGACGGGAGCGCCGAGGAGGCGGTCGTACTCGACGTCGTAGTCCTTCTTGTTGTCCAGCTCCTCCCCCTCCTCCAAGTCGTACTCATCGGCGGCGCCCGCCTCCACGTCATCCTCGTCGGCGCCGGCGCGGAAATCCCTCCGGCCCTTCCTCGTCCTCTTCTTTCCTGTCCTTCCCCATGTATTCTTGGTGTCTAGAGCGAGGGAATAGAGCGAGGTGGAGGAAGTGGCGGAGAGTAGAGGATGGCGTTTTCGGGTTACGGTTGGTTTTGGTGAGAGCGAGGAAAGGGAGGTTGGGGCGGTGAGGGTGGGATGAGGAGTGGGGAGGGAGAGAAGGAGAGTTCTCATTCTCTTCTCCTTTCTCCCTTCCGCTACTTTACAACTGCTTATTCAGTTATTCCACAGCTGCTCAGCTTTTCTTCTGGCAGCGTTTTCCTACTGCATTATCGGTATTAGGCCTAAAAATGCTATGTCTTGATTTTTTTTTTTTTTTTCTGAAAAAAAGGGACGGGGGCTTTTAGTCTTTTAGATATTAATTATTAGGCCCAGGAATTGTTAGACAGAATACAACTAAGATTTTTTATTTTATTTTATTTTTTTAATCAATCAAATAAACAGTCCTCAGATGAGAATAGCAAAAAGTGTCCGACAAAAAAATATTTTTTAACGATGAAGGCATCTCCACGAATCGGGACTAGACGATTTCGTCCGAATGATTCATCACAAATGAAGTTATCAAATTCATCATCAAGTTGACTTCACGATAAACATATCTAACGATTATTTCTATAAGAGATATATGATATCCCGAATTTGAAGATGAATAGAAGTAGACCGAAAAGCACCGTGGATCCAGAAAATAACTGTCAAAATAGTCCTGGTCGAGATGAAGCACCATCCTAATCCAGCAAATCTAAAAATATTCTGTAATTACAAAAAAAAAGGGTTTTTTTTTACAAGTTGAATGTTATTAGCAATTTTCTTGACAAAATTAGACTCCTATAGATAATCACTTCAAGGGGTTAATTTTCAAAAGGGGCACGATGGTTCTAAGAGAAGAAAATTCTCTTACGATGATGCTCTCGACATAATTGAGTGTGCCGAACAGCTTTACTGTATTGCAAGAGGGGAAAAACAATTAAAAAATTGAATAAATTATTATAGGGACATTGGATGAATAACCCTCTTATATAAGAGAAATCCTTAGATAGAATGAGTTTATCATAAGCAAAACCTTTGCATCCAAAATAGTTGATGTATCACGTTACATGTTAACTATCATTAATATGTGATTATTAGATGAAAAGGTTTTATCTATAGTAGATTTATTTTACTTAAAAAAATTTTATATGCAGACAGTGATTAATCACAGAAGTCTTTGCCATTGAAATGGTAAAATTATTGCATGGATTAGGTTTAAGTGTGTTGCCGCCAAGACCGTCGTGGCCCGTAGCTTCCACCGGCTTTGGAGTGAGCTCCTCCTGCCGCCTGCCATTCCCGGTTCCCGGATCTCCGCGCTGGGTGCGCCTCGCCTCGCCATTCGGTGGTCCTCCTCTCCTGAACCTGCGAGACAATGGTTAGAGACCCGGGCCAGGATTTCCGGTGGGGGCACTCCGACGATCAAGTCAATGACGATCCAGGAAAACAGATCCTCCTGGTCGGGCCCCTCTTGATGGACTCCGTACTAGGAGGAGTAAAAGATGTGTCGGTGAAGGAGAAAAGGAGCAGGGGGAGAGTGATAGCGGGGACAGAGGGATTCCCTGTTACTCTGCTTCTCCTTGTTTCCCGGTGACTTTCCCTCGACTGTGGTGTTGGTGCTAGCGCTTCGCTCTCTATGCTGAGCTTGCGCTTGTGTTGATGGTGGTGATGGCGGCCATGGTGGTGCCATCCCCCCTCTCTCTTTTTTTTTCTGGCTTGTCCTTTGCCTGTGTGTTTTAGTTGTTGTTTTACCTTCAGGTTTATAGTGAACTTGGTTACCATTCGGTGCTTGTCTCGGGATTCCCACCGGATTTGTCAGGTGCACGCGGCGGTATCCCAGGGAGCCTTTCCTGATTCATGATAAAGTGCGTTGTCAGGCGCTCCAACACTCTTCTTGGTCGCCTCATTCCGAAAAATTTGGGGGTGCCTCGAATGGCGGGCCGTCGCCCGCGGGATTCGAATATCCTGGTTGGCCTTCTTTCCTGGGTGATCTGAGTGGTTGGTGAGGAATATAGCATCTCGATCAACGCATTGCCTTCCCTTCTAGTGTAACTGGCGGGGTCAGACGGTCAATACGGTCTGGGAGGCACTCCGGTACGGTCCTCGGGTGGCTTGCCGGCGTCCTCAGCCGGTGAGGACCCCGTCTGAGCTGGGGCAGAGCTGGGACAGCCAGGCTCGCTCCAACCTAGGTGCTCCGAACTCGCGGGGACGTCTAGGTGGAGTGGGGCAGAAGGCGGACTCGGTCCAGAGGGCGCGCGCTCGGAGAGGCTCCACATCGGCAAGTGAGCTCTTGGCTCGACCTCGATCGCAGGGCACTAACCTCCGAGGGTCTCTTCTAGAGGGTGGAAGGTGGACCCGGTCTAGAGGGCGCGCGCTCGGAGAGGCTCCATATTGGCGAGGAGCTCTTAGCTCGACCTCGACCGCATGGCACTAACCTCTGAGGGTCTCCTCTGGAGGGCAGAAGGCGGACCTGGTCCAGAGGGCGCGCGCTCGGAGAGGCTCCACATTGGAGGGTGAGCTCTTGGCTCGACCTCGACCGCAGGGCACTAACCTTCGAGGGTCTCCTCTGGAGGGCGGAAGGCGGACCCGGTCTAGAGGGCGCACGCTCGAAGAGGCTCCACATCGGCGGGTGAGCTCTTGGCTTGACCTCGACCGCAGGGTACTAATCTCCGAGGGTCTCTTCTGGAGGGCGGAAGGCAGACCCGGTCCAGAGGGCGTGCGCTCGGAGAGGCTCCACATCGGTGGGTGAGCTCTTAGCTCGACCTCGATCGCAGGGCATTAACCTCCGAGGGTCTCCTCTGGAGGGCGAAAGGCGGACCTGGTCCAGAGGGCGCGCGCTCGGAGAGGGTCCATATCAGCGGGTGAGCTCTTAGCTCGACCTCGACCGCAGGGCACTAACCTCCAAGGGTCTCCTCTAGAGGGCAGAAGGCGGCTCCGATCTAGATGTCGAGCTCATGAGCTCGACCTGGCAGAGGACTGAGCTTGATCTGCTGCCCTGAGGGAGCTCAGCTCAGCTCGACAGGGGGATCCGAGCTAGAGGGTCAACATGGCGTCTTCTCTTGACGTGGCGCCTGCACGCTTCTCCGCGTCAGCAGTCTTGCCACATCATTTGCCTCCCACTTCCAAGGCTCGTTAGTGCGTAGCGCTCAGGTCGAAGGGAGTAATTGCGGTGCTGACGTGGAAAGGCAAAGATCTGGCACGATGATGGCCATGATTGCAGGCGCTTTGGGGACCGCCCCTGCGAGCCAATGCGGGGATGCCACCTGGCCACGTCCGAGGAGCAGTTAATACTGGCGTAGAATGCAGAGCAGCTGGGACGCCATTCTCACCGATGGGGAGGCACGTGGTGCAGATCCATTGGTGGAGCGGTTGAATCGGTATGGGTCCCCTGGGTCATTTTGAAATGAAAGGAAGGCCTTACCCGAACCATCTATTTTTTTTGAATTCTCCATGCCTGCTGCTGCCGCGCCCAAGCTTCTTCTTCCTTCCAGTCGCCCCGAATCTTTTCAAGGCAACAGGTTAGCTTCTTCTTCTTCCTTCTCCACTAAAATAGGGTTCCTTCCCGGGGTCTGCAAGCTCCTTTTCTTTCTTCAACTTCGAGTTTTTTCTTCTCCTTTGTCTTTGAGGATGTCTCGTTATGGTTCGGGCTTCTGTCCCTCCACTGATCAGGGCGAGGCCGGTACCTCCGAACGGAGGCCGGTGTCTTCTTCCTCTTCTTTTAATGAGGAGGGAGGCGTAGCTCGCTTCGAGCTCAGTAGGAGGCATCCTCCTGGCCCGATTTTCATTAGGGAACCGGGATCTGATCCTCCTCTTCCTCCTTCTTCTGCTCCTATCCCTGAGTCTGTCTGGCCTGCCGGTCCTGGTGGGGCCGCCTTCATATCACCGCCGGGGAACTCAAGACTGTCCGGGATGCCTACGGCATCCCACCCTCTGTCCAGCTCATGATCCCTCGTCCGGGGGAACGGGTCACTTCGAGTGGCCCGAGCTGTCTTGCCTTCTATGAGGGAACCTTCGCTGGAGGTCTCCGCATCCCTTTCCACCCTTTCTTTTTGTCTGTCTTGGATAATTACCGTTTGGTACCGGCACAGCTGGTGCCAAATGCTATTAGGGTTATTTTCTCCTTTGTTGTGCTTTGTCATCTTCACGGGTTCGTAGCCCTATTCTCTTTGTTCAGGGCTTTCTTTACCTTGAAGCGCCACCCAACCGAGGATGGTTGGTGGTCCTTATCCTATCGCCCGAAGGGCATCAAGTTTGAGCTCCTCTCTTCCATCAAGGGATGGAAGAGTAAGTTCTTCTTTGTCGAGGTCGAGGGGGTTGACTGAGTCTGGAGCGATCCAGACAAGTCCCCTAACCGAAACTCTACTATCGATGCGGCTGACCGAGATGATTACGAGTAGCTTCGCGGCACATAGATTCCTCCTCTCGAGGTCTTGTTGTCTGAGCAGAATCTTGCCGACTCTGGAATCGACCCAGGGAATGGGTCGAGTGAGTTCGACCTGAACTCTTCTCTTTTTCTTCCTTAATGTAATTCTTGTATAATTTCCCACTGGTTCTGACCACTGTGTAACTTGTACGCAGGCATGATTTTCTCCGAGAGTGATCTCGTGGCCATAACCAAGAAGAGGCGACCGACTAGATTAGCCGGGGAGCCCGCTCCCAGGTGGCCCCGGGGCGAGAGCGCCTCTGCTGCCGCCCCCATGGTAGTGATAGGTCTGGCCTCGATCGCGGCTGTTGGCTCGAGCTCGGAGGAGCCCCACGCTGCTCCAGCACCGGTGGAGAGGGTGGCTCCCGCGGCTCCGAGGTCTGCCCAGTAAGCCCCTACTGCAGAGCCTGAGGTGGTGGTCCGGGCGAGGGTCGCCGCTGCTGCTGCTCCCTACCCCCTCCAGGTCCATCCACCGCCGACGCCAGGGATGAGGAGACCCGGGTCACTCCCGAGGCCACGATAGATGTGCCGCCTGCGTCGGCACCGACCTCCCAGCCTACCCCTCGTGGTCCTTCAGTCAGCGGTGCACGGCCGCCCGCCCATGGAGAGAGTCGGAGGGAGGAGGGACGACGCTACCTCCCCTTCAGAATGGGGCCGGAGAACTTGGTCCTCTGGAGCCTCGAGCTTGCTGAACGCTTGATGGACTTCTCCATCCAAGCGTGTGACCGGCAAGACATGGCGGGGATGCATGTGGCCGATGTCTTCAAGATCTTCTTCTCCCAGCTGTATTCGGTGGGTTATTTCACATTTCTCATTTATTCTTCATCTTTTCATCATTTTTTTTGTTGACCTCTCTCTTTCTTTGTATAGATTGGTGTTGAGGCCCTCTATATCAGGAGCCACTTCCAGAGCGGGGAGCATCTCGAGCCGCAGTAGGCCACCGAGATCGAGTCTTTGAAGGCCGACCTGAAGAAGAAGGCTGGTGCAATTGGGGCCCTTGAGTTGAAGGTCAAGGACCTCAAAAAGGAGCTCGCCGATGCTGAAGGGCGAGTGAGAGGACTCTCGATGGCTTGTGATCTGGAGCAGAGCCATTCGAAGAAGGCGATCGACGACCTCTCCATCGTCAAGAAAAAATTGAACTGGTACAATGCCAAGGCCGACTGGCACAAGGAGGCCGCCGAGGCGAAGCTGGTGGGCGTGAAGGAGAAGCTTGCCGCTGCTGAGAAAGCGGCAGAGACGGCGACTAGCTTGGCAGAGTAGCCAGGCTGGGGGCTGTCGAGCTGGAGAGGGTGGCCGCTGGGGCCGAGAAGAACGCCGAGAATGCCGTCACCACCTTTAAGGCTTCGGAGGAGTTCGTCACCGACATCCAGCAGATGGCGTCGGACTCCTTTTACAAGGGGTTCATGTACCTGCACAGCCGGGTCGAGGCACTTGTTCCCGATAAGAACCGTAGCTGCCTCAGATACCCCTCGGCTTCAGAGGAGGAGGTCGACGAGGAGGTCATCGGGTCAGAGCCTTCGACACCAGTCGAGGGTGGTCCTCCTGAGGCCAGGGCGACTGAGCCGGAGACTTCTGAGGGCGGGGGCTCTCGGCCTCGGGACCCATCCGAAAAGCCGGCCGGTGTGGAATGACCTCTCTTTTCCTCCTTGATTTATTTTGTACTCTTTGTTTCTTGTACTTGTTCGGGGTCTCCCGGCATGTCGGGGGGGGCCCAGAAGACACTTGTAGTTTGTGTTTAGTCAATAAAATTTGGATTGCTTTGTCAGATGCTCTCTCCCCTCTCTTCTTCTCTTTTCTTTCCTTTTTTTTTTTTGCTTTGCTGTTCTTGTTTGAGGACATCAAAGAGAAGGGCTTCACCTTGTTTGAGGTTGGGACACTCATGGGCTGTTAGGCCCGACGATGTCATTGGCTGAGGGCCGGGCAGCTCGAAGTTCTCTTGGCCAGAGATCTGAGCTCCGGTCTTGAGGAGGTGTCCTGGAGCTGGGCTCGGGGACGCAGATTGCTGAGAGCTGCTGGGCTCGAAGTTCTCTTGGCCGGAGATCTGAGCTCCGGTCTTGAGGAGGTGTCCTAGAGCTGGGCTCGGGGATGCAAGTTGCTGAGAGCTGTTGGGCTCGAAGTTCTCTTGGCCGGAGATCTAAGCTCCTGTCTTGAGGAGGTGTCCTAGAGCTGGGCTCGGGGATGCAGAATTCTGAGAGCTGCTAGGCTCGAAGTTCTCTTGGCCGGAGATCTGAGCTCCGGTCTTGAGGAGGTGTCCTGGAGCTGGGCTCGGGGATGCAAGTCACTGAGAGCTACTGGGCTCGAAGTTCTCTTGGCTGGAGATCTGAGCTCCGATCTTGAGGAGGTGTCCTGGTGCTGGGCTCGGGGATGCAAGTTGCTGAGAGCTGCTGGGCTCGAAGTTCTCTTGGCCGAAGATCTAAGCTCCGGTCTTGAGGAGATGTCCTGGAGCTGGGCTCGTGGATGCAAGTTACTGAGAGCTGCCGGGCTCGAAGTTCTCTTGGGCGAAGATCTGAGCTCCGGTCTTGAAGAGGTGTCATGGAGCTGGGCTCGGGGATGCAAGTTGCTGAGAGCTGCTGGGCTTGAAATTCTCTGGGCTGGAGATCTGAGCTCTGGTCTTGAGGAGGTGTCCTGGAGCCGGGCTCAGGGATGCAAGTTGTTGAGAGCTAGTGGGCTCGAAGTTCTCTTGGCCGGAGATCTGAGCTCCGGGAGGTTGCTAAGGGCTACTGAAAGTGGTAGCATTGATGGTGCTGTATTTTCTTCTTGTCCCCTCTTTCTTTTCTTCCCCACTCTTCCTTCATGCATTTTTCTTTTTCTTTTTCTCTTCTTTTTTTTTTTTTAGAGTGGGGAGATCAGAGGAGAGGATGTTGGCTGGACCTCCATTTTGTTCTCTTTCTTTTCTTCCCCTCTCGTCTTCTTTTAGAGTGGGGAGATCAGAGAAGGGGGCTGCCAGGCTTCCTCCTTTTGTTCCCTTTCTTTCCTTCCCCTCCCGTCTTCTTTGCAAGTGGGGAGATCAGGGTAAGGGGGGTTACCGGTCTTGATTGCCTTGGAGCTAGGCTCGAGGCCTTCCTGGACATAGAGCTAGGCTCGGGCCCAGGGATTGCCTGAGATCTTGGCTCAGGTCTTTTGGCACCTTGGAGCTAGGCTCGAGGCGTTGACGGGAGCTGCGTGGTCCCGTGATTCCTTGGCATCTCGGAGCTGGGCTCGGAGATGTTTGAGATAGAGAGCTGCTTGGCTCGAGGTTCTTTTGGCCGGAGATCTGAGTTCCGGTCTTGAGGAGGTGTCCTGGAGCTGGGCTCGGGGATGCAAGTCGCTGAAAGCTACGTGGCTCGAAGTTTCTCTAGCATCCTGGAGCTAGGCTTGGGGGCACTGGGAGTTGGAGAGCTACGTGGCTTTAAGTTCCTTTGACGTCCTGGAGCTGGGCTCGGGGATGCTTGGAGTTGGTGAGCTACGTGGCTCGAAGTTCCTCTGGCATCCTGGAGCTAGGCTCAGGGGTGCTGGGAAGTGGGAGCTACGTGGCTCGAAATTTCTTTGACATCTTGGAGCTGGGCTCGGGGATGCTTGGAGTTGGTGAGCTACGTGGCTCGAAGTTTCTCTGGCATCCTGGAGCTAGGCTCGGGGGTGCTGGGAAGTGGGAGCTACGTGGCTCGAAATTTCTTTGACATCCTGGAGCTGGGCTCGGGGATGCTTGGAGTTGGAGAGCTACGTGGCTCGAAGTTTCTCTGGCATCCTGGAGCTAGGCTCGGGGGCACTGGGAAGTGGGAGTTACGTGGCTCAAAATTTCTTTGACGTCCTGGAGCTGGGCTCGGGAACGCTTGAGTTGGAGAGCTACGTGGCTCAGAGTTTCTCTGGCATCCTGGAGCTAGGCTCGGGGGTGCTGGGAAGTGGGAGCTACGTGGATCGAAATTTCTTTGACGTCGTGGAGCTGGGCTCGGGGATGCTTGGAGTTGGTGAGCTACATGGCTCGAAGTTCCTCTGGCATCCTGGAGCTAGGCTCGGGGGTGCTGGGAAGCGGGAGCTACGTGGCTCGAAATTTCTTTGACATCTTGGAGCTGGGCTCGAGGATGCTTGGAGTTGGAGAGCTACGTGGCTCGAAGTTCCTCTGGCATCCTGGAGCTAGGCTCGGGGGCGCTGGGAAGTGGGAGCTACGTGGCTCGAAATTTCTTTGACGTACTGGAGCTGGGCTCGGGGATGCTTGGAGTTGGAGAGCTACGTGGCT
Organism: Areca catechu; assembly: GCA_021397845.1. Classification (NCBI taxonomy): domain Eukaryota; kingdom Viridiplantae; phylum Streptophyta; class Magnoliopsida; order Arecales; family Arecaceae; genus Areca; species Areca catechu. The sequence continues at coordinate 97,227,405 of CM038048.1, read as the reverse complement.
CGAAGTTCCTCTGGCATCCTAGAGCTAGGCTCGGGGGCGCTGGGAAGCGGGAGCTACGTGGCTCGAAATTTCTTTGACATCCTGGAGCTGGGCTCGGGGATGTTGTTGACCCTTTCCTGCAAAACATGCGGACACCTATGCAAGGAGAAAAATCATCACCATAATTGTTGGTGAGGGGACTTACCTCATCGAGAGCGTCTTTGCGGGCTGTAGGCCCTCCCCTCTCGGGGAGCCTGGCATTATCGAGTTCTTCGAGGTAATGGGCCTCTCGCGACGGGACTTAGGGAGCCTCGTAAGGGCCTTCCCATGGTGGTTCGCCACCATCGTGCTGACGATCGTGGCATCTTTATTTAGCTTTCTTCTTTCGCTTTCTCCTTGCCGCATGGCAGGGAGATTACCCTTGGGGCTCCTTGCCCCCCGAGTCTTCTTGGGTCCATGCACGATTCTCCGGGCGATCGCACCCGCTGCTTTCGCAATGGTGCAGCTGTTAGTGCTTGAAGCCGACGGGGGATCGGCAAGTGCTTGGGGTCCCCGCTTGGAGTCTGCCCCCCACAAATCTTGGGAGGTGGATCTCCTTGATGAGCTTCTCGATCTCCTGCTCACGGTCGCGATGCCTTTTAATGGCGCGACCGTGATCGTGGTGAAGGTGATGACACTTCGCCGCACTATGGCCGGTGAAGGGTTCCACCGACGGTGGATGCTGTAGTCCGGAGGCTCGACAGCTGGGTCTCGCTTATTGACGGACCGGTTTGGGGGGATCCCACCAGCTGGTGCTCATGCTTCTCCGGGCATGCTTTTGTTGTGTGCCTGATGGTTTCGCATGAAGATTCCCTGTTGAAGGGGACAGGGGGAGTGACGTGCTGGAGAGGCTTGGAAGAGATCGCCTATCTGTTAACCTTTCCAACCTATGCCGTCACCGTTCTTCTACGGTGTGTTGGTATGGGGAGTGGTGAAGGACTTAGTCATGCCCGTCTATTTCCCCTACCTGGCATGCCAATCTGTTGCCTCCAAGACTGTTGTAGCCCGTAGCTTCCACCGGCGCCGGAGTGCGCTCCTCCTGCCGCCCACCGTTCCCGGTTCTCGGATCTCCGTGCTAGGTGCGCCCCGCCTTGCCATCCGGTGGTCCTCCTCTCCTGAACCTACGAGACAACGGTTAGAGACCTGGGCCGGGGTTTCCGGCGGGGGCACTCCGACGATCAAGTCAGTGATGATCTAGGGAAACAGATCATCCTGATCGGGCCCCTCTTGATGGACTCCGTACTAGGAGGAGTAAAAGATGTGTCAGTGAAGGAGAAAAGCAGCAGGGGGAGAGTGATAGCGGGGACAGAGGGGTTCCCTGTTACTTCGCTTCTCCTTATTTCCCGGTGATTTTCCCTCGATCGTGGTGTTGGTGGTAGCACTTCGCTCTCTATGCTGAGCTTGCGCTTATGTTGATGGTGGTGATGGCGGCCATGGTGGTGCCATCCCCCCTCTCTCTTTTTTTTCTGGCTTGTCCTTTGCCTGTGTGTTCTAGTTGTTGTTTTACCTTCAGGTTCATGGTGAACTTGGTTACCGTTTGGTGCTTGTCTCGGGATTACCGCCGGGTTGTCAGGCGCACACGACGGTGTCCTAGGGAGCCTTTCCTGATTCATGATAAGGTGTATTGTCAGGTGCTCTGACACTCTTTTTGGTCGCCTCATTCCGGAAAATTTGGGGGTGCCTCGAATGGTGGGCCCCCACCACGGGATTTGAATCTCCTGGTTGGCTTTCTTTCCTGGATGATTTGAGTGGTTGGTGAGGAATGTAGCGTCTCGATCAACGCGCTGCCTTCCCTTCTGGTGTAATTGGCGGTGTCAGACGGCCAGTACGGTCTGGGAGGCGCTCTGGTACAGTCCTCGGGTGGCTTGCCGGTGTCCTCAGCCGGTGAGGACCCCGTCTGAGCTGGGGCCGAGCTGGGATAGCCAGGCTCGCTCCAGCCTAGGCGCTCCGAACTTGCGGGGATGTCTAGGTGAATTGGGGTGGAAGGCAGATCCGGTCCAGAGGGCGTGCGCTCGGAGAGGCTCCACATCGGCGGGTGAGCTCTTGGCTCGACCTCGATCGCAGGGCACTAACCTCCAACGGTCTCCTCTAGAGGGCGGAAGGTGGACCCGGTCCAGAGGGCACGCGCTCGGAGAGGCTCCACATCGGCGGGTGAGCTCTTGGCTCGACCTCGACCGCAGGGCACTAACCTCCGAGGGTCTCCTTTGGAGGGCGGAAGGCAAACCCGGTCCAGAGGGTGCGCGCTCGGAGAGGCTCCATATCGGCTGGTGAGCTCTTCGCTCGACCTCAACCGCAGGGCACTAACCTCCGAGGGTCTCCTCTGGAGGGCGGAAGGCGAACCCGGTCTAGAGGGCGCGCGCTCGGAGAGGCTCCACATCGGCGGGTGAGCTCTTGGCTCGACCTCGACTGCAGGGCACTAACCTCCGAGGGTCTCCTCTGGAGGGCGGAAGGCGGACCCGGTCCAGAGGGCGCGCGCTCGGAGAGGCTCCACATCGGCGGGTGAGCTCTTGGCTCGACCTCGACCGCAGGGCTCTAACTTCCGAGGGTCTCCTCTGGAGGGCAAAAGGCGGCTCCGACCTAGACGTCGAGCTAATGAGCTCGACCTGGCGGAGGACCGAGTTCGATCTACTGCCCTGAGGGAGCTCAGCTCAGCTCGACAGGGGGATCCGAGCCGAGGGGTCGACGTGGCGTCTTCTCTTGACGTGGCGCCAGCACGCTTCTCCGCGTCAGCAGTCTTGCCACATTAAAGTGGACCAAGGCAAATCTCAAAGAATATGCTAGGTCAATGATGTGCAATCAGGAATTGGTAGAATACAAGGGATAATGTGGCATTTTATCCACCCTGAGATTTGGCAGGGTCTAATGAACCAGGTCCAAGTAATAATTACACATTGAAATGACTCTACCATGTTGCAAAACTATCAAAAAGATGCAGTAGAGATGGCCACCAAGCTGCAAAAATTCTAAATAGATTACGTGTTTTTTTTTTTTTTTTCCTCGTTCGTTCGTTCGTTTCTAGGAATGAGCGAGAATAATAGGCTAGATGGTGGGTATTTTTTTTTTTTTTTTTTTGATAAACCATTATTGTATTCAGATTAAAAGTCGAACATGAATACAATCCAAAAAATCCGAAAATATAATGTCCCGAAAAGCATTGAGGAGCTCCCAAGGTCATACCACAAAATCTGACCTGAATGGCAGGCAACTTAGGAGGTTATCTCCGCCAAGTTAGCCTCCCTAAAGATATGCATAACAAGACAGGAGGAGCATTCCTGGAACAGAAGAGCAATGTCCCGCAGGAGAGGATGCGACGATCGGACCCTTCTAGCCTTCTGGATCCAAGCAATAACTATAGCAGAGTCATCCTGAATAATAAGATGATCCGCTTGCAGAATCAACCGAGCATAGACAATGCCTGTCCAGGCTGGTGGGTGGTCTTTGTATAGAGAATAAAATACTAAATTGATTATCCAAGTTTCTGAATAAATATGCTGATTGAATACAAATAATACATGAATATCTATAACACTAAATTGATTATCCAAGTTTCTGAATAAATATACTGATTGAATACAAATAATACATAAATAACTAGCAAAAATTTGAAGCCCGCTGCAGTTTTTCTTCATGCAAAGAAGCAGCATTCATCTTATTTTGTTCCAAAATGTTTCTTTCTTATGGGACAGAGTGAAATAGCTATGATCTATTGCACTGAACCTACTCAAACTGATGCCAGGTATAGCAAGGCATCATCCCAATCTCAAGCAAGCTGGGTGGTATCTGAAATATCACAAAAAAACAAGCAAGTTGATGTTAGATGACAAAAAAAAATTTAGTACATACCTACCTGCATCTCGCATTGTTTTTCTAGGAGACAAATTCATCAGCCCTTTTCTCGCCTATGTAGATAATTGCAATGGAGCATCTGCTTCATTTGCAACTCTGCAGTTATAAAAATTTGTCAAGGATCCATAAGCACATTTCAAATATAGGCAATGGAGCAAAAGAAAAGAATCTGAAAAAGAATGGCTTTGCCTTTCGGATATACCAGTAATGAGACATTGGCTTTGCTTTTTCATTTTTAAAGAAAATAAGATAGAGAGAATTTTTGCTCAAAAGTCTTTTGGCATGAATGGAATGGTGAAATGAAAGCTAATTTTATGTTGATTTGGTGATTTTTGGATCTAGACATACTTAGCTACTTGCATGTCCTTTCCTTGCATACAACTATTTAAGTACAACACGGAGCTCTTGATTGAGAACATCATGACATGTTTAGATTTAAGTTACTAAAAAATAATTATATAATTACTAAAATAGTAGCTTGGTTGATAGGGTCTTTGCCTCACTACCAACAAGTCATGTGTTTGAGATAGGATTTTGCTAGTGACTCGGTTAAATCCAGAAACTTACGATAATTGGTGTGAGTGAGAGATCATGATTCATTTTTTTTTATTTCTTGTTTTCCTCTATCCCTTTTCTTTACCCCCCCCTCCCCGAAAAAAAAAAAAAAAAAGAAGAAGGTTATACATAGACGAAGGCATATCACTAAATTGTAAACAGTTTTGCAATGTTTTAAAAGAATCTTATTTCGAACAATGTGAATCAATACATTTTTATAGTCTTATTTAATTTGTTACCTTTATTATGGTATTGTCAATAAATTTCTACTTTATTTTAAATAATTTGAATCAATAATTTCTTTAGTAGTCTTATTCAACTCGTCATCTTTATTTTGATGCTGTAAATAAATTATTATTTTATTTTGAATAATTTGAATCAATTCTTTCTTTCATAGTCTTATTTAACATGTTATCTTTATTCTAGTATTGTAAATAAATTATTACTTTATTTTAAACAATTTGAATCAATACCTTCTATCTTAGTCTTATTTAACATGCCATTTTTATTCTGATATTGTAAACAAATTATTAATTCTTATTTGATACATATGTGAAAAAATGTGCAAAATAGCTCATATTGATAAAAGTAAAATTATAATAAGCTACACTTGAAAATCTTGATGACATGACGCTAATATCTGTACAATTATATTTTAAGACTATAAGAATAAACATAGGTTCAATCATTAATTATCCAACAAAGCACATCATATGTTAAGTAAAATTTAAAATATTATATGGTTGACTACAAGAAATTTGTTAATATTTTTTATAGATGTCCAAGCGAACGATCTTAAAAGCTTGACTACCTTATAGCTGTAACTACAAGAAGTCTCCACAATTTAGTTAAAATTGTATGGGATATCGTGACATAGTGTAACTCACATCCATGATTTTAATATGCAAGTTTAACTCCCATCAATGATTGGTCATACCGTAGGTGGATGATATTAATTAATCGAAGGAGAAAATTTTCTTCACCTACTAATTTCTGAAGTTTTTATGCCCTATTAAGAGTCCAAATTCAAGGATATAGGTCCTTCATTCTTTGTTGCTCGAAAACATAATCATTTGATTAGCATATATCACAAGTGTTGCCGCCCAGATCGCTATAGCCCGTAGCTATTGATGGCATCGGGTGTTCTGCATCCGCCCGTGGGAGGTACCTCCGGTGCCTCGGAACCTGCAAGAAAGCCAACGTTAGTGACCCGGGCCAGGGATTCCGGTGGGGGCGCTCCGACGGTCAAGTCAGTGACGATCCAGGAAAACAGATCTTCCTGATCGAGCCCCTCTGGATGAGCTCCATACTAGGAGGAGTGAGTGGAGTGTATGAGAGTGTGAGCGCGAGCTGGGGGATGTGGTGGCCAAGGTAGTCTTGCCCTCCTCTCTGGCCTCTCCCCCCTCTCCTCTTTCTCTTTGTGGTGGTTCTCTTGTTGAGAGAATGTTGCTCTCTGGTAATACGAGTGTCGTTACCTTCTTTTTGCTTACTCTGGCTGAGTCTTCTACCTTGGCTTGCTTCGGGGTTCTCCCACGCTGTCAGGCAGGTATGACGAGGTATCGTACCGTAGACGGGACGCCTTCTTTATTGGATAGCTGGGGAAGCTTCCACATGCCTCTGACATTCCTTTTGTTTGCCCTTCTTGGAAGCCTGGCAGGACCTCGACTGTTGTATCGCCGCTCTCGAGAACCGCACTCCTTGGTGGGGTCTTTTCTCCGGTCGTACGGCAGGTCGGTGGAGGGCACGGTGCCTTAATGTGAGCTTCCTTTCTTTCTGGTGTGAATGGCGGCCGTGGGCATTAATAGCGACGTGGCGGGTGCTATCGTACGGTCCTCAGGGGACATGCCACTGTCCTCAGGGGGGGGGGAACGTGCTGCTCCCTTAGTGGTTGGTACTTCGTTTCGCGTTGGGGGCCGAGCTGGGAAGATGGGGCCTGCTTGTAGCGGACCTATCTCGTGGCGGCTCGGTTGTGCGAAGGAGGGCCGAGCTCGGTGCTGGACCAGTGGGGCCCAGCGTTGACCGAGCTCGGACCGACAGAGGTGGACGAGGTGTGCCCAGCCCAGGGAACCCGACCTCGACGGGGCTCCGCGTGGTGGAGGAGGCTTGAGCTCAACTCCAGGCCATGGGGCCTGACCTCGGGCTCAGAAGGTCTGTCTCTGGTGGGGCTTGAGCTCGGCTCCGACCTAGGCATCCCGACCTGGTGGAGGGTGGAGCCCGACTTCGACGGGCGGCTCCGTTGACATCGGGGAGCCCTGCCCAGCGAAGGGGCCTATGAAGGGAATCCAGCATGGCGTCAGATGAGGGCTCCACGTCAGGATCCTTGGCCACGTAAGCGATCTGGTCACATCAACAAGCACAAATTGAATTAAAAGTAGAGGAATATGTTAGAAATTCTCATGAATTAGATTTTCATTGATTATAAATTGATTTTGATTTTATTTTAAAATATACGTTGAGTTAATGTCTAAATGAATAGTAAAAGAGACTATAATTTTTATTATCATATTTGGATTCAATTGTTTTAGTTATATGATGTCATAGATATTGGTGTAGGCCTGATTTGGTTAATGAATTTTGTAATTGGTTGATCCGTTAATATTACTAACTGGACTAGATTCCTGATCCACTCCTATATTTATTTGCCTGTCAAAATTTTAGAACATAAGTTTTGTTTTGTATTTCTAAGAGGATACCTATTCCATTATGGAGACAGGCATAAAAAGAAGATGAAGATGAAGATCTAAACCTTATGATTACTTTCTTTTTCGCATAATGTTACAATAAAGATCATGAATTCTTCAAGATATACATATTTAATTTTTTATTTAATATATTATTTTATATTCTGATTTTTTATATATGATTCAAAATAAATCCTACATAATAGTCATGGATGCTCATCTATTATTATTTTTCATGCACAAATCTTATATAGGCAACATGTTAGTCAAATGGAAACCGAGGCTAACATGCTTTAATCTAAGTACCAAGACCATATTAGCCCAAATAGTTTCCCACTAGCTTGTATTTCTCATTACTAATTTTTAGGTCACAACCAAATTATTGGCTCATCCAAACCGATCCAAAAAGTAAATTGCGGTTGGGATGCATCTTTTGCTCAAAAGGATGATTGACATTGTTTCGCAACATAGACAATTAAATAACCCCACACAGATCTCAAATAATCAATGCCATCCACCTACCCAGATCTCAAAGCAATTGTTGCAAGGATTCGTGCAAAAAAAAAAAAAAAAAAAAAAAAAAAAAGTGAATCCTCTTTTGCTCGGAAGATACGATCCCGTCCAAGGTATCCCACACTACTTTTCAAAAATAAGGATAAAAATGGATTGAATTCAACTGGATCATAAATAATTTCCACCTGGCGTGATTCTTTGATCAGGTTCTATTATTGATCCTGGACTTAGCTTGATAGAAGATTGAGTTGATTTGGATTAGATCCATGATCAAAATTTTCGATCCAACAAGCCATTCGAGTTGGATTAAGTCCACGTATGACCTAATCTTGATCTAAAAAATTTAGACCTGAATTAAGTCCAGATCAAATATAAATAATTATATTTTAATCGACTACTATTAATCATATAAAATAAATAAAAATATAATATTTTTAAAATAAATTAAAATATATAAATAATTATAATATATTTATATTAAAAATATAATTTATAAAAAATTTAATCATAAATTAGAGGTCTATATAATTTTGAATTATAATGATATTATCAAGTTTAGATTAGTTTGGATCCGGATTCAATAAATCAAAATTTAATCTAAAAAAAATAAATTTAATTTTAGAATTTGATCACGACCCGTGAATCTTTAAAAATGATTCGAATCGGATTTACATGGATTGGATCAAAGTAGAGTTTTGCAGCCTTATCCCCTGGATCTCGCCCGGCATTCAGCACTTTCCGTGACGACATGATACCTTGGATTCGGAAGCAAGATGATCGACACCAATCGGCGAGCAGGTGGGGTGTGGTCCCCTCGCGATGCTGTTGCCACGAGAGATTATTTCAAGGACCAGATCCAAATCGACCAGGGCAAATCTAGAGCAAATATGCACGGTGGATAGCGCGCTATCAGGTATTGGTAAAATACAAGGGGCACCGTGGCGTGTTATCCACCGTGAGATTTGGTGTCCAATTCATATCTAAACATTGTGAACTCCCTACCTACCCTGTATCATATGCTACTAATTTCTTCCTCATTATCTAAATTCAATGTCTCCTTACCTTATTCCATGTATTAATCACCTCCATCATTGACCTCCAAACCCTCCATTCTAGATGGATGCCATCTTATATTTAGTTTGGAGGTCAAAACCTTTACCATCCGGCGATCTCCATCCCTATTATGTCTAGGGTTTTATCGTACACTTCTCTATTCTTGAGCTTGTTATATTTTTAGGGTTTCAGTCATTCTCTCATTGTTCTTCTTGTTTCTCTTCATTTGGCTGTGAGATTGTTTTTGTGGACATTGTGCGGCGAGCCGGATCGTCCCGAGGTGAGGTCAGTGAATTCTTTTTCCTGATAATTTTATTTAATTCGTGCAGTAAGGTAGATTAATGATCGTTCTTGTAGCCATGGATAAATTGGGTGATCAAACTTGCGAAGAATCGGGGAAAGGTACTACTGCTTGATGCCATTTAAGAAAATGAGCGTATAGAACTGACAAAGTAGTGGAACCCAATGGATTAGCCTTGAAACTGGAAGAGAAGGCAAAGCCCTAAAGGAGCTAATTGTTGGGAATGGTAAGTTAATGCTGGATTTATCTAGGGTTGCAAACGCTTGGTTAATGTTTTGAGAGTAGTTTGGGTGGATGTGGGTAGAATGAAATGGATTTGGGGCAAAAAGAAATCAGATATGGACCTTAAAAGAACTGGAAACCTTTAGGAAAAAAAAAAAAAAAAAAAAAAAAAGAGGAATGATTGCAAAGGATGATCTCGCCCAATCACGATGTCCGTTTTATATCAGTGTGGTAGTTGACGATAAAATAGGGCATATTAAAACATTAAATTAGATCAAAGGTTGGGTTGAAAAAAGTTGGATGGTCTAAATGTAAAGTTATTAGAGATGAGGATGGAGGTTAAATTGAAATAAAAGAGTCATATGGCAAATGATGTTGGTGTCTGGTAATGAATAAAAACTTCATGGGACTTTCTGGATCTCTTTTCTTTTCCTGTGAAGTTTCCTATTGGAAGGCTGTTCTGCTGATTGAGTTCATGGGATCAGTACTGGAGATGGCAAATTAAGCCCTTACCTTATGGTCTCTTAGTAGGAGGAATTTGGTGTATAGCTTGGATTTTTTTGTTGCAAGGTTTAAAAGACAATAAAAAATATGAAGACACAGTTGAAGCAATCAGAGGAAAGTTAAGAAAAAAGTGATGTGGAATCCAATGCAAAAACAGAAAAGATAGGTTTATCATTTAATGAAAGTTTAATTACTGATTTTTATCTCCGTTGACTGTTATTCGAGAGTACCTAGATAACTCCTTTAATGTTATGACATTTGGATTCCCCTATATATGATTTTATATAAGTTTTGTGTTTGGATCATTCCCTTGGCTAGTTAGATCCTATAATGGACCTTCTTGAACATTGCTGCCATATAACCATGTTCGTATGAATTTTCAAAAATGTCATGGGAACTTGCACCAGGAATCAATTTGCTCATGTGAGGCATAACATCATTTTTGCCAAAACTAAACTTGAAGGATGAACTGATAGAAAAGTGATAGGTGCTCAATTTTACAACTTGAAATTCGATAAAAAAAAGCATTAAAAAAAGGAAAAAGAAGAGCACCACTAGTTGATAGAAAAACAAGACGTACAGAGAGAGCTGAAACTCACTTCCAAAAAAGTAAAAGAAAAAATTATTGCGTGCTTTTAATTAGAAAATAAGATCTTAAGTTAATTGTATCACTTTATACAACAAACTAAATTGTTGCAGGAACCCTCAACCTCAAAAAGCAGTCTCTGGCTGAAGAAAAAAGTTATAATTTATTAGTTGAGGAGTTCTAGAGCAACCATGACTTCTAATAACCTACATAGTTTTGTTCCATTCACCCAAAACAAAAAGAGAGAGAGAGAGAGAAAAAAAGATAAACATGGAATTGATCCTGTTAAAGTTATAATGAAATTTCTAAGTTATTTCTAATCATAGTTGATATATATACTTCCACAAAGTTTCATAAATGGTTTATAAACTTTATTGTAACCTTATGTTCCAACTTTTATTTGCTTCAAGATTTTGAATTGTCAGATACTTGTGATGTTCACATCTAAGTGGATATTTGAACATCATTTCTTTGGGACTGCCCTATCTTCTGTTTGTTGTTAGTTCAGTTTGCATTATGGTTAGCACATCTGCACTTCTCAGAACCTATAGGACAATATATCATTAAGTTTGTTGAAGGAGAACTTACTGTTGATGATATGCTTAAAAAGTTCTTAGTGCACTCAGAAAAAAACTGTGTATGCATGTGAAAACTATTTTATGATGAAAATTGACAAAACTGATGACAGAATGCTCTCTATGCTGTTAGACATGAAGCTATTGTCCAATCCAACAGTTCTATGATTCTCATGATACACATCCAACTGTTTTAATAACCTTCCATCTTATTCAGTGGTGAGGGTTTTAATGATCAAGCATTTATGTTCAAAATCTCCATGTAAAAATGTTATTTATTGTGTTGATATTGCGTGTACTTACATTTATATAAGAGTTGAACATGCTAGATGAAGAAGAAAACTTGAAAACATTGAAAGATGTATTTCTTTTCCTTTAGAATGTTAGCATTCTGATTAGATCAGGATTGCATGCAAGTTGTTGACTTCAGGCTCTTTCTCTGATTTTTGTCTAATTTACAAGGCATTTGATAAAATATTCTTGGCAGCTTAAGTTTACCTGGTGACTATTTTTACTGATACTGCATTAATTATCTTAGGGTATATCTTTTTGGTCGTGGTTTCAGATTGTCAATGATATCCAGAAATGCTGGATAAAATTCTAAGAATTGGAAGGACTGAAAGAATGGCTTAGGGCATTTCTGTAAAAGAAAAATGGGATACTGGGTCGGATGATATGAAAGGACAGTGACAGAGGATTCTTCATACATGGAACAGTTAAATATGATGAGTATGAGATTTCCAAAGCGGTATCTTATTGTTCTGCTGACCTTCATCAGCACAAATGTGTGCTACATCGAGCGTATGGGCTTCTCAATTGCTTACACTGTGGCTGCAGATGCCATTGGTGTGGATCAATCAAGTAAGGGCCTGATACTTTCAACATTCTACTATGGGTATGTCGTGTCACAGGTGCCTGGAGGATGGGCAGCACAAAGATTAGGAGGAAGACGTGTTCTGCTTATGTCATTTGTATTGTGGTCTTCAACATGTGCTTTAGTTCCATTGGACCCTAGCAAGGTCAGTATATTAGTGCTTGCTCGCTTGCTTGTTGGGGTGGCACAGGGATTCATATTTCCCTCCATTCATACAGTGCTAGCACAATGGGTCCCTCCACATGAGCGTTCTCGTTCTGTATCTCTTACAACTTCAGGGATGTACCTTGGTGCAGCTGGTGGCATGCTTCTACTACCAAGCTTGGTGAAGTACAAGGGTCCTCGGTCAGTTTTTGTGGTTGAAGCTGCATTGGGTGCCATCTGGTCCATCCTTTGGTTTAAATGTGCTAGCGATCCACCCCGTTCTGATCATCCTAAGGCAATGGCTGCTGGTTTTGGGGAGTCTTCATTGCCTTTGACTCGGCTAAAAGATAAGATGAGATTGCAAAATACTGGAAGTTCTCTTAATGCCACTAAGATCCCATGGAAAAGGATAATCTTTAGTTTGCCAGTTTGGGCAATCGTGGTGAACAACTTCACTTTCCATTATGCATTATATGTGCTTATGAATTGGTTGCCAACATATTTTGAACTCGGCCTTCAGCTCAGTCTTCAGGAAATGGGATCTTCCAAGATGCTTCCTTATCTGAACATGTTTATATTTTCTAATATAGGTGGGGTGGCAGCAGATCACTTGATTACAAGAAGGATCTTATCAGTGACAAGGACTCGTAAACTTTTGAATACCGTTGGGTTCATCGTAGCTGCTTTTGCTTTGATGGCCCTCCCATATTTTAGAACTTCTACAGGGACTGTGCTCTGTTCTTCACTCTCTCTTGGCTTTTTGGCTCTAGGAAGAGCAGGATTTGCTGTAAATCACCTGGATGTGGCTCCAAGGTATGCAGGCATTGTCATGGGAGTTTCTAATACGGCCGGCACGTTGGCTGGTATTGTTGGTGTGGGGCTCACAGGGAGCATTCTGGAGGCCGCAAAGGCTGCTAATCTAGATCTTTCAAGCTCTGAGAGTTGGAGATCCGTATTCTTTGTTCCAGGATACCTCTGCATATTCAGTTCTATCATTTTTTTAATATTCGCAACTGGAGAAAGAATTTTTGAGTAACAAAGCATTACCATGGACATTTTTTCGTTCAGAAGTCCATTGCCAAAGTTTTGGCAGGAGATTTCAATTTAATACATTTGGTACATTATCCAGATGCTAGTTCCTTTACACTGATTTAGATTAATTTGGTGCCATTGTATTTTGAAGCATTGTAATGAGTAAACAAAATGGAATGTTAAGAATGGAAAGTGAGGTTCTCGGGATCAAGTTTATTTCTTTATAATTTTCATTTTCTGTCCTTGTATTGGCCATGTCACTTGAGATCATTTGCTTGTAATTTGGGCAATGTCATTGCTTGATAAGGAAGAGACTGAGTAGAGGCTTTGACTTCCCAATATCATATGTATTCCTTTCTAATGAAATGTCTGTTTTTTTCTGAATATTTATATGTGAAATAAGTATTTATATGTGAAATAAGTATTTTGATAGTCAGAGTATAGAACTATACACCATTCAAGGTGCATGCTGGGGCACTGAGTTATGATAGAACAACTCGGATAGAATGTACCTATAAATAGCATATGCTTAGGCAAATGCACATGGTGCCATGATTGGTGGGAACCGTTAAGATGGACTTAGGTAAGAGTTGATTCCTAGATATTTGTGGGCTTTTCATTTGATAGTTATTTATGTGTTCTTCTTATTTGCACCTATTTGGACTACCTCGAAGTAGTGTTTGGGAGAGAAGAAACCGAAGGAAGTGCATTTCATAACTTAATCATGTCTTTACCATCGGGGCAAATAAAATATTCAAGCACTTTTTGTCACGTCCCGAATTCAACACCGGAATCGGCTACGCGATCGGTTGCACAAATTCTAGATTTTATTTTAGAGATCATGCAAAGTCTAGGTATACAAAAAGTCAACCATATCAAATTAAAACTATTATTATATAAACAATCAAGTAACAATTGTACAATTCATTTTTAAATCGATATTACTAATTGGTCTACTGATTCACAAATATCAGTAATCGAAACTAACTCTAACTAACTAACTCAGCATATATGAAGCTTTGTCTCACGCCCAGTCCAAATCCTGTCACACATCCTGAGTCTCTGAAAAATCAAAAGGTAGGAAGTGAGCTATACAGCCCAGTAATGTATCCACAAGATCACTCCAATTAATAATATAAATTTCTGAAACAATAAAGTACCAGTATATTATGTCATGCAATCAAATGATTTAAACCTCATGTATTACAGAACCTTGATAACTTTACATTTTTCCTTTAGAATTTTCATTAAGTAACCTTTATCTTTAGGGTTCTGGACTAGCCACGGTCATGTACCAGCCCATGACTGGCAACCACAAAGCGACCATGCATACTATGGTCAGTCCTGCTCACGTACTAAGCCCGTGGCTCGGCTGTCCCACGTACTATCCGCCCGTGGCCGGCTCCTACGTACAAAGCCTATGGCTCAGGCTGTATAACCACGGTGTTACCGTAGCATGGCTAGACCAAATACCGTATTTACTTCATTAACACTTGTCAAAACATATCTTTTATGACCTCTCGATAACCGGTATCGTGGTCCAACCCACTCGATAACCGATGTCATGGTCCAACCCATTTTAATAACCGATATCGTGGTCCAACCCACTCGATATACGGTTTCATGGTTCAACCTATTTAGCAATCCGGTATCATGGTCCAACCCATCCGGATATCAATTTTCTTTATAACATCATGCATGAAAATAATGACAATAAAAATGATAAAACCACAGTTCTATCACAAGTAAACAACTATGCCATGACATATAGTACCACACGTGCAAATATATATAACATATATACTTAGATCAAGCCAGGCCATAATAAATTTATGCATAAAGGAATGATCAATACAGAATTCCTTACCTTAATACGCTATTCTTAGTATTTCCGATATTAGTCAGTACCCGAATTTTATGCGATGTCTCCCCGCTCAGAAAACTGATTCCCTACATTAATAAATAATTTAATTAAAATCTAAAATTTCAAATTTCACGAATCTCGAGAAAATCCCTTGATTCTCTCTCTTCTTCCTCTCTCCTCTTCCTTCTCTCTCCTCTTTCTCTCTCTTCCTTCTCTCTCTTCCTTCTCTCCTCCTTCTCTCTCCTCTTATTATTATTATTATTATTATTATTATTATTATTATTATTATATATATATATAATTTTTTTTTCTTTCTCTTTTTTTTTTTTTTTCACTGGACTGTACAGAACATCCCCACCCTCTTTTTTTTTCCTTTCTTTCTTCTCATCTCTTCTTTCTTTCTTTCTCTTTTCTTTTCTTTCTCCTGAACGACTTCCCTTATTCAATCCTGCCACCGTCTCCCCCAAACCATCCCTCCACTGCCATCGGAAAAATGAAAGGAAGGGAACCATTGACGCCGTCGGCCATCCGGCCACTGCCGGAAACCCAAAACCCATCCCCTCCTCCCATCCTGGCCGGATAATCCCAAAAGAACTCCTGTCGGTCACCTATATTCATGCCAACCCAAGAAAGGACGAGGCTGGAGAACTTACCAGCGAGGTCGACGTCCACCGGAGGGGTACGCATCCCGAAAAGAGCCGCGGCACGAGAGAAGGCTTCGTCGGCGTTCACCACAGAAGAGAGTTTTTTTTTTTTTTTTGAGATCGATCGAGGCACACGGAGGAATTTTTATAAGGATTAATCCCTCTCCCGCATGCCTCGATCTCCCCTCTCCCACACGCCTCTTCCCTCCGAGTCCTCCGGCAAAATCTTCGGCAAGCTCCCCCTCCCCTATTCCGTTTCTTCTCCATTTTTTTTTTATAAACTGGTTTGGGTTGAAGTTGGCTGGGCCTGCCGACTTCAGCCTGGGTATTACACTTTTCATGCATGGCAAGCCCAAACTGATCACAGCCAGAGCTTTGGCTGTGGTAGAGTTATCTTAGGACAACATTCACTAATTACTTGGAAACATGATCACTTAACAACTCAATTGCCCAAAATTCTGACACGATGTAGTAAATTTTAGTAATATATCTAGGAGAAGAATAAATATGGCACAAACTTGGGTCAAATACTTAGAGCAACTCCAATGTCCGTCAATGAAAGAAGTCAATCATATATAAAAAGAAGTCATATTCACCATGAATCTTATGGGTACCCTAAATAAAGATTCAAGGTTGGAATGCTTTTTTGCACTGCACTGCTCAAGAAATCTTCGTGGTTTGGAGAACAATACTAATCAGAATCTAAGATATTCTCCCTATGTGGATCCAAGTTAGATCTTATGAGTTGACATTCCAAGCGATCAAATAGTCGTTTATGATTAGCAACTCGGTGTAGAATGGTCTGTTCTCCCTTACAATAGAGAGAGAGAGAGAGAGA
Source organism: Areca catechu (assembly GCA_021397845.1). NCBI lineage: Eukaryota > Viridiplantae > Streptophyta > Magnoliopsida > Arecales > Arecaceae > Areca > Areca catechu. The sequence continues at coordinate 97,211,155 of CM038048.1, read as the reverse complement.
GAGAGAGAGAGAGAGAGAGAGAGAGAGAGAGAGAGAGAGAGAGAGAGAGAGAGAATATTCTATTCAGATAATGCATTCCAGATATTCCAATCCAATCTATTCCAAATTTAACCATCCATATTGAGAGATGAACAATATAAGACGAGACAAATATATTCACTATAGTTGAATCTGAACTTTAGCGGTGCTTTTTTTGACCTTTCCTGATATTTTTAAGCGTCGCTAAGTAATTTCCCGACGTTTTGTAAAGCGCCGCCTATGTGAGCGTTGGGATGCAACCTGCCGATGCTTGAAAAAAGCGTCGGCATTTGCCGACGCTTTAAAGTGTCACTAAATTTTTATTTATCGATGCTTTAAAGCGTCGCTAGTTTTAAATCTAGCGATGCTTTAAAGCGTCGGTATTTAGCGACGCTTTAAAGCGTCGCTAGACTGAAACCCTAGCGATGCTTTAAAGCATCGCCAGTTCCAGGTTTAGCGACGCTTTAAAGCATCGCCAGTTCCAGGTTTAGCGATGCTTTAAAGCGTCGCCAGGTCCAAACCTAGCGACGCTTTAAAGCGTCGGTAGATTTTTTTTTTTTTTTAAAAATAAACAGCCATATATACAAATCCATAACCTGTATATATTATGAAAATGAAACATTCAAACCTGTATCACATCCAACATACACAAACAAATGAAAATATTCAAACCTGTATCACATATCACATCCAACATACACAAACACAAATACAAAGCAAATATAAAAAGTTATATATATATATATATAAACATATCAATCCAAGTTCAAATAAACAAAAAGACATACATAAATAATAAAAAAATTATCTGGCATCACTGATCCGTGGGAGGCTGGTCGTCGTCAGGTCTGCGACTCGCAGATGCACCAGGAACCTGCAAGATATACATCAGGAATTATAATACATACATTATATATATTCTAAATTATTAGATATATACAAAATTAATAAATAATTACATACCTGAGATGACATGAACATATGCAGCACAGATATAACATGCTCTAGCTGAGACCTAATGGTCTGCATCTCTGCTCTGTCTGCATCACGTGTCTGTCGGAGCTCTGCTATCTCCTCCTGGAGCTGACGAACATGTAACTGATCATGACTCTCTCTAGTATCCCGAGTATATCTACGCACCTCAGATAACTGAGTAGGGGTAACTCCAATCCCATAACCCCTCACTCGTCCAGGACGCTCTGGTCCCATCAACTCCGAGAATACCTCAGCCTCGATGCGACTGCTCTGTGTAGATGATGAACCCTCGCTAGCACGCTCGGAGATCATAGAGGTAGCCCTATTTTATATTTTATAAAAAACACATATATCAATATTTAATAAAAATAAAAATATAAATCATAATATAACATAAATAAAAAAATACATATATATCTCTGGACTCGTCCCGAATAAAACTGCCATCCTGGTGAACGTGAGTCATCCGATAGAACTCCACCTCACCAGGCTCCCTCCCCTGCTGATCAGCCTATGTAAAGAATAAATATTACAAAAAATCCAAAATAACATATCTTATTTTCCCGTACCATGATACATGGCACATGCATGATACATGATGATACATGATGTTAAAAGTAAAAGTGTACTAAAAGTATTATAGGATGAGAAACATACAAACTCATGCCTGAGCCGTGCATAACTCTTGGACCCCGCTGTGTGAGGAACAGACTGAGTAGCTCGTGCAACTCTACCAATATCAGAATACGTCTGCAAAATAAAATTAAAACAATGTTATATATTGTATAAATATAATTATGACAAGTGAAAATTAATAAATTTTGAAGTGTTTGATGATGCTACAAACCTGTGCTCTCTCGGAGAACCGATAGTGCACCAGCTCCATCCACTGATGAGGGTGAACATCAGGAGGACAGGTAGCTACAACCTGCTCCTCTGTCCTACCCTCTAGCTTGTAGTCTCTCTTCAACTTCGTCCTATATTCTTTCCACTTGTGATTGAGAGATATAAGCACAAAATCAGATGAATCTGAAGGAAGAACGAACTTGCTCTACAATTTAATTAAACAATAAAATAAATATTAAATGAAATAAGCAATTCAATTGTTAAAAACCTAAGATATAAAATAATATATTAATTCATCTACCTGCACAACTCGTAGCATTTCTATTTTATATGCAGGAAGCATGTCGTTCCACTTCGAATAATTCAGGGGACATAGCTGACCACGGCATGCTACTGTCCCCAGAAAGCTAGTCAACAAGCTAGCAGCTTTCTTAATAGGCTGCCATAGCTTGTTGCACTCTATCACTATCCTCTCACCCTCAGGTAACTGCCACATATCACGGACTAATGTGGGTCCTCGCCTACGCCCGAGTCTCCCGGATCCATCTACAAAAAAAAAAATACAGAACATTGTATTTCAAAACTATTGCATATGCATGAATTGAAATGAGATAGAATTATTAAATTATGTACCCTGTATCTGTATATCATCGACGATAGGCTCATCATCAGGATGATCCATAGAAGGATCGTGATATGCGGACTCGGAGGGAATAACGTCATCCTGAGGTGTAGAGGTAGTAGCATCGGCCTGATGTGCAGAAATAGAGGGACTGCCATCAGACCGATGTGAAACTGATCAACTGCCCTCGGGCTGCTGTGATGAAGAATTATCAGCCTCGGTCTGGAAAAACTGAAATTGTACATCTGCTAATCGCTTCCTTCGAGGCATGGTGTACCTAACCTGCATTATTTAAAAACAAGTCAGTCAACATTATAATCAATTTATAACGAAAATGAATTACAATTTAAAATATAACATAATCATTAATGCAAAAAATGTAAACCATCTTACAAACTACTTACTTGTCATAATCAACCAGTTGTACCTTCATCGGAATCCAACCTAACCAAAATGGTTATATCATTTATATGATCATCCGGTACAATATTATAAGGCATACACTGAGTGTAAGTATCATCATCATCTTCTTCCACCCTTTTTCCCATGTCATACAAGTCTCTGGGTTTTGTCTTAATAACAGTAGCCCATTCTTTATCTTTCGAGTCTTGTACATAAAAAACTTGTCGAGCTTGAGATGAAAAGATAAATGGATCATCCTTCAATAACATACCTGTATGAATCAATCTTGAAAAATTGATAAGTATGAATTCGTTTGAGTCCTTTTTCAAATCTCTCGGTGTATTTATATTCACCCAATCGTATCGAAATAATACAACTTTAAAATTTCCATAATAATCCAACTCCAAAATATCTTTAAGTATACCATAATAAGATTTTTCATCTGCTTCAACCATAATACCACTGTTCTGAGTTTTCCTAAGTTTCTCGCGCTCCTTGGTATGAAATTTAAAGCCATTTATAATAAAACCATTATATTTGTTCACAATATAATTTGGACCTATGGCAAGTGCAATTAATTCTGCTGAACTATTTTTCTCCATCAGTACCGGTACCTAAAAAATATAATATCAATTATCGATCATTTATTCGATGTTAAAAATATATAAAATTATTATACGACTTATATATACTAACCTGATTGGCAAGCCAATTAGGGAATAACTCAACCAACCATCTTTGTTCAATCCTTGGATTAGGACGAGTGGAATGATTGGCTTATCGTTGTACAGATAAAAATTCACTGCATGACAATCAAATATAAGTTTGACAACAACATGTCTAATATTTAGTATTTTCCATGTGTAGATAGACTAACCTGCGATAGTCAGATATTATGTCACTATGTAGCAATACATAACGGTGTGCTTGTGACATGGATTTATGATCAAGAACAATACTTTCAGCTTTTCCTATAAATCTTCCGGATGATGCAAATTTGTATAGATCTGTATTCTCCATAGTATCACCATGACGTTGAGGTCGATTGAATACAGTCTCAACACCTTCGAGATATCTTGAACAAAATGTTAAACACTCTTCAGCAATATATCCCTCTGCTATTGAGCTCTCAAGATGGACTTTGTTTCGTACATAATCCTTCAAACGTACAAGATACCTTCAAAAAGTATGATATTTATATCATATTAAATAATGAAAAAGTTGTATAAATTATAAAATTTAAGTTTTACAGCATTACCTCTCGATAGAGTACATCCATCTGTAGTGTACCGGTCCACCAAGTTTAGCTTCCGAAGCTAGGTGAATGAGTAGATGAACCATAATCATAAAAAATCTAGGAGGAAAAATCTTTTCCATCTGACATAATATAAGTACGACTTGAGACTACAACTGATCAAGCTCCTGAGGATCAAGAACCTTAGAACATAATGCCTTGAAGAATGATGATAACCGTAAAACAACATAATAACTTGTTTTGGCATTGACAACCTTAAAGCCAATGAAAGAATATCTTGCATTAATATATGTCCATCAGACTTTTAAGATTTGAAATTTTGCGTTCTTTCAGATTCACACATCGTGAAATATTTGAGGCATATCCATCAAGAACTTTGATATTCTTTAAAACTGTTAGGAAGAGATCTTTTTCTCGACTAGACATTGTATAACATGCATGAGGGATATAAGTTCTATCATTTGCAAGTACTTGTGGATGAAGTTCATGTCGGATGCCCATTTCTTTTAAATCAAGACGCGCCTTCATGTTATCTTTAGTCTTTCCATCAAGATTTAATATTGTTCCAATCAAATTATCATAAACATTCTTTTCTATATGCATAACATCAAGATTATGCCGGAGTATATTATGCTCCCAATAAGATAAGTCAAAGAATATGCTTCTTTTCTTTCATAATTGTTTAGTATGCTGATTGGTAGTTGCTGTGATTATATCATCATCATTTTCAACTTCAAAGAAATTATCCGGATCCTCGAACACTACCGTATCTAAGGTGCAAGTATTGACTTCCTCTGATACTTCTTCTTGTACCGAAGTCTCAACATCATCTCTTCCTCGATTTTTAGAGGACTTTGTTATCTTGCCATAACTATGTCTGATACCAAGCATTTGTCTACGAATATCAGAACCAGAAGGTAGAATTGGAGCAGATCCCAACTCTATAGTACTATCAAATAAATCCTTCTGAAATCGAAATGGATGATTTGCCTCCAATCATCGACGATGTCCCATATAATAGAACTTTCCTCCATGTTTTAACCAAATTGAATGGGTTGATTCACCACAAGAAGGACGTGCAACTCGTCCCTTAGTGCTCCAGCCAGATAAATTAGCATATGCAGGAAAATCGTTAACAGTCCATAATAGAGCTGCCCGCAGATTGAATGTTTGGCCATTCGAAGTATCAATTGCACTGATACCCTCCCACAATTGTTTCAATTCATCTATTAAAGGTTGTAAGAAAATATCAATATCATTATCTAGACCCTTATCACATCGAATGACCATTGATAAAATAAGTGAAGACTATTTCATGCATATCCATGGTGGCAAATTATAAAGAATCAGTACAACTGGCCAGGTGCTATAGACAGAACTTAAGGTCCGAAATGGATTGAACCCATCACTGGCTAAACCCAACATGACATTACGAGCATCAGATGCAAAATCAGGATGCCTGTCATCAAATGCTTTCCATGCTAAACTATCCGCTGGGTGTCTCAGCATTCCATCTTTTGTACGGCTTTCATCATGCCATCTCATTGACGAAGCTGTCTTTGATGATGCATAGATCCTTTTCAATCTAGGTACAAGAGGAAAATAGCGTAATACCTTCGCCGGCTTTTGTTTAATTTATGTTGCATCCAATTCATCTAATCCCTCACTCTCATTTTTTTTTTGCTTCGTCCATCGTGAACATCCACACACATGGCACGACTCTTGATCGGCATGTTCTCCCCGATATAATATACAATCATTTGGACAGCTATGAATCTTTTCGTATCCAAGATCCAATTTCTTTACTAATTTTTTTGGCTTCATAACAAGATGTTGGTAAACTAGTACCTTCAGGAAATGCATCCTTTAACAACTTGAGCAGCATAGTAAAACTCTTGCCAGACCATCCATTCAAGTATTTTATATGAAACAAATGCACAAGAAAAGAAATTTTTGAAAAGTTCTTGCAACCGGCATATAATTCTTGATATGCATCTCTTATCAGCTTATGATAACGATCTGTTCCAACATTAGTTGGGGGTATCTGCTCTCCATCATATATAGATTCAGTAAATATATGATCCTCAGGTAACCCAGCTGCTACTTGTCCTCCACTGTAATCTCCAGGATGTTGAGTACCGTATTCAAAAGCATCTCTGAGCAAACCCCTGATATCATCATCTCTTGCAAGATTTTTCTGTTGGTTACTGGATCCAAAATCAGGTATATGTTCCATGTTAGAGGTTTGGTTACATGTAGATTGTAACCTTAACTCTCCATGAAAAAATCACTCAGTATAACCTCTTAAAAAACTATTCCATACTAAATGTTCTTCAACAATATTTGGATATAGAGAACTGGAATTTACACATTTTTGGCATGGACATAAAATCTTCCCACTGATACTACTTCTCTCCATACCAAATTTAATGAAATTCTGTACTCCATCAAGATATTCTTTGCTATTCCTCGGTTTAGTTATCCAACTCTTATCCATTATAAGAAAAAGCTAACTGAAATAAACAAATATTTATAAGAACAGAATAAATTTAAAATAAGTTTATTCAATAGATCAATTACAGTATTATTAAATGCACCCTATCACCAACTAATAGATAAAGAGATCCTATCCCATTCAAGAATTGCATTAATTATTTAGGTCATTTACAGTAACCAAAGGATACACAATAGAAGTTCTAGAAAAATTTCGGCAGCATTTTCCCTTAGTTCTCCCCATACAAATAAATATGTATGAGGAGAACTAAAAGGAAATGATATCCGAAATCTATCTGGAACTCTATCCGTACCGTTTGATTACTGTAAGCACCTATAAAATTATTTGCAATTTTCAAACTATCCAAACTGGACATTCAATTGACCACTGTACATATTTCTGCCATCCGTACAAAAATTAAATAATTGTATGGATCGTGTAGAATATGTACTTTAATCAATTGACGGGTCTATGTTTCAATGCAATGCAAGTTTTTTAAAAAATATATAAAAAATCATAATTGATCGTAACAAAACTACAGATGGTATTGAAATCAAAGATTTGCAATAATGAAACTAACCTTAAAGCATAACATGCTCAGTAAGATGCAGGTATATACCAAGAAATTTATAAATAAACATAAATAATCTACTAAGAAAAGGAACAATAAATAATAAAAAGTAAAGAGGAGGCTCAGTTATATACTATTTAATCCGCAACTAAATCAAAATGACTACAATCGGTTGCCTACAAAAGAAGGCCATCCAAGATTGTTGCCATTAGAAACAGTTGAATCAGCCAAACATACATCGCATAATCATCATAGCCTCCATATACAAACCTTAAACCAATTTTAAAATTGATTACAGAGTTTCTTTAATCTCCAAGCAGTCAAGTACCTGAAAAGAAAAGATAACAAAACAGGTAAAGCATATTTTTCTTAATGCATGAGGGAAAATGCACGAGGTAAAGCATATTCAGCATCTGTCTCCACAACAGAGGAATGATAAACATGTAAGTGACACTCCTAACATAGTCAAAGAGCCCAGACCAATAATGTGTAAGCTTATTCACATTAAGAAATAAATGGCAGCCAAATACACAAGAAACATAATAAATACCAGTACCAATCATCACGTTCACTAAAAAAAAAATCCTTTTGTAGCTAATCATTTATTGGGAAAAATTGAAAAACTCAACACGAGGGAGGAGAAAGAAATAATAGTAACATGGTCACATCCTTTTAACATGAGCATAGTCCAAAAATATTAGAATATATAATATCATGAATATGTAGGGGGCCACTCATTATTTTGATGCCAACTCCAATCTCCAGAATGTTCTCGGGCACAAAGAAAGCTATCTAATTTAGGTACTACCCATCTAATATGCTTTATACTTTCAAAAAGCTCTATTTTCTAAAACTATATTACCCAAAGTTATCTTAGACATGACCTTAACCTGACACACTATTAAGCCCAATCTACTTCATCAACAAAAAGTGATTGTAGTTCAGAAAAATGGTCTTAAATTCATCTTGTCCCTCACATGTTGGGGCTCCATATTTTCCTATGGCGGTGAAAGTTGGTGATAAGTAGGCCCCAGCACTCGAGTCCATTGACAACTGATTACCATGGACTATGTTATTTCATTGACCAAAATTGGACATATATATTCTAATTTTCGCATGCCATTCAAGCCCTTTTGTCATCCATAATGGGAGGAGAAAAGGAACCATTATAGCGCGAAAAAAAACAAAGTGTATAACTTTTAAAACAATTGACAAGATTTGATTAAAGCCCTAGATTGGTGACGAAATAAGTGGTCACTAACATATAATAATTAATCCTAATTTGTTTATTGCCATGTGATTAATATATACATGTTAATTTTGTGTATTAATTATATATCAATGCATATCAAGTAAGTTTGCATCTTCGTTCGTTCAAATCATAGCTACATCAGTGCGCTATCAAGTCAATTTATTTGCATGATTTGTGAAGTAATCTCGTAGCTAACTTCATTACATACATTCAACTACTTCAAATTAAAGATGCTGGCATAAACCAATCAAACTCCTTATCATATTATTAGAAATACAAAATGTTTTTGCCTTGATATATATTAAAATAAATGTATTCATTTTGTGTTCATTCCTGATCAATGCAAATAGGTTTTTTTTTTCCCCTTTTAATGATACGTTGAATTTTGTCAAATGTGATGCATAATAATAGGTGAAGCAGATGGACAATTTTAACAGCAAGTCAACTAATAGTGTTTGTATGATATCTTGGACTTCCATTGCCAAGTGTAGTGGTAACAGCAATTGTCATTAGTTACTTTCAGCACATGTCCTTCATCCTTGCATCCACTTGACATGACCTAATGTGGCCTACAGGTCCCACAACATCGATAATTGATGTCTCCCACATTAAAACTTAAGGCTAAGCTCAATTTAAAAAAAGACAACTTAGTTGACATATGAGACTTTGGATTAATGCACAGCTAGTCATCTACCATTCAGCAGGGTGCTAAAATTCACATTCACCAATTTCAATGCTCCAATCATCCATTATATATGAAACATATGGGCACCTAATATCTATCCATTTTTTTTTTCCTTTTTGAGTAATAATGGAGCAGAAACTCTGCCACACTGCTTTCATTCAAATTAAACATCAAAAAGCCAAATAGAGTACAGAAATCGAAGAAAATATCTATCCAACATCATCCCATGCATTATTTTCAGATGCAATGAACCTCCCCATTGGAACATGATCATATATATTAGCTAGGCCCCTAGGGACCCAAAATCTTGCACAAGTTGACAGAAAATTAGATCTCTCACACAGTGTTCGAATCCAACATAATAAATCTTTGAGTCCGGATTGGAGGAACTATATATCGGCCGGAGGAGGAGGAGGAGGATGAGTCCGGATTGGTGAATTAAAATGGGGATCAAATACCAACACTTTCAACTAAAAATTTATATTTAAAAAAAAACTTAAAACCAGATTGGAGGAACTATCGGCCGGAGGAGGAGGAGGTGGTGGTGGTTCGGCGCTTGGAGGAACTATCGGCCGGAGGAGGAGGAGAAGGTTCGGTGCTTGGACGGGTGCTGCGTCGGCGGAACGGGAGGAGGACGCCGAGAGGAGGAGGAGGAGGAGGGGGGGGGGGGGGGTGAGGCGGCGGCTCGAGAGATCTAGGGCTCGGGCAATGGGGCTTTGGGGAAGTAGGGAGTCCGGCGACGCTTATAAGCGTCGGCAAAGATCGGCGATGCTTATAAGCGTCGGCAAAGATCGGTCATGCCGACGCTTTTCAAAAGCGTCGACGGATTCGATGGCGATGGTAGGATTGGAGTCCGCCGACGCTTATAAGCGTCGGCAAAAGTCCGGTTAGGCGTCGGTATTTGCCGATGCTTAAAAGTATCGGCAGACTTTGGGATACTGCCGATGCTTCTGAAAAGCGTCGGCGGGTTCCGACTCCTCCCAATGCTTTCCCTAAGCGTCGGCAGGGAAGCGTTGTCCTTCCCCTGCTTTGCTGTAGTGATTATAGTAGAAACAGGATAAGGAACTCACTCAAAGACCACACTTTCAGTTTTGTTCTCACTAGACAAAGCAAGCACTGACTCAACAGCACACTCCTTAAACCATGGATGCCATTGCACTGCTACAGACAAGCTTCTCTAGCAAACAACACACACCCAAACTACACAAGACTCGAATTCCACACTCACATATGTTGAACAAACTACTTATATGACCATTCCCTATCAGAGATTCAGAAAAGCTAGGAGGTCATGCTCATGTTCACTTCTATCTCCGTCTCCTCCTTCACATGGTTGCCAGTGCTTCAAACCTTGGCTCCTTGTGCTGAAATTTTTGCTTGACATACACATCCATGTAGTCCCCAAAGACGAACTTGGGGTACAAAGGTTGGGATTCTTCTCCGGTGCTTGCTGGAGCTATGGTGGCCTTGAGGGAGGGGTTGCAGAAGGATGCAATGGAGCGGCGGTTGCCGTTGCTGGTGGTGAGCACGCGGTGCCACACGCTCTTGTATCGCCCATTGCTCAGCACCTCTATCTGATCTCCAATGTTGATCACAATGGCATTGGCTACAGGCTGGACATCGATCCACCGGCCATCTTTAAGTATCTGGAGGCCGCCAACTTGATCATCTTGGAAGAGGAGGATGACACCACCGGCGTCGGTGTGAGCACGGAGGCCATTCACAAGGTCCAAGCGTGGGCAAGGTGGGTAGTGGCTCACCTTGGTCCCAAAGAAGGGCTCATGCTCGCCATCGCCAGAGAACAAATTCTTTATGTAGCCCTTCTCCAAGCCCAAGTTCTCATCCATTACTTCCATCACCTTTTCAGCTAGTATTTTGAGCTCTCTCCTGTATTCCTTCATGGTTTCCCTGAAAGTTTGACCAAAATTTAAGAACATCATCCCCTTGTTGTTGAAGAGGACTATGTTTTTTGAGAAAGATTAACTAGCATTATGTAGACGCTGTGCATTGGTACGTAGGTCAAGTTTAGCATTTAGCAAAACTACATAGTTTTGCTTTTTTTTTTTTTTTTTTTTATTCCCTGGCATGAAATTCTAGAGTCACCACATATATCTGCAATAATAAGCAGAGTTTCATATTTACTGTATGATACAACCATAGAACAAGTTTCTATGATTCTTTTTCTCCAGATCATATATAGCTCACAATAATATATGGCCCTTATAGTTGAGTTATCATAGCTATATTTTTGGTTATATATAACTTATGTAACATATACCTCCATTACTTTCTTTTCATATTTCAGCATTTTAATCCATATGACTTGCTGTTTAGAAATTCCTGAACAAAAATCCAAGAAGAAATACACACAATCTCCTGAGAATTATCATTTATCATTGAAACCAAGAATAATATTTAGATAAACTGCCATCCCACAAGTGGATTAAATAGGCCGATAAAATCTGGAAGTCGGAAAAAGTAGTCAACTCTTGATATAATTGGGGTTGCTGAGACTTTGTTCTTGATTCACAAAATCAACACAAAATTCTGTTTCCATTGGAATTATAACAAAAAGAGAGAAGAATGAATGGTACATGTACGCTCATGAAGGTGGCAGTCTAATAGTTATATATCTCTTCTTGTATGATTCATGCAGAACCTCTGATAGTTCCCAACAGATAGGCCCAGAAAACTCTAATTAAGGTAGAGAATGGAAGGCTTACTTGAACTCAGGGGGGTTGGATGGCCATTCATTATCATCCTGGAGAAAAAACACATCCTCCCAATCCACATCATCCAACCGCTTAATAGCACCACCCTCCTCAACTTCTTGATCCTCCATTTTGTTCAACAATTGGACAGGGTTGGATTTCTTGAAACCTTCTTCTCTCAGCTTGTAGCATTCAGAGCTCACCTTCTTAACTCGTTCGAGAAGCTCCACTGGAATCCCATGATTCACCAGCTAAAAGCGATAACAAGATCGAATGGATGGAGTTGGCATTTAGTTCATAAGACAATGCAAGAGAAAGAACAAGAAATAATAAGAAACCACCCATAGCCTATGGACTGGTATGTGCTATCAGCTAACCTGAAAGAATCCCCATTCTTGGCATCCGTTGGCGATCTGAGCCATAGTTTGTGCCCTTTCCTTGCCATCCAGCTTTGAGTAGTCGATAACTGGAATCGCCATATCCATCAGCAATTGTAGTTCCAGAGAGAGCTTAGATTAATTTAGGACAAGCTCAGGAAGTATCTCCACTGCGCTGGATGACTAGAACCGGAGGTAAGGGTGTCCTTTTTGTTGGGAGTGTTTTCAGCTCATAAAAATATATTTGGAAGCAAAGAACAAAGAAAGAAAATGGATGATGAATATGATGGAAAAAGAACTTCTCTCAATTGTATTTTCTATTTTTTTTTTATTTTCATAACAGCCTTCTTTTCTTGGCTTCCAAGAGACTACATAATAGCTATCCAAGTGGCATACATACAACCTAATACTACATAATAGCCATCTATGTGGCATACATGCAACCCACAACTACATTGACAAAACATAACAAGAGAGAGAGAGTTTAATATAAATATAAATAAAGCATTAATTTTTAATACTCTCCCTTAATGCTTTGTTCTTGAACACCCATGAGTTTTCTAAAATATAAAAATTTTTCTTTAGGAAGTGCCTTGTTAAATATGTAAACTACTTGATCTAGAGTCTTTACATACTTCATTTGAATTTCTCCTTCTTCTACAACTTTACGGATAAAATGATACTTGATTTTGATGTGCTTTGTTTGGTTATGATATATGGGATTTTTTGTCATAGCAATGGCTGATTTGTTGTCACAAAATAATATAGTGGCTTCCTCTTGCTTTTCACCAATATCTTCTAAAATTCTTCTCATCCAAATTGCTTGTTTTGAGGCCAATGTAGTTGAAACATATTCCGCTTCTGTTGAGGATAATGCAACGGTTTCTTGCTTCTTTGATGCCCAAGAACATATGCCGGATCTAAAGGTAAAAGCATAACCCGATGTGCTTCTCATATCATCTAGATTTCCAGCCCAATCACTATCAAAAAATCCAAACAATTTTAGCTTTGTGTTTACTTCTCTCCTATAAATGATGCCAAAATTTTTGGTACCTTGAATGTATCTTAAAACTCTTTTTGCTGTCCTAAAATAAAGTTTACTTGGTTGATGTATAAAACGAGACAACAAACTTGTAGCATACATGATATCCGGCCTTGTAGTAGTAAGATATAATAGACTTCCAACCAAACTTCTATATAAAGTTGCATTTGCATCTTCACTTCCATCTTCCTTTGAGAATTCTTCATTCACTACTAAGGGTGTTGGCACCGGGTTACAATTTTCCATTCTAAACTTCTTGAGAATACTTTCCACATAGTTCTTTTAGCAAATGAAAACACCATCTCCTTTTTGATCAACTTCAACTCCCAAGAAGTAATAAAGCAAACCCATATAATTCATTTCATATCTTTTCATCATGTCATTTTTAAATTCATAAATCATTCTTTCATCACTACCGGTATATATCAAACCATCAACATAAATAGAGACAATGAGGATACCGGTGTTACCTTGCCTTTTGATGTATAAAGTTGGCTCACTTGGGCTTATTTGAAATCCTTTCTCATTGAAATAGGCATCAATTTGACTATACTAAGCTCGGGGAGCTTGTTTTAATTCATACAAAGATTTCTTCAACTTGTACACTTTCTTCTCATGATCTTTGATGATGAACCCTTGACGTTGCTCTACATAAATATCTTCTTTCAATATTCCATTCAAAAAGGCTGATTTCACATCTAATTGGTACTGATATGGCTATAATGCTGACGTGGGGCGCGTGTCAGGTCCAGCTGGACACGGTCAGTACCATGTGGGTTTTTTCTTTCAAAAAATCTCCCATGAAGGAAGAAGTGCTCCTGCTCCTTCGCCAGGTGGCACCTGAAGACGGGTCCACATTGGTCGAAGTCGAGCCTCTCTCTGCCACTCCGCCAAGTGTCCACCAAGGAGGGGTCTACCTCGGCCGAAGCTGGCAGCCCCTCGCTCCCTCACCAGGTGGCACCCTAAGACGGGTCCACCTCGGCCGAGGTCGAGCCGGGCCCTCTTGCTCCTTCGCCAGGTGACACTCGAAGACGGGTCCACCTCAGCCGAAGTCGAGCACCTCCCTGCCACTCTGCCAGGTGTCCACCTAGGAGGGGTCGGTCTACCTCGGCTGAAGTTGGTGGCCCCTCGCTCCCTCGCCAGGTGGCACCCCAAGACGGGTCCACCTCGGCCGAAGTCGAGCCGGGCCCCCTCGCTCCCTCGCCAGGTGGCACCCCAAGACGGGTCCACCTCGGTCGAAGTCGAGCACCTCCCTGCCACTTCACCAAGTGTCCACCTAGGAGGGGTCTACCTCGGCCGAAGCTGGCGGCCCCTCGCTCCCTCGCCAGGTGGCACCCCAAGATGGGTCCACCTCTACCGAGGTCGAGCCAGGCCCTCCTGCTTCTTCGCCAGGTGGCACCCGAAGACGGGTCCATCTCGATCGAAGTCGAGCCTCTCTCTGCTACTCCGCCAAGTGTCCACCCAAAAGGGGTCCACATCGGCCGAAGCTGGTAGCCCCTCACTCCCTCGCTAGGTGGCACCCCAAGATGGGTCCACCTCGGTCGAGGTCGAGCCGGGCCCTCCTGCTCCTTCGCCAGGTGGCACCCGAAGACGGGTCCACCTCGGTCGAAGTCGAGCACCTTCCTGCCACTCCACCAGGTATCCACCCAGGAGGGGTCCACCTCGACCGAAGCTGGCGGCCCCTCGCTCCCTCGCCAGGTGGCACCCCAAGACGGGTCCACCTCTGCCGAGGTCGAGCCGGGCCCTCCTGCTCCTTCGCCAGGTGGCACCCGAAGACGGGTCCACCTCAGCCGAAGTCGAGCACCTCCCTGCCACTCTGCCAGGTGTCCACCCAGGAGGGGTCCACCTCGACTGAAGCTGGCGGCCCCTCTCTCCCTCGCCAGGTGGCATCCCAAGATGGGTCCACCTCGGCCGAGGTCGAGCCGGGCCCTCCTGCTCCTTCGCCAGGTGGCACCTGAAGACGGGTCCACCTCAGCCGAAGTCGAGCCTCTCTCTCTGCCACTCCGCCATGTGTCCACTCAGGAGGGGTCCATCTCGCCCGAAGCTGGCAGCCCCTCACTCCCTCGCCAGGTGGCACCCCAAGATGGGTCCACCTTGGCCGAGGTCGAGCCGGGCCCTCCTGCTCCTTTGTCAGGTGGCACCCCAAGACGGGTCCACCTCGACCGAAGCCGAGCCTCTCTCTACCACTCCGTTAGGTGTCCACCCAGGAGGGGTCCACCTTGGCCGAAGCTGGCGGCTCCTCGCTCCCTCGCCAGGTGGCACCCCAAGACGGGTCCACCTCGGCTGAGGTTAAGCCGGGCCCTCCAGCTCCTTCGCCAGGTGACACCCGAAGATGGGTCCACCTCAGGCGAAGTCGAGCACCTCCCTGCCACTCCGCCAGGTTTCCATCCAAGAGGAGTCCATCTCAGCCAAAGCTGGCGGCCCCTCGCTCCCTCGCCAGGTGGCACCCCAAGACGGGTCCACCTCTGCCGAGGTCGAGCCGGGCCCTCTTGCTTCTTCCCCAGGTGGCATTCGAAGACGGGTCCACCTCGGCCAAAGTCGAGTACCTCCCTGCCACTTCACCAGGTGTCCACCCAGGAGGGGTCCACCTCGGCCGAAGCTGGCGGCCCCTCGCTCCCTCGCCAGGTGGCACCCCAAGCCGGGTCCACCTCTGCCGAGGTCGAGCCGGGCCCTCCTGCTCCTTTGCCAGCTGGCACCTGAAGACAGGTCCACCTCGGTCGAAGTCGAGCCTCTCTCTGTCGCCCCGCCAAGTGGCGCCCCCTGACGGGTCCACCTCGGTCGAGGTCAGCCCTACTCTGCAAAGCCTCGGGGAAGCAGAGGCACGGGTTGCAAGGTTGCCACTAGAGCCGGCGTGCGCCGTGCCCCATAGGGGGCACCAGTACGGCCTGCAGTGACACGCGAAACCTCATTTACACCAGTCAGACGGGGCCCCGCAATCGAGGAACAGAATCATTATGGGCAGGAGCCTGAAACGACTGGAAGCCCACCATTAATGCCTCAAAAGGAGAGCTCTCGCGCTTAGGCCAAAGCCTCACCAGTCTTCCTCCTTTCGTGACACACTACAGACGAGGCGGTCTGGCCACTTAGCTCCCGGATCCGAAGAAGAAGGGGGAGGAGAAGGTCCAGAGGTCTCAGGGAGCCCCCTGAAAGGAAGGCGGGCTGAGGGCATTTCGATGGTATAAAAGGGATGGTAAAAACGGGCGGAAAGGTAAGTCGAAAGGGGGAGAAAACACTAAGAGAACGATCCTGGGAGGCCTCAAGAAGTCCTCAGGCGTGAGCTCGGTGAACCCAGCATAGGAAGCCGGTCTTCAACTCCCCTATTCCCCACACTTATTTCGTTTACATCTCCTCTAAGCACGGGAATCCTTCGGGAACTCGTCTTAGGGGATCTGTTCCATCTTGCCGCTCTCTAACTTGACCGTCGGAGTGCCCCTGCCGGAACCCCCGGCTCGGGTCTCTGACTTTGTTTTGCAGGTCCGGGAGCTTGGAGATCTCGAGGTGAGAGAGTCCGAGACCGGTGCCAGCTCAAGAGCTACTCGCCACCGCGGTGAGATCGGCAACAGGTACAATACCAATTTCTATGTGCCGCCAAAGTTACGAGTGTTCTAATTGTATCAAGCCGAGCAACCGGTGCAAAGGATTCTTGATAATCTATTCCTGCTTGTTGTGAGTATCCCTTGGCCACCAATCTTGCTTTATATCTTTGAATGGAACCATCCGAATTAAACTTTATCTTATAGATCTACTTCAAGCTGATGACTTCTTTCTCTTTTGGTTTATCAACTAACTCCCAAGTTTTATTTTTTTTAATCATTTCAGTTTCTTCTTTCATTGCTTTCCTCTAAGCTTCTTCTTTTATTGCTTCTTCAAGGCATTCTGGTTCAACCACACAAAAGTTGCATGTAACATAAATATCACTAAGACTTCTCATTCTTTTTGGAGTAGAGCTTGGAGATGAACTTGTACTTGATGGTGAGCTTGAGCTTGGAGATGGACTTATACTTGGAGAGACATGTGGTGATTCTTCATCAACTTCTTCTTCATTTTGAGCATCTTGAGTCTCTTCATGAATGGTGACAACTTTTTTTTGGATTTTCTTCTCTTTCCAATCCCATGATGCTTTTTCATTGAAAAAATATCTCTACTAATCACCACCTTGTTTGCTTTCAAGCTAAAGAGTCTATAACCCTTTGATTGTGAGCTATAGCCAATAAACATACATTTTTCACTTGTTTTATCAAGCTTGTGTCTCTTCTCTTTTGGGATATGTGCATAACAAATACAACCAAAAACCTTAAGATGCTTAACCGATGGCTTTCTACTGGACCAAGTTTCAAATGGTGTTTTATCTTGAATTGCTTTTGTTGGATATCTATTCAATAAGTATACCATTGTAAAGATTGCTTCTGCCCAAATGGAGTTTGGAAGGCCTTTATCTTTGAGCATAGATCTTGTCATTTCAACAATTGTGCGGTTCTTTCTTTCGGCCACTCCATTTTGTTTCGGTGTATAGCTAACGGTCAATTATCTATGCAAGCCAATATCTTCATAAAACTTTTCAATTTTTTTGAATTATACTCACCACCTTGATCACTTCTTAGACATTTGATGTAGTGCCCACTTTGCATTTCAACAAGATTTTTGAACTTCTTGAAAATAGAGAATACTTCGGACTTGTGCCTCATAAAGTAGACCCATATCATTCTTGAATAATCATCAATGAAGATAATGAAGTAGACATTTCCGGCATGAGAAGGAGTCTTCATAGGCCTGCACACATTGGTATGAACAAGTTCCAATAGTGCCTTGGCTCTCCATGCTTTCTCCTTTGGAAATACTTCCCGGTGTTGTTTCCCGAGTGCACAACCTTCATACACTTCTTTCTTTTCTTGAATTGCCGGTAGAGCATACACCATATTTTTTTGTTGGAGACTTCTCAAACTTTGGAAATTCAAATGCCCATATCTTTTAAGTCATAACCATGATTCATCATTAACTTCCATCTTGAGTGCCATATTCTTTACATAATGGAGAATGAGAGGAAAATTTATGTTTTTCTCCATCTTGATGGTTCTCATAAGTTGCCTCTTCTTATCTTTGTCATATATTTTACATAAGTTTTCTTTAAAGTGAATGATGTGCCCATGCTCAATCAATTGGCCAATACTTAGAAGATTTTGCTTTAAATTCTGAACAAGAAGAACATCATTAATGAATTTCCTCCCCTTCTTTGTATCAATACCAATAGTACCTTTGCTCTTAGCTTGAACAAGTGTTCCATTTTCCATCTTGACTTGCGATGTAGAAGAAGCATCAATATTGACAAAAATTGACTTGTTGCCGGTCATATGGTAGCTACATCCACTATCAAGGTACCATAAATCATTCCTTTACTTGGATGCCATTTGACATGCATAAAATGTAATTTGTTCATCACCTTCTTTCTCTTCGGAATAATTTGCTTACTCATTTGCTTTGTACCTACAATCTTTTTGAACATGGCCAAATTTCTTGCATACAAAACATTGAGGCTTGCCTTTAAACCAACAATCATTTTCAACATGAGAAGATCTTTTACATATTTTGCATCTATTTTGATTGCTTTCATTATTATTTCTTCTTTGAAAATTATTTCTTCCTCTTCCTCTTGGATTTCTTCCTCTTCCTCTTCCTTGCCTTCCACCTCTAGATGAGGATTCATAATTATGGTGCTCATGAGTAGATGGGTCTCCTTTGGAGAAAATATTAATCTTAAATTGAAAGGCACTTTCAAGAGATTTTTCATTATGCTTATTCAATCTTTGCTCATGTGATTCAAGTGAACCCATCAACTCATGTATACTTAATGAAGAGAGATCTTTTGATTCTTCAATAGCGGCAACAATAGCATCATATTTTTGAGGCAAACTAATCATAATCTTTTCACAAATCCTTTGATCGATGATCTTTTCATCATATATTTTCATTTGATTAACTATTTCCATGATTTTGGAGAAGTAATCTTTCATGGTTTCATTTTTCTTCATTTTCATATTCTCTAATTCTCTTATAAGAGATAAAAGCTTGATGGTTCTTACCTTGGGGTTGCCTTGGAATTCCTCTTGAAGAATGTTCCAAGCTTCCTTTGCTTTGCTTGCCCCAATAATCCTTGGAAAGATTTTATCGGACATGGCTTGTTGGATGAAGAAGAGGGCTTTTGCATCCTTTTTCTTGTACTCCTTCAATTGATCTCTTTGAGCATTAGTTAGGGTTGTTGATGAATTGGGTTCCTCATATCCATTCTCCACTAAATCCCAAATCTCTTGTGAAATAAAGAGTGTTTTCATCTTGATGCTCCAAAAATCATAATTTTCACCATCAAAGATAGGCATAGAGGGTTGTTGGATGCTCATACTCATGGGATTTGAAGTTGCCACGAAGATCTTCTTGATTGAGGCTTGTTTTCTCACAAATATAACTCAAACCCAGCTACAACGATCTTCCTTGCTCTGATACCAATTTGTTGGAAGTGATTTCAGCTCATAAACATATATTTGGAAGCAAAAGAATAAAGGAAGAAAATGGATGATCAATATGATGGAAGAAGAACCTCTCTCAATTGTATTTTCTATTTTTTTTTTGTTTTCATAATAGCCCTCTTTTCTTGGCTTCCAAGAAGATTATATAATAGCTATCCAAGTGGTATACATGCAACCTAACACTACATAATAGCCATCCATGTGGCATACATGCAACCCACAACTACATTGACAAAATATAACAAGAGAGAGAGAGAGTTTAATACAAAAATAAACAAAGCATTAATTTTTAATACTTTTATAGTGCGGCAAGTTAGATGTTGACATCTTGTTTAATCCAAAAACTAGTTCCCATTTAGGATATAAAAATCGAAGGCGTGTAGCCATTGCTGGCCCACAGCACTAATTTATTATGTTAGATTTAATACCTAATATATATATATATATTATTTTATTATGTTTAATTTTTAATCAATCATATATTGAATCAGAGTTCGATTGATTAATGATGTGGTATATTTGTTGACGTGGAGCCTTGCTGGTGGCCACACTGATAAAAGCCCTGCCACCTGGACACGGTGGCCAAGGGGCCAAGGCGAGCTCTCCTGTCATGGTCAGCTCCCAGTCAGAGTCGTGCTCATAGGACGAGTCCTCCGTTTGAGACCAACTTTCGATCAGGATCGTGCTCATGTTGCCAAGGTGAGCCCTCCTGCCGAGGTCAGCTCCTAGTCAAGGTCGTGCTCATAGGATAGGCCCTTTGTCTAAGATTAGCTCCCGACTGGGGTCATGCTCATGCTGCCAAAGCGAGCCCTCTTGTCGAGGTTAGCTCCCAGCTGAGGTCGTGCTTATAGGGCAAGCCCTCTATTTGAGGTCAGCTCCCGGCCCGGGTTATGCTCATGCTGCCAAGGCGAGCCCTCCTACTGAGATCAGCTCCCAGGCGGGGTCGTGCTCATAAGGCAAGCCCTCCATTTTGAGGTCAGCTTCCGGCTGAGGTCGTGCTCATGCTGCCAAGACTAGCCCTCCTGCCGAGGTCGTGCTCATGCTGCCAAGATGAGCCCTCCTGCCGAGGTCGTGTTCATGCTGCCAAGGCGAGCCCTCCTGCCGAGGTCAGCTCCTAGCTAGAGTCGTGCTCATAAGGCGAGCCCCCCGTTTGTGGTTAACTCCCGGCCAGGGTCGTGCTCATGCCACTAAGGTAGGGAGCCCCCCACTGCGGGGCTCCCCCTGTCCTGCGGAGGCCATAGTTCCCACCAACGACATGAGGGGGAGGAGGATCAATGGAGATTCAAATCATGACAAAGGAGAACCTATCCACCCACTACCTTCAAGAGGTGGTACATGTCCTGCCACAAATACAAGCTCTATAGCGCACCACCTACATGACCTGCATGATGCAACCCCCTATGACATAAGAACCTGAGCCTTTCTAAGAAGGGTATTTCACTAAGGCCTCAGGCTCTACGACACTCCAACGGTTCCCCCCAGAATGGGAATGGACACCTGGAAATGGATACCTAGAAGAAGCCCCAGACCTGGTCTGGGCCACCCCATATATATAAAATCAGAGAGGGGAGGTAAGTAAGGAGGTAAGTAAGCAAACAGAGGGAGCAAATGGGCAAGGAACCACTCGAGGGAACCTCCCAAGCTCTCTCTTGTTTCTCTCCACCCATTTCCATTCCATTTTTCACCCTCTACACGGAGAGTCCCCTAAGCTCTCCATCGCAAAGTTTCTATTTTCCTTGATCGTCCCACTGACTTAATTATCGGAGTGTCCATGCCAGAATTCCCGGCCCAAGTCTCATATATTTTGTAGGTTAGTTAGCCAAGGAGTCGACCGGAAGAGAGGACCAATCACCCCGCGAGAACCCGACGCATCAGATCTATAGGCCACGATGATCTTGACAGCAACAGATTGGCACGCCAGGTACGGGGAGGCAGAAGGACTGATTGGTTTGATCCAGGTCCCCTACTGCCGAAAAGGCATCTATGGAAACCCATGCTCTAATGGTGACCACGCGAGCACGCGAAGTCTCCATTGGTTATGCGGGAGAATCCTCTCACCATGGTGACTAGTGCCCGGAGAGGGAGCTTCCCGCTCTACCACCACCTCCTCCGGTGGATTCCCAGATCACCGCACTGTTCCAGTAGGTTCATGCCCTAGCTGCGGCAATGCATTAGCTCCATTAGAGGCACCAGTCCCTGGAGACCCAGCAGCAACCAGGGACCCCTGCGGCCCGCACCGCTGATCCCCGTACTAGCCTACGGTCCTTCTAGAAGGGGTCACTACATGCGGGCTTCCCACCTGCGAGGAGCCCGTTGGATGGTTGGGAAGAAGTCAAAGCATGGTCTGACCGGCCGGGAGAGCTGCTCCCCAGTCTTGGACCACGACGTGCCCTCGCACTAGCGATGCCAGCATGGCTAGGAACTCGGGCAAGAGTTCCTCCACTCCGACCCACCTTCATCCTTAATGTTGACCTCTGGAATGATTTTGATGATAACAAAATATTAGAGCATGCATTTGTTACTAATATTTTCAATTGTTTAAGAAGTTTTTGTAGGGAATGTCAAAGAACTTTTATTCTAATAACAACTCAGAAGTGTGTATTATAAATCAGTGATTTCTTGAAAATACAGTCATAATTGGATAGCCCAAAAGATTTTAAGTGTACACTCATGTAGAAGAGGGCAAGTTTATGTATTTTTCAAGTTTAAGCCTCCTAGATTTGCACTGGATGAAGTTTGGGAATCATTGGAAGAATTTGAATGGAGTTTGGACTCATTTAGAGCTAAGTCACTCAAGCCGACTCAAGCAACTCGAGCCGACTCTGTGTTCTGGCACTGCACAAGAATTCTGATATGTAGACATCCGAGCCGACCTAAAGAATTCGAGCCGACTCGTCTAGTATTTAGTTTTCTAAAGACAGACATCCGAGCTGACTCAAAGAACTCGAGCAGACTCGTGAAGTATGCTATTTTATGAAACCAGTTAACCGAGCCAACTCTTGTACCAACGAGTCAACTCTTCCAGAGTGAGCAAAAATAGTCTTGAGGATTCGAGCCGACTCGAGGGATGTCGAGCTGACTCGTCCAGAGTGATGATTTCTCAGACTGACATTTGAGCCAACTCAAGTTTTGAAGAGTCGACTTTTTTGGAGTGCACATTTTCTCAGTTCTGAAGAACCAGCCAAGCGAGCTGACTCAAAGAAAAGGAGCCGACTCGATCAGAGTTATGTTTTAAACTATTTAAGAATCTGAGTTGACTCGAAGCATCTGAGCTGACTCAAAGCCCAATTCTAGGTTTGTAATGGGTAGCTCCAGAACTTTTTTTTGAATTTAAAATGTTCTACAACAGTCATATTTTGAATCCTAATGGTCTACAATGGCTAGATCCACTTAAATCAGTCAAAGGGACTATTTAAAAGGGATTTAAACCACTTTTTGAGAAGAGGCACAAAAGAGAAAAAGAGAGAATATTTTTGAAGAGCATTCAAGAGAGCACTCAGGATTATACCAAACTTCTATCTATCTTCTTGAGGTATTTATTGAAGAAAGTCTGAAGCCTTGAAGAGCATTCAAAGAACATTCAAGAAGGCTTCTCTAGAGCTGCAACTGCAACCATTCAACAATAATTAATTTATCATTTAGTTGTTCTATTTTATTTTTTATCATTATTTGAGTTATCCCAAGTACAGCAGGGGCCATGACTTGGAGTTTGGGTTATTTGGTGAGCCCAGCATAAAACCAAAGTGGGTTGTTAGTGATCCCGTGAAAAATAACAGTGTATCCGGCTGTATTCCGTGGGTGAATATAGTGGAAATTCTAAGTGGTATCTTGGATAGTGGACATAGGAGCTGGGTTGCTCCGAACCACTATAAATCTCTTGGTGTTTGTGCTGTGATTTCTGTGTTGTGCTTTTACTTATGCTGCCTACTCATTTAATCACTTCACTCACCACACTCTGATTTCAAAAGAGCACATACTTAAGGAAATTTTTTTAAATACCCAATTTACCTCCCTCTTGGATAAGCCACATGGGCAACAACTAGTATCAGAGCCGTGTCTCTGAACTTGTTTGGAGTAAAGATTGATAGCTAATCCTATGAGTACCTCTTTGGCCGAGGGCCAATCTACCAATAGACCACCATTCTTCACTGGCATTAATTATGGCTATTGGAAGGCCAGAATGAAAATATATATACAATTTATTGATTTTCAATTATGGAAGATAATTCTAAAGGGACCTCATACATCCATAAAAAAGGTTGATGGTGTGGATGTCCCAAAACCTGAAGAGGAATGGGATGATCACGACATGAAAATGGATGAATTAAATGCCAAATCTATGAATGTTTTATATTGTGCTTTGGATGCAAGCGAGTTTAATCAAATTTGAAATTTGGGATAAATTCGAAGTTACCCATGAAGGAACTTCACAAGTAAAAATCTTTAAGATTAATTTTCTTATACATAATTATGAATTATTTAAAATAGAGTCAAATGAAACTATTTCTACCATGTTCTTTAGATTTATAGATATTATTAACGGTCTTCAGAGTCTTGATAAGATATATTCAAATACTGACCTTGTACAGAAGATTTTGAGATCTCTACCGGATAAATGGGATCTAAAAGTTACTACCATCCAGGAAGCTAAAGATCTAAACACACTACCATTGGATGAACTACTAGGTTTCCTGATCACTCATGAGCTTACCATGCAGCACCAAAATGAAGATGAAATAAAGAAAAAGAAGTCAATAACCTTCAAGGCTATTGCAGAGCTGAAGAAATAGGAAGAATAACTTAAAGAAGAAAGCCCCTCCTTTGATGAACTAGAAGATGATGACATCGCCTTAGTAGTGAGGAGATTTCAGAAAGTTTATGGAAAAGAAAAAGAGAAGATATTGGAGAAAATTTCATAAAAAGGGAGAATTCAGCAGAGATAAGGAGAAAGAAAAAGAAAAAAAAAGAAGCAACAGCACATCTACTATGAATGCAAAAAAACTGGGCACTCTAGATCTGATTGTCCGAATTTGAAGAAAACTTTTAAAATGAAGAAAAAGAAGGCTATGGTTGTCACTTGGAGCGACAGTGAGGAGTTGACTTCAACTAAAGAGGAAGAGACCATAAAAACTGCAAACTTATGTCTAATGGATCTCGAAGATGAGGTAAGATCTCCCGAACCTCAAGATGAATTTACTTTTGATGAGTTGAATTCTGTATTTCATGATTTACTATCTGAATATAAAAAGGCAGGACTCAAAAATCAAAATTTTGAAAAACAACAATGATATTTTGATAAAAGAAAAGGAAGAGATTTCAGAAAAGAATAAACTTTTGCAAAAAGATCTGAATGGCTTTTCTGAGAAATTCAAAGTATTGCAAACTGAGAAAAATGATTGTCTTAAAAAAAACCAAACTTTACATGAAGAAAATATTGGTTTACAAAAGGAGGTTGAAAAACTCAAGCCTTTGGTTGAAAAATTAATATTAAGTTTTAACAAACTTGAGTTGATTTTGAAAGATCAAAAAGTATCTAGAAATAAGGCTGGAATTGGTTTTAATTATGTGCATACAAATAGAATTTCAGCTACAAAGTTTATACCTTCCAAAACTTTTGTGCAAAAATTCTCAATACCTAAATTTTATGCTTCAAAGTTTTCTCAAAACCTGCTGCTTTCAGAACTTCAAAATATGCATCTAAAGTTGTTTGTTATGCATGCAAAGGGGTTGGATATAAAGCATTTTAATGCAATATCAATAGAAGTGTTAAAAATAAAATTAGAAAGATTTGGGTTCCCAAAGGAACCACCTCCACTAACCTGAAATGACCCAAGAAAGCTTGGGTACTTAAAAGAACTTCATGATTATTTTACAGGAATGTCTTGCAGCCAAGAATTCAAGCAAAAGATTGTATCTGGATAGTGGCTGTTTAAGGCATATGACAGGTGACAAAGCTCAATTCATCATCCTAGAATTGAAAGATGGAGGAATGGTTACTTTTGGTGGCAATGGTAAGGGGAAGATCATTGGAATTGGTAAGATCAGAATTACTCCTTTTATATTTATAGAAAATGTATTGCTAGTAGACAAATTGAAGCACAATTTGTTAAGTATAAGTCAATTATGTGATAGAGGCTTCAAGATTGTCTTTGAATCTTCAATGTACATTGTAACTAACTCTCTTGATTCTAGCACTAAGCTCATTGGATATAGACTTGAAAATATATATGTGGTATATTTGAATGATCTAGCCATGTATAGTAGTACAAGTCTTGTAGTAATGAATGCTAAAACCAAGGAGTTCTGTTTACTTTGGCATAGGAGATTAAGTCATATTAGCATGCATACAATTGCTAAATTAATTTTCAAAGATTTAGTTAGAGGTTTACCTAAATTCAAAGTTGATTATAAAGATATTTGTGATGAATGCCAAATAGGTAAACAAACTAGGGGAGTTTTAAATCGAAAAACTTGGTTTTAACTTCTAAACCTCTTGAGCTACTTTATATGGACCTATTTGGACCAATTAGGACTACAAGCCTAGGTGGCATAAAATATTAACTTGTGACTGTAGATGATTTTTCAAGATTTATATGGGTCTTATTTATTGCTCATAAAGATGAAGCTTTCAAAGTTTTTCGAAAATTTTATAAGAAAGTTTCAAATCAAAAAAGGTCTTTTTGTGATTTCAATTAGAAGTGATCATGGCACAGAATTTGAAAATTAATATTTTGATGATTATTACACTGAGCATGGCATTGATCACAACTTCTCTACTCCTAGAATACCATAGCAAAAGATGTTATAGAGAGAAAGAATAGGAGTTTGGAAGAGATGGCCCGAATAATGTTATGTGAAGGCAATCTTTCAAGATACTTTTGGGCAGAAGCTATGAACACTGCTTGCTACATTTTGACTCGTATTTTGATAAGACCGATTTTGAAGAAAATCCCCTATGAACTTTGGAATGAAAGAAAATATACTGTTCATTACTTTCATGTATTTGATTGTAAATGCTTTATACATAATAATGAAAAAGATAACCTAGAAAAATTTGATGCTAAATTTGATGAAGCTATATTTTTGTGTTATTTAATTAATAGTAAAGCTTATAAAATTTTTAATTAAAGAACATTAACGGTAGAAGAATCTGTGCATGTTATTTTGATGAAACTAATCCCTTACCATCTAGAATAGATGAGTGCATAGACAATGATGCAGGTACAACTGATAAAGCAATGAAAGATATGAGCTTGAAGGATAAACCTGCGTAAGAAGGAAAAGAAATGGTAAGTAGAGATCATGGCGATCTCCCAAAAGAATGGAGATATGTTAGTTCATATTCTAAAGATTTAATTATAGGTGATCCCTTTCAAGGTGTTAGGACTAGGTGTTCACATAGAGAAGCACATGATTACTTAGCTTTTGTTTTACAAGTAGAACCACATAGTTTAGAAGAAGCTGAAAATGACCCAAATTGGATGTTGGCCATACATGAAGAATTAAACTAATTTGATAGAAATAATGTGTGGACCTTAGTTGATAGACCCTTTGACCATCCTGTTATAGGAACCAAATGAGTTTATAGAAATAAACTAGATGAAAAAGGTCAAGTAATTATAAATAAGGCTAGTCTAGTGGCTAAATGTTATAATCAGGAAGAAAAAATAGATTTTGATAAAATCTATGTACCCGTAGCAAGATTAGAAGCTATAAGATTGTTACTTGCATTTGCTTGCTACATGAATTTCAAATTATATCAAATATATATATAAATCATATTTTTGAATGGTTTTATTTTAGAAGAAGTTTTTGTAGAACAGCCACCCAGTTTTGAAAATCATGCTCTTCCAAATCATGTTTTCAAGCTTAATAAAGCATTATATGATTTAAAACAAGCACCTAGAGCATGGTATGATAGATTAAGTAAGTTTTTACTTGAAAATAATTTTATTAGAGGAAATGTTGATACAACTTTATTTATCAAGAAGAATGCAAATGATATGCTAGTTGTACAGATTTATGTGGATGATATTATTTTTGGTGCAACTAATGAAAAGCTATATGAAGAATTTGCTAAGCAATGCAGGGAAAATTTGAAATGAGCTTGATGGGTGAACTAACCTACTTCCTTGAACTCCAAATTAAGCAAATAAAGGAAGGCATATTCATAAACCAAGCAAAGTACATCAAGGAAATTCTTAAGAAGTTTGGTATAGAGTCGTCCAAAAAAATGAGCACACCCATGAGCCCCTTCTGCGGATTAGATAAAGATGAAGATGGCAGCAACATTGATCAAAAGCTTTATCGAGGTATGATTGGATCATTATTGTACTTAACTGCAAGTAGGCCTGATATCTTGTTCAGTGTATGTATATGTTCTAGATTTTAATCTAATCTTAAAGAATCACATATACTTGCTGTTAAAAGAATTTTAATATATTTAAAAGGAATAAGTAATCTTGGTCTATGGTATTCTAAGCAATCTTCATTAAATTTGTTTGGTTTTTCTGATGCTGATTATGGTGGATGCAAAATAGATGAAAAAGCATTAGTGATACTTGTCAATTTCTAGGGTTAAACTTAATCTCATGGCATTGTAAGAAATAAAACTCTGTAGCACTGTCCACTACTGAAGCATAGTATATAGCTGCAAGGAGTTGTCGTGTACAAGTACTTTGGATTAAGCAACAACTATAAGACTTTGGTATTATTCAATCTAAAATTTCTATCAAATATGATAACACAAGTGCTATTAATTTGTCAAAAAATCTAATTCAGTATTCTAGAACAAAGTATATAAAAATTAGACATCATTTTATTAGGGATCATATTCAAAATGAAAATATTGTGCTTGAATTTATT
The DNA here is from genome assembly GCA_021397845.1 of Areca catechu. NCBI lineage: Eukaryota > Viridiplantae > Streptophyta > Magnoliopsida > Arecales > Arecaceae > Areca > Areca catechu. The sequence continues at coordinate 97,182,522 of CM038048.1, read as the reverse complement.
CCTACCAAAAATCAACTTGCTGATATCTTTACTAAACCTCTTAATGTAGATAGATTTCAATTGATTAGAAAAGAATTAGGCTTGTATGATCCTTTTTAGAATTTCTATCCTAATTTCTTCAAAATTAAAAAAATATTATCTATAAAATATCATATCAATTTAAGAACAATGAACACCTCAACTAGTGTTCTTCTATCTTTAGAAACCTTGTTTGAGTGTTTTCAAGTCTTTTTGAGAGTTTTTGCTCGAGCCCACTCGAGCAATTTAGGTTTTGGCTGAGCCGACTCGGATGTTGGGTTAAACATTTTATATGTAAGCCATAGGACTTGTCACTGTTCTTTCTTTTTCACCTTACCAATAGTTTAAACCTTCCTTTCTGATCTAGGGACCACTCCCTTCCCTCTTGACCTCCCTTGTCTACCTCAAATTCTCACTCTTTACTTGATTTTGAGCAATGGCATCGAGGAAGGCAGTTGCGAAGCGCTCCCGAGGTAATGAAGCGAACTCTCCAAGAGAAAGAAGGTCAAAAAGATGAGAAGATGAGTCGACTCAAGGTCAACGACAAGAGAGGAACAAAATGCATCACCTTCACCACAAAGGCAAGTGATCTCTATGGCTAATCGCCCAGTTACTTGTGGTAAAAGGATCATTTTCTCTTTTCTGGAAGACTTAGGGCTTCGAATCGGTGATTGGATTGAAGTTTAGGGTTGGACATATTTCTGTTCTTTGAATGTTCCCACCTATCCCAACCTAGTTCGAAGCTTCTATGAAAATTTGATTTTAGGAGAATACCATATTGAATCAACAGTGAAAGGGAAAAGAGTGATTGCTAATGAAGAAAAAATGAGCAGTTTGTTGGAAATGCTGAATGAGGGTATAAATCACTTGGTTTTAAAGGATAAACAGAAAACCCCCAGAGCAGTTTTAGAAAGAAGAGATATATATGACATCGAAAATGTTCAAGCAAACAGGCTATCCTTAGAGATGAGGTTGTTACATAACATGATCAGTAGAATTTTCTTGCCAAGAACAGATCGTTTTGATTGGGTAAGTGAAAGAGACTTGTGTTTTATGAGACATTTGATTGAGGGGGAGGCCCTCAATCTACCTTTCATCATGTTGGTGCAAATGAGAGAAGCTGTAAGAAAGGTAAAAGCTTGTCTGCCATATGGGATGGTCTTCACTTTATTGTTTCAGGACTCCAGAGTTGATCTGACAGGAGAAGATGGTAGACCACTGCATTACACAGATACATATTCTGCCAAGTCACTACAGAGGATGGGATATCACCTGACAGATGGAGCTTGGAAGAAGAGAGTATCTGGACAGAGAGTAGTGGAGTCATTTATTGATGATGATGAGGAGCCTGAGCCACATTTGCCTGATGCTGAGACTGGCACTACTGCTGATCATTCAGATTCTGAGGCCGAGGAGCAGGAGCATACAGAGAGAGAGCCTAGTAGTCCTAGGACTTCACCAGCACCATCAGCACCTCCTTCAGCACCAACACTAGTAGGGCCTTCTACTACTGCACCACCTGCCACCACTCCACCTGACATATCTGCACAGCTCAGACAGTTCAGTAAGGATCTAACCAGATCTTTTAGTTCTCTGTTTGACGGTCTGTGTCAAATAGTAGATCATGGTTTACAAGAGTCTAGATCAGAGTTACGTGAGCTGACTCTTCGAGTGGAGACTCTAGAGCAGAGCAGAAGGAGAGAGGATGATTATATAACAGATCTGGGGTTACTTCGCACTAATTTTGGTCAACTAAGAGGATTTGTAGAAGCTTTTGCTAATGCTCAAGCCAGTGAGCTTATTGCTTTTCATGAGGAGATCAAGGAAATACAAACTGAGCATAGCACTGTTTGGCATTACCTATCTCAGATATCTTCTACTGCTGGAGGAGCCAGCTCATCTATACTTAGGCAGCCTCCACCCTCTTCATCCTATACCCTTAGACAGCCACCACCTCACTCTAGACACCCACATCCTGGACCATCTACTAGGACTAGAGCTTCCTCTAGTCGTCCTAGGTCTTGGTATGGTTCAGAGTCTATTAAAGTTGAGTCTAGTAATAGTGAGTAGGCTAGTCTTTAGTGTTTTTGTATCTGCTTTCAAATTTTGTAAGTTGTATTAAAAACTTTGAAAGTAATGAAAGTATCTATTTTTCACTTATTGTGTTTGTGCAATGTTATCTGTGCAATGATGATTGTATATTCAACATCAAATCAAGATAAATTTGAATTAGAATATCAAAATTTCTATGAGAAGGTGAAATTATCTCAAACAATATTTTTTTAATTCAACATTCATTGAATGCTCCTTGAACCTTTTTGTTGATGACAAAAAGGGGGAGAAGTGTTTGTATTGTGTATGGAAAATTCAAACATTCAATATTTCAGAGAAATATACAAGGGGGAGCTAATTGATTTTGAATTTAATGAGTTTTTAGCTTTATGCTCTGATATATTTCCTAAATTTAGCCCTGATACATATTAGCTCTAATACATTCAATAGCTCTGATACTTTTAAAAGCTCTGATACATCTTTTGATCCGATCCATTTTTTTTTCAAAGAAGCTCTGATATATATTTTTTTTCAAAGAAGCTCTGATACATATTTCTTTAAAAGCTCTGATACATATGTATTTAAATCTATAGCTCTGATACATTTGCTCCGACAAATAGTATGTCTGATACAGAAAATTCTAATGCATAATGATACACTCTGATTCTTGTCACTTCAAATGTTTAGACACACTCCATTGTAAATATTTTTTCCATGCCCAGTGTTTTGTCATCATCAAAAATGGAGAGATTGTTGACCTCTGGAATGATTTTGATGAAACAAAATATTGAAGCATGCATTTGTTACTAATATTTCCAATTATTTAAAAAGTTTTTGTAGGGAATATCAAAGAACTTTCATTCTAATCACAACTCAGAAGTGTGTATAAAAAATCAGTGATTTCTTGAAAATACAGTCATAATTGGAAAGCCCAAAAGATTTTAAGTGTACACTCATGTAGAAGAGGACAAGTCTATGTATTATTCAAGTTTAAGCCTCCTAGATTTGCATTGGATGAAGTTTGGAAATTATTGGAAACATTTGAATGGAGTTTGGACTCATTTAGAACTAAGTCACTCGAGCCGACTCAAGCAACTTAAGCCGATTCTGTGTTCTGGCACTGCACAAGAACTTTGATACGTAGACATCTGAGCCGACCCGAAGAATTTGAGCTGACTTGTCTAGTGTTCAGTTTTCTAAAGATAGACATCCGAGCCAACCCGAAGAACTCGAGCCGACTCGTGCAGTGTGCTGTTTTGTGAAGCCAATCAACCAAGCTGACTCTTGTACCAGCGAGCCGACTCTTCCAGAGTGAACAAAAATAGTCCTGAGGATTCGAGTCGACTCGAGGGATGTCTAGCCGACTCATCCAGAGTGATGATTTCTCAAACTGACATTCGAGCCGACTCAAGTTTTGAAGAGCCGACTATTCTAGAGTGCACATTTTCTCAGTTCTGAAGAACCAGCCAGGCGAGCCGACTCGAAGAAAAGGAGCCGACTTGACCAGAGTTATGTTTTAACCTGTCTGAGAATCCAAACCGACTCGAAGCATCCAGGTCGACTCGAAGCCTAGTTTCAGGTTCATAACGACTAGCTCCATAACTTTTTTTTTGAATTCAAAATGCTCTACAACGACCATATTTCAAATCCCAACAGTCTACAACGACTAGATCCACTTGAAATCAGTCAAATGGACTATTTAAAAGGGATTTGAACCACTTTTTGAGAAGAGACACAAAAGAGAAAAAGAGAGAATATTTTTGAAGAGCATTCAAGAGAGCACTCAAGACTACACCAAACTTTTATCTAACTTCTTGAGGCATTTATTGAAGAAAGGTTGAAGCCTTGAAGAGCTTTCAAAGCACATTCAAGAAGGCTTCTCTAGAGGTGTAACTACAACCATCCGACAATAATTAGTTTGTCATTTAGTTGCTCTGTTTTATTTCTTCTCATTATTTGAATTGTCCCAAGTACAGCAGGGGCCGTGACTTGGAGTTTGGGTTATTTGGTGAGCCTGGCATAAAACCAAAGTGGGTTGTTAGTGATCCCGTGAAAACTAACAGTGTATTGGGTTTTTGGTGAGCCCAGGATAAAACCAAGTGTAGGTTTTGGATTGTGAACCTATGAAAATAATCTAGCTATATTCCGTGGGTGAATATAGTGGAAATCCCAAGTGGTATCTTGGATAGTGGACGTAGGAGCTCTGATACATTTGCTCCGACAAATAGTATATCTGATACAGAAAATTCTAATGCATAATGATACACTCTGATTCTTGTCACTTCGAATGTTTAGACACACTCCATTGTAAATATTTTTTCCATGCCTAGTGTTTTGTCATCATCAAAAAAGGGAAGATTGTTATCCTCTGGAATGATTTTGATGATAATAAAATATTGGAGCATGCATTTGTTACTAATATTTTCAATTGTTTAAGAAATTTTTGTAGGGAATATCAAAGAACTTTCATTCTAATCACAACTCAGAAGTATGTATAAAAAATCAGTGATTTCTGAAAATACAGTCATAATTGGAAAGCCCAAAAGATTTTAAGTATACACTCATGTAGAAGAGGGCAAGTCTATGTATTATTCAAGTTTAAGCCTCCTAGATTTGCATTGGATGAAGTTTGGAAATTATTGGAAGAATTTGAATAGTGTTTGGACTCATTTAGAGCTAAGTCACTCGAGCTGACTCAAGCAACTCGAGCCGACTCTGTGTTCTGGCACTGCACAAAAATTCTGATACGCAGACATCCGAGCCGACCCGAAGAACTTGAGCCGACTCGTGCAGTGTGCTATTTTGTGAAGCCAGTCAACCAAGCTAACTTTTGTACCAGCGAGCCGAATCTTCTAGAGTGAGCAAAAATAGTCCTGAGGATTCGAGTCGACTCGAGAGATGTCGAGCCGACTCATTCAGAGTGATGATTTCTCAGATTGACATTCGAGCCGACTATTCCAGAGTGCACATTTTCTCAGTTCTGAAGAACCAGCCAGGCGAGCCGACTCGAATAAAAGGAGCCGACTTGACCAGAGTTATGTTATAACCTATCTGAGAATCCGAGCTGACTCGAAGCATCCAAGTCCACTCGAAGCCCAGTTTTAGGTTCATAACGACTAGCTCCATAACTTTCTTTTTGAATTCAAAATGCTATACAATGGTCATATTTCGAATCCCAATAGTCTACAATGGCTAGATCCACTTGAAATCAGTCAAATGGACTATTTAAAAGGGATTTGAACCACCTTTTGAGAAGAGACACAAAAGAGAAAAAGAGAGAAAATATTTTTGAAGAGCATTCAAGAGAGCACTCAAGACTACACCAAACTTCCATCTATCTTCTTAAGGCATTTATTGAAGAAAGGTTGAAGCCTTGAAGAGCATTCAAAGCACATTCAAGAAGGCTTCTCTAGAGCTGCAACTATAACCATCCGACAACAATTAGTTTGTCATTTAGTTGCTCTATTTTATTTTTTCTTATTATTTGAGTTGTCCCAAATACAGCAGGGGTTGTGACTTGGAGTTTGGGTTATTTGGTGAGCCTGGCATAAAACCAAAGTGGGTTGTTAGTTATCCCATGAAAATTGATAATGTATTGGGTTTTTGGTGAGCCCAGGATAAAACCAAGTGTAGGTTTTGGATTGTGAACCTGTGAAAATAATCCAGCTGTATTCCATGGATGAATATAGTGGAAATCCCAGGTGGTATCTTGGGTAGTGAACGTAGGAGCTGGGTTGTTCCAAACCATTATAAATCTCTTGGTATTTGTGCTGTGATTTTTGTGTTGTGCTTTTACTTCTGCTGCCTACTCATTTAATCACTTTACTCACCATGCTTTTAAAAAGCGTCGGAAAAAACTGTCTCCACTTACGCATTGCTGACGCTTTTGCGATATTTTTTGGCACGTCGGGAGGATTTTTAGCGATGCTTTGAAGTATCAGAAAATGCCTATTTTAGTATCGTGAATAACCCTGTTTACTGTAGTGAAAACATGGGATGCATCAAACTTACTTGGTTAAGAGCATATAATCTGCTGTGCGATCATATTATATATATATATATATGCACAAAATTTCACAACTATAAGCAAAGACCCCAACTTGCGTCGGCAAACATGGAATACATCGAACTTGGAGCATATCATATCATCCATCACGTTATTCTCTAAGATCATATAATCTTCTCTGCAATCATTCTCGTCACAAATATTCTCGTGTCTAAAGCAAAATTGTGAAGCAATGTCTAAGTACACGAATCTTGAAGACTCAGAATACGGTATTCCGAACAAATTCAAACTTTTCTTACTTATTGCCTACTGTATCTTTGCTGCGAATTGTTGTATTTTGAGTAGGCATCACATCTTTTATGCTGGACCAAAGATGGTAGTCTGTCATTTTAAAAACCAGGAGAATGACAGCGAGATTGTATGTCTTTTATAATAATGCGTAAATAAAATCTAGGATGTTAATCATTAGAAAATCTCTAGATTCTCTTTTTTTTTTTTTTTTTTTCTTTTGATTGTAGAAAATCTCTAGATTGAGCCTTTGATGTGGGGCATGTCTCTGACACCCAGTTTTTGGAGCTTAGTTTTTTTTTCTCCATTAGCATGCTACCAAGTCAAAAATTGCAACAAAGGATCCAGAATTGGATTTCCCTTCCTCAAAGTCTGTTGCTCTTTCCTTGCATAACTTTATAGAACTAAATGATTTGATTGCAAAACTAAAGGTTTGCAACTTTGCATTATAATGGTGTGTATTTTGTTGTCCGGATAGCTCAGACAAGAGAAAATTATGGTTGTGCATCTTTTCTTCTCTATCATGTGAGTACTATATGGATTTCTTGGACTGCTTGACGTTTCCCAGTGACAAATAATCATTTCAACTAAGACAAAATGTCCTGAATTACTATGAAATACTGTGTTAGAACAGGTGCATGCGAGAAGTTTTCGTCCTTACAAGCTAAAACTTAATATTGTACGAGGCCTAGAACTAGTTGATCATGCCTCCCGAGTCTCCCCGCACCCATCCCCCCTTTGAATAATGCATTTTTTTTTTTTTTTTTTTTTGATCCGGGAGAATTTAGGAAGCAATTGACATGAGAAAAAAGTGGGTGGCTGGCATATGTCCACATGGTCTTGTCTACGAGGAAGCATCATTGTGGTCGGATCCTGACGACCGGATCGACCGTCGGACCAGTAACCAACTGTCAGATCAGTTATCGGATTGGCAGCTAGATCGATGATCGGACTGGTACCGATCTAATAGCAGAACTGGCTGTCGGATCGATGGTTGGAGCCAGACCGGCTATCAGACCGGTGATCGGATCGACGACCGGATTATAAAATCATAGGTTATAATAATTAAAAAAAAATATTATAGTATCATTATTATTTTTTATTTTTAAAATTCTTTTCTAATTTTTTATTAATTTTTTTATTTTTTATTTTTTATTAAAAATTAAAATTCACCTTTTTTTTGTTTTTTGTTTTTTTGGGTCCGTACATCTAAATTAGTAAATAAAACGGGTTTGGCATTAATTTGAGAAATAAAATATTAAAAAATATTATTTTTTTTAAAAAAACCATCGTTGTCCCACCCCCCCCACCCCCCCCCCCCCCCCCCCCCCCCCCCCCCCAATCAACGCATATGTGATTTCTTAAATTTTCTGGTGTAATATATATATATATATATTGATGCTATGTAAAAGTATTACTTTTGGATGGATGATTCTTCACTGCCTCTCTATTGCATGTTACTTCTCAAGCTACCGGCTTGGGTAATCAAGAGAACTGATGGATGCACATGATCTTCTCTTGGGATAGTACTTCCAATTAAGATTTTAGATTTCATGGAATGGGACTGTTTCAAATTTTTCATGGACATCCTATCCCGATACGTGGAATAAAGAATGTTTCAAGATATCTTGATTGGGATATTGAAATGCTGGTGAGACATCCCGTCAGTACATGAGATGATATCATATCCCGGTATCCCATGAAACGTTTCGCCAGAACCTTGCTTCCAATGCTTATAGCTTTTGGTGCATGGTTACTTGGACTATCTGTTTGCAATAGTACGAAGGTGAGCTAAGAATCAAGAATATCTCTCAATTCGACAATGTTCTGTTGGTGAAATGGGAATAGATATATATTGTAATAGACCTAGATATTTGGAAGAAACAAATTGAGTTTGCTTATCATTGAAAGATAAAACTATCGATGTGCTGGAAACCATCCGAGAGTTGATCAAATTTTTGAAAAGATGTCATTAAGACTTTCCTGACCCCTTTGAACCGAATTTACTTCCAGATTGGCTACAACAAAGCCACGTTATTTTGGAAAGATATTGGCTTTGTGATGTGCCACTCAAATTGATCTTTCTTGGTCTTTATGCTTGCGGCGTGAGAAAAATAGATACAGTTTCAGATTTTCTTCAGCTGCAGAACAATGTCATCAAAATTTAGACAATCTAATGCTCAATCTGCTAAGATTCTAGATCAATGCAATCAGCTACTCTCCCTGTTAGCCTTGGACACCTTTGAATTGCTAGAGATGAAGACAAGATTGTTTGAAATTTGAATAGCAAAGAAGTTTTTACCTCTACATCTTAATATCACTTCATCAATTCAGAGGGTTAAAGGATGGGTTTTCTACATCGCTTTGGAGTCTCTCAATGCTCGTAAAATCCTTATTATGGTTTTGCTGGCAAAAGAGGCTCAATATCAGGGACAACATTGTAAGGAAGCTTGGCAAAAACTTGGGAGGATGTGTGCTGTGCCAAAACTCTGCAAAATTAGTGGACTACTTGCATTTGAAATGTAGTTTTTTTGCCACCATTTCAAGATCTATATGCCATTTGATTGGTGTTTTATATTCACACAGCATCTTTGAAGGTTTGTGTTTGGATTTGAGAAAAGAAGAATTTCCCAAAAGCCATCAACCCATGGTTTTCATGCTGATTGGTCCTGCCTGTGAGAAAGGAACTCGCGTGTGATTTTGAACAAACAAGCATCTATTAGCCCAGTTGTTGTAGAAGGCTTACAACTTTTTTCCTTTTGGTCCAGTCTCTATGGTGCAAAGTTGCTCATAGAGCATGCAATAATATGGAACAAGATAAAGGATATTACTTGACCGTTTGAATAGCGATTGACATGGCTAAATTCCACTTCCGAAATATGATCCAATTCGCTTCACTGTGGCTGCAGATAAAAGGAAGTCTAGACTTTTAGTGAAAATATCACTGTTAAAATCATCTCTATTAACGTTGTCATCATAGTTGATAACATGGTTTTATGTTCCCTCCTCAGTTGAAATTAAGTTTTTTTTTTTTTTTGATAAGAAGAAGAGCAATGTAGATTCCCACCTTGCTCACCGATTTTATTTAAAATAAGTTCAGAGTACAAACTATGAATTTACAGTGTGAGAGGAGGCCAGAAATAGAGGATACGCATTAAGATCCCAAAAGAAGCAGTCAAGATATCCACCATAAAAAAAACTGACCACCGCCCCCCCCCGCCCCCCCCCCCCACACACACACCCACAAACCGCTAAAAAAAAAAAAAAAAAAAAAAATCTACCATAGGGAAGGAGAGGGGAAGGGAGACTTAGGTGAAAGTATCTGTTCACCAAAAGAGAGGAAGCCAATAGTCACGGCCCGAATCCAGATCAAGGATCGGCTACGTGACCGGCCACACAATCCTAGGTATCTCCTAGAGATCATGCCAGGCCTAACTTTTAATTCAACATCCAAACCATGATAGGGAACAACTTTCCATAAAGATTAACAGAAAATAAAATACAAATAAAATATAAATTCAGGGATTAACACCTAAATCCCAGCTCCTCACTGACTGGTTCCAAAGTCCAAATGATCTTCGATATCTGAAACAAAAATATAAGAAAACATGGGTGAGCTACACAGGCTCAGTAAGTTATCAACATCTCCAATATACATACACCAATATACCACTAATAACAACAAATATAACACTTCATACAACAAGATGTCCAGCAATATAATAATATAACCCACAACCTGATACAAATATGTACACTTAATGCGACCGACACAGACACGACACGACTATGGATGGCCAACCATTTACTTAACTATCCTAGTCTCTCAGACTATGGCCACGATCGGCCCATGGCTCGCCCCGAAAGAGACTAGATCCTGTGTCACATACCGCTCAACAATCATGTGCCAGCAATAGCCCTGCTGGAGGCCCAAAAGGAAAACTAGCTCTGAGTATCATACGAGAAACATGCATCCTCTGCATGTGCCCGCCACGCATGGCTAAAATAAGACATCTAGCTCCTGTGTCACATACCGCTCAACGGTCATGTGCCAGCAATAGCCCTGCTGGAGGTCCAAAAGGAGACTAGGTTCTCGTATGATCATAGTCAGACTAGAGAGCACTCACACCGTCTCAATGCACTCACACCAACACAATGCATCCACATCAACACAATGCATGCAATCCAAAGCAATCCCACAATGTACCCACACCAACACAATGTACTCACGCCAACACAGCACCCACACCAACATGATGCACGCAATCCAATGCAATCAAATGCAGATATATTACATATATCTATTAAGTTATAAATATACATATATTGGCATATATATCAGAGGTCAAGATAACTTACCCAAGAGCATCCACCAACAACGTGCAGTTCAATTCCCTAGATCCGATCTTCCAGAGACAACGACGATCCTGAATCACAAATTAAAAAGAAATTATATATAAACTAAATTTCCTGGGACATCCTCTACTAACAGTTATTTTCCTCCCTTCCCCACCTTTCTTTTATTTATTAATTATTATTATTATTACATATATTATTTTATTATTATTTCCCAAATGGTACCTTTACGGGATCGGTCCATCCCAGAAACAGGCCCAGCCCAACAGGGCATGGCTCAACCGAATCCGGCCCAGCAAGGCCTGGCCCAGCCAAGCCCGGCCCAGCCAAGCCCGATTAAATCGAGCCTAGGCCACACTCTCCAAGCCACTGCATCATCCCGGCTTCACGGAAAAACCAGGGAGGGTCGACGGCGATCCTCCCGTCCGGCCACCAAGGAGCACTCGCCGAAGGAAAGGAAAGTGTCCAGCGATCCCTACGGCGGTCGTCCGACCGTCAGCCGGTGAGCACCGAGCCGAAACCCGCTCCTCCGCCCTCCGCCCGTGACGCCGATCCGGATCTGGCCGCCAAATCCCTGGACAAGATTCGGGAGGCCGCGTCCGACCTTGGCACTCCGACGGAGGTCCCCTGCTCGCGAAGATCTCTACAGTCGCTCTTCGCTGCCGCCGGACGGAGGTCCTCTACAGCCGCCTCTTTGCTGCCGCCGGCGGTCCTTATTGACAGGGTCCATCCTCGCCGCCGCCTATGCTACAAAGCCAGCCGACTAGTGGCCCAACTCCGCTCGACGGCGGACTTCACCGGCTGACCATCGACCGGTGGCCCATCTCTCCTGTTCCCCAAAGGCTGAGGCGCGCGAGGGAGTTTTAAACCCCGAAGAGAACCCTTATCCCCCCCCCCCGCATCGTCGACTGGCTTCTCCGAAACCTCCGCCGGTAAAACCCAATGCTCCAACGCCAATCGCCGCGATCTCCGGCGAAGACCTGGTTGGATTCAAATCCCCTGCTCCCAGACTCGTTCCCTCTTTTTTTTTCTGAGTTTCCGGATGAAGTCGGCAAAGGATGCCGACTTCAGCCCAAAACGACCCTGGGCCTCACATTCTCCCCTCCTAACAAAAAATTTCATCCTCAAAATTTTTTTTAAAAAAAATCTAAGTATTCCAAAACTCAAAGATGCGCAATCCAAAATTTGTATGATTCAATACTCACAAGTACCATTCTATCCAAATTCAATAATTTCAATAAGAGCATCTCTTCTTCCATCATATTCACTTTAGATTAATTCTAGTGTCCTTAGTCTACCACACTTCCGCTGTGCACTCTGATATAAATTTTTAAATCATCAAATATCTTTTAATACCCTAATTCTACCCCACTCTCACTAACTATGACATCTTAATCTTTAACCTTTGCTCTGATACCACTCTGTCACGGCCTGAATCCAGATCAAGAATCGGCTACGTGACCGGCCGCACAATCCTAGGTATCCCCTAGAGATCATGCAAGGCCTAACTTTTAATTCAACATCCAAACCATGATAGGGAACAACTTTCCATAAAGATTAATAAAAATTAAAATACAAATAAAATATAAACTCAGGGATTAACACCTAAATCCTAGCTCCTCACTGACTGGTTCCAAAGTCCAAATGATCTTCGATATCTGAAACAAAAATATAAGAAAACAGGGGTGAGCTACACAGTCTCAGTAAGTTATCAACATCTCCAATATACATACACCAATATGCCACTAATAACAACAAACATGACACTTCATACAACAAGATGTCCAGCAATATAATAATATAATCTACGACCTGATGTAAATATGTACACTTAATGCGACCGACACAGACACGACACGACTATGGATGGCCAACCATTTACTTAACTCTCCTAGTCCCTCAGACTATGGCCACGATCGGCCCATGGCTCGCCCCGAAAGAGACTAGATCCTGTGTCACATACCGCTCAACAATCATGTGCCAGCAATAGCCCTGCTGGAGGCCCAAAAGGAAAACTAGCTCTGAGTATCATACGAGAAATATGCATCCTCTGCATGTGCCCGCCACGCATGGCTAAAATAAGACATCTAGCTCCTGTATCACATACCGCTCAACGGTCAAGTGCCAGCAATAGCCCTGCTGGGGGCCCAAAAGGAGACTAGGTTCTCGTATGATCATAGTCAGACTAGAGAGCACTCACACCGTCTCAATGCACTCACACCAACACAATGCATCCACATCAACACAATGCACGCAATCCAAAGCAATCCCACAATGTACCCACACCAATACAATGTACTCATGCCAACACAGCACCCACACCAACATGATGCACGCAATCCAATGCAATCAAATGCAGATATATTACATATATCTATTAAGTTATAAATATACATATATTGGCATACATATCAGAGGTCAAGATAACTTACCCAAGAGCATCCACCAACAACGTGCAGTTCAATTCCCTAGATCCGATCTTCCAGAGACAACGACGATCCTGAATCACAAATTAAAAAGAAATTATATATAAACTAAATTTCCTGGGACATCCTCTACTAACAGTTATTTTCCTCCCTTCCCCACCTTTCTTTTATTTATTAATTATTATTATTATTACATATATTATTTTATTATTATTTCCCAAATGGTACCTTTACGGGATCGGTCCATCCCAGAAACAGGCCCAGCCCAATAGGGATGGCTCAACCGAATCCGGCCCAGCAAGGCCTGGCCCAGCCAAGCTCGGCCCAGCCAAGCCCGATTAAATCGAGCCTAGGCCACACTCTCCCAGCCACTGCATCGTCCCGGCTTCACGGAAAAACCAGGGAGGGTCGACGGCGATCCTCCTGTCCGGCCACCAAGGAGCACTCGCCGGAGGAAAGGAAAGTGTCCAGCGATCCCTACGGCGGTCGTCCGACCGTCAGCCGGTCAGCACCGAGCTGAAACCCGCTCCAACGCCCTCCGCCCGTGACGCCAATCCGGATCTGGCCGCCAAATCCCTGGACAAGATTCGGGAGGCCGCGTCCGACCTTGGCACTCCGACGGAGGTCCTCTGCTCGCGAAGATCTCTACAATCGCTCTTCGCTGCCGCCGGACGGAGGTCCTCTACAGCCGCCTCTTTGCTACCGTCGGTGGTCCTTATTGACAGGGTCCGTCCTCGCCGCCGCCTCTGCTACAAAGCCAGCCGACCAGTGGCCCAACTCCGCTCGACGGCGGACTTCACCGGCTGACCATCGACCGGTGGCCCATCTCCCCTGTTCCCCAAAGGCTGAGGCGCACGAGGGAGTTTTAAACCCCGAAGAGAACCCTTATCGCCCCCCCCCCCCGCATCGTCGACTGGCTTCTCCTAAACCTCCGCCGGTAAAATCCAGTGCTCCGACGCCAATCGCCGCGATCTCCGGCGAAGACCTGGTTGGATTCAAATCCCCTGCTCCCAGACTCGTTCCCTCTTTTTTTTTCTGAGTTTCCGGATGAAGTCGGCAAAGGATGCCGACTTCAGCCCAAAACGACCTTGGGCCTCACACCAATGGATCCTGTAGTTGATCACCAATCCGCCAATCTCCATCATTGTCCCCACAAGGATTGAGGCAGGCATCCTTAGCATTAGCAAAGCCAAAAAGAAGCAACAAAGTGGGAATAGAGAGATTTTTAAAGTAGTGTTAGAAACCGAAGGCTGCATGCATTAAGACAACATTTGTAGTGGCTAAAAAAGCATGCTGGTCTCCTCATCACTGCTAATCTGGTATACGAATTATAACACCTCTATTAATTCTTTCCTCTCTGTATTATGCCTTTGTAACTCATGTCTCTGTAAGCCTTAACTCTTTCCTCTCCTCCTGTAATTACAGTGATATTCAATAAAAGCCAGGCAGCTACCATTCCAGCCTCCTTTAACATGAAAGGAAAGATGCTATATAAGAGGGGATTTCCATTGGATCACCAAGATTCCAACCTATATATATATATATATATATATTCAAGAATTCAGCCTCCAGCGTGTTAATACTTTGGATTTCCCTGTTTATTAACACAAGCTATTCTAAATCTTCCCAGCGAGCCCGAGTTTTCCTGTGTTGCAGACAAATTAAGTAGCCATTTAAGTTTTAATCTTTAAATAATTTTTTCCGCATTAGAGATGCATTCTTTCTTTTTGATTGCATTCATTTATTATATATATATATATATATATTGGAATCACTTTTCTCGCTCCCAATTTCTTGCTAATGAAAGATAAATGACAATTTAAAACCTCTTGGAGTTTTCTTGCTTGGTTAATGAAATCCAAAGATTCCAAATGCAAGGATACCCGGACAGGAGAATGAAGAGCAATCAAAGATGAGAAAACACAATGTTACATGGTAAAAAGAAGTCGCAGCGGTCATAACTTAATTAGTTCATGATCTCGGAATACAAAATGAACACTATGTAAACAACAAAGTTTTATGATTGGCCTAGTACTACCACGTCATAAGTTTCACCCAAAGGAGCAAACAGTGGGAGCCATGCGAAGGCAAAGCGGTAGCTAGAAATGAACATGAGCAACAAGGTTACAAGGATTTAGTTTTTTTTCGCCAATGTAAAAGTGAATGTAGAGTCTTATCGAGCATGGTACCAGAGCAATTATAAAAAAAAAAAGTCCACTTTGTCTTCTTGAGACCATGGGCTACTTCTTCTTCCTTTTTTTTTTGGGGGGGGGGGGGGGGGGAGTAAGAGCGGCATTGTATTAAAATAAAACCAAGTTCAGAGTACAGAGAAGGTTACAAGAGAAGTAATGCAACCCAAACAGTGTACATCTGTGAACAAATGGGAAATAACTAAGCCCTAAAGGAAACGGAATACCCGAAATACAGTAAAGTTGAAACAGAATCCGAAAAATAGACTCCATGGGAGCATATGGGAACAACTATTGTAGAGTTTAAACAGCATCCATGAAACAGAAAGCTGAACATAATCCATGAAGAAACTAGCAGTATCCATGAAGAACATAATCCATGAAGAAGATAGCAGTATCCATAAGTAACATAATCCATGAAGAAACTAGCAGTATCCATGAAGAACATAATCCATGAAGAAGACAGCAGCATTTATGAAGAACATAATCTATGAGCCCATGAAGAAAATACTCATCGAAGAACATAGTCTAAGAATAAAATAGATGCATCCCTGAAGAACATAATCCGTGATCCAGGTATCAGCATCCGTGAAGAACATAATCCATGATCCAGATATCAGTATCCATAAAGAACATAGTCCATGAAGAAAACAGTAGCATCCATGAAGAACATAATCCATGAGCCCATGAAGAAAAAACCCATGAACAATCTATGTTGAAGTTGTTGAAAAAATCTAAAATTTTCTTCACCAACCAATTAATTATTTGGCCATTTTAATTTTAATTATTTGATCTTTTTGCTTTTAATTATTTGATCGCTGAAGTTTTTAATAATTTGACCGTTAGAGTTTCAATTATTTGACAGTTGGACCTTTAATAATTTAACCATTAGACTTTTAATTTCTGACCGTTAGATTTTTTATTACAAGCTTTAATATGCCAATAAAAATCCAAATGGTTAGATTTTAGATGGTTATAAAAAGAACATCTTATAGGTCTAAATATACAGGTTTTATTTTATGTTTTTATACTCTCTTTTTTTTTCCTCTAGTATTTTCTCCTTTAAATCTTTCTTGTTTCAAAGTCATTTTGTTCTGGATGTTGAAAGAGTCTTCATCAATCTTTTCCACGATCGTGCTTGCAGGCGGAGGAATCCCGATCATATCTTGGGATAATGTTTTCGATAATTCCTGCATAAGGGATGGAAATATGTCTTAGCACAGTGCCTCGCATGCTTCCGGATTTAATTTTATTTTTTTAGCTTTCAAGTAAATAATCTATAATTCTTTTATATATTAAAAAAATTGTTAGTTTATTTAATCATATCAATAATTTTTTAAAGTCCTGTTCTAATAATCTAAGGCATATTTTCATGAATTGTGATTAAAGAAACTAACATGATGTTAATCCAATATTAAAATAAAATCCGAGTTAGATTGATGATTAGTAACTAACGAAATTATCATCTAATTATTATTTATAATTATTATTGTTCTCTTATATTTATTTTTTTTTTTATATATACTTTAAGTTGGATATGTAGCTTTGTAAAATACCTATCTAAGAATGTTTGTATGTTGAAGTTTATTATTTACAATACATGATTCCATTCATGTTTCATAGCTTGGTTTAAAAAGGTTAGTTCCTCTGCTATTACTTTTGATCATGTATTGACCTTATCATTTTTTATAAATATGTCTACTTTGATTGATTTGCCTTTCCATTTTTGTATTATAACTGCTATAAAAAAGGGATAATTTTATAATGATCATTAGAATGTTTTTGAATGACTGTCTATTACTGGTTAATTTGCTTAACCACCATTGTACTATAACTGCCATAAATAAAATATAAATAATGAGATCAATGATTTTTACTTATGTCAAAATAGTGTCATCCATTACCTCTTGCTTTTATCTTTTTTTCCTTCCTGAATGTGCTTCATTAAAATAGAATGGTTTTAATTTATATATATGATCTAATATGTAAATATAGATCTTAAGGTTTTTTTTTCAGGGCAGGCTATCTATTTGTTTACCGTAAGATTTTAAGTTTATGACATATCATTGCTTGAATTATTTATGCTATATAATTTTTTGCCATTAGATGAAAAGTAATTGAGATTCTTTCTAGCTTACAAATATTCTTAGCCCTTTTAATTTGGTATTTTATTGGTAGTTGCTGCAATAATATAAAACCACAATTTATCTGTTCAAACCATAGATGTTGGACCTATCGATCTTTTTTGATATTACTTTTACTTTCATTCTGCATTAAATTTATCTAGTAAAAAACTATGCATACTCTAATAAAAGCCCATTCATATATGATGGCTAAAAAAAAGTAGATAGGAAATTCCATAACATCTAATTTGTATATGTAGATTATAGCTTGTTAGGCAAACATCACATATTTTTATGATGTTGATAAGAATTTGGCCATCTATAAGCTAAGTAAATGGGATTTGTCATGAGATTCCTAATCTAAGCATATTTAGGATGAATTTGTCATATGGCCTCCAAATAATTGATAGGTAGGAAGCCTATCATATTAATTATGAAATGCATGTTAGTTTCTTTTAATAATTGAGATATACGAAAGATGATATACATGATTTTCTAATACTTAAAATTAGGACTATGAAATATTAGTAGATCAGTGATATGCTACTTGTGTTTGTTTCATTGATATTCAAATATATCCTAAACTAAGCAAACTTGGATATTGACATATACTTCATGCATATACATGAGTGTATTTATATAGATTTATATATTGAACATGTATAATATTTTTATACAAATTTTGTAGATGATCATTTGATACAATATATTGAATGCACATGCAACATTACTTTTGTATGATGATTATGTATATGTATAAATAGTTATATTTGTATTTGCTACAATTCAAATCTATTAATGGTGTTTAGAATCAACATTGTTACAAGAACTCAATTCCAGTGTATTCCAAATATTTGTTGGAAATTTTTTTTTATCAATTTACCTTACTAAAGGCTTAAATAAGATTAAGATCCTAGAATCATCGAGGGGGATGGGGCTTAGCCTATAAAGGACCTTCCAGCAGTAGGAACCCAAGCTTTGTAATAGGAGATCCCTTGAAGGATATTCAATATGATAATAATAAGTTGATTGGTTAGTCAGGGAGCACATGTGATTTATTGATATAGAAGTCATAGACTCCATCCCATCCCTATGATAATTAGTGCTCCTATAAGTGGTTAAAAAGAGTTTATTTCTGAATAAGATCCGAGAGATATTTCTTAAGATGTGATACTATACACATCTTTGGAAGGGTTTATCTATATGAGAGTATTCGTACATGACCATGGCTAAAGATATTGGCAATCTTTAGAAGCTTTCATAAAAAATCAAGATACATGTTCAGGGTCATTAATGCATAGACTTGCGATGGAGAATTCTATACTATGTATATGGTAGTTGAAGTGAGTTAAAGGAATGTAGTTTAAGACTTGGTTCACTTTGACTTTTTTATATAAAAACTATTTACTCTAAATAAGGTTAAAGTTACATTACCGATTGTATAGTATAAGTACCTAGAAACTTATATTTCACTATTTTTTAGAAATTTTGAATTTTGAGGGAGATTGTTGAAAAAATCCAAAACTTTCTTCACCAACCAATTAATTATTTGACCATTTTATTTTTAATTATTTGATTATTTTGCTTTTAATTATTTGATTGTTGAAGTTTTAAATGATTTGATTGTTAGAGTTTTTAATGATTTGACTATTGAAGTCTTAATTACATGATCATTGAAGTTTTTAATAATTTAATCGTTAGACTTTTAATTTTTGACCATTGGACTTTTTATTATAGGCTTTAATAGGTCAATAAAAATCCAAATGGTCAAATTTTAGATGGTTATAAAAAGACCATCTTGGAGGACTAAAGATACATGTTTTATTTTATATTTTTATACTCTCTTTTCTTTTCCTCTAGTATATTTTTCTTCAATTTTTTTTGTTTCAAAGTCATTTTACTAGGTGCTGAATGAGTCTCCATCAATCTCTTCTATGATTGTGCTTGCAGGTAGCGGAATCCTTGTTATATCATGGGATAGTGTTTGTAATTTTTCCAGTATAAGAGATGGAAATATGTCTTAGAACAGTACCTCGCATACTTCTAGGTTTGATTTTATTTTTTTTAATGATTTCAAATAAGTATTATATAATTTTTTTATATATTAAAAAATCTTGTTGTTGCGGAACAGATCGCAGTGAAATATGAATTTCACAAGAAAAGAAAGGAAAAACCTGGCAAAAGAAATCAAGCACAAGCACAACAAAAGGGATTACGTGGTTCGGAGACTCCTGCTCCTACGTCCACGGCCGCACAAGAATAAATCTCCACTATAAAAAGATTTACAGGAAGTTTTACGGGATGCTCACCCTAGGCCTCAAAAAGGAAAAAGAAAAGAAGAAAACAAAAAAAATACTCCAAAAAATATCTCTTACCCGGAAATAATTTTTTGGTAGAAGATCTCCTGCCTCCCTACAGTTTTCTCTCTTTCTCTCTCTCTTTTTCTCTGCCTTTTTCTCTCTTGGAAAAGTCTTCAGGGCTTCTGTCGTGCTCTGTGTCGATGGATCACCTTCTCTTAGGCTATGGCGGCTCTCTGCTTTAAAGAGCCCGAAAATAGGAGAAAACCCAACTCCTGGTCGACCAAAACACCCAGGAACCAACTCCAGCCATCCGATCAAAAATCAAGAACCCAGATCGTGCCAAAAATAGCGCCAGATCAAGCCTAACCTCCCAGATCGAACCTCAACCGTCCTATCGAGTTGGATCAAATCATCAAGAAATCCCATAGACCGCTGTGCACTGCGTGAAACCATGGGGAAACATGTGGGAAACATGGGGAAATGTCCCAAGGCACTGCCACTGTGAACTGGGTAGAGCCCATGCATCGTGCATCGCGTGGGCTGTGGCCGTGCACCAAGCGCCCGTGCATGCATCCGCGCACTAACCTGCGCATGCTCGCGCTTGCCCGCTCGCCCGTGCATGCTCGTGCTCGCCAGCGTGCGCGCTGGGCAGCACGCATGGATTCGGGTCGGGTCGAGCCGTGCACCAGCCCGCGCTCACGTGGGTCGGGCTAGGCCAAAATTTTTTTTTTTGGTTTTTTTCCTTGGGCTGGGCTTCTGGGCTGCTGGATAAGGCTCCACGCCTAACAACTCTCCCACTTGGAGACTTAGACATAATATCATCATCCACCTGAAAAACAAAACAAACTTCTAAAACAAAAGTTAGTATCTTGTGCGGTGCCTCCAATCAACTAGCTCCGGAGGCCAATTGAGGTCATACACAGCCCCAATTTCTCTATAGTGACCACCTTTGTCAGCATATCAGCTAAATTCTTTGAGCTATGAATTTTTTTTAGTGACAAACATCCATCTTCATGCAATACCCCGATGAAATGATATCTCAGTTGTATATCCTTCGTTCTTGCATGGAACATCGGATTCTTCGCAAGATGAATAGCACTCTGACTGTCACAGAATAGTACACTGCAACTCTGCTATCTACCAAGCTCCTTCAGCAAATTTTGCAGCCTGATCATCTCCTTGCTAGCTTTAATGATTGCCACATACCCCATCTCGGTGGTGGAAAGAGCCACGATCTTCTGCAGTTGCGAGATTCAGCTCACCACTGTCCCGCCAATGGTATACACATACCTAGTCGTGCTCCTCCTCGTGTCGGCATCGCCACCCAGGTCTGCATCCACATATCCCTGTAAAGTCAAACTGCCCATTCTGTAGCATAGGCTGACATCCTTGGTACCTTTAAGATATCGCAGGATCCATTTGACAGCTTCCCATTGTTGCTTGCCCAGATTTGCCATGTATCTACTCATAGCTTCCACTGCATGTGCAATATCCGGCCTCGTGCAAACCATCGCGTACATCAAGCTGCCAACGGCTGAAGCATATGGAACCCTGGCCATTGTCTTCAGCTCATATCAACCTTGGATGACTGTTCCTTTGAAAGCTTGAAATGTGCGGCCAAAGGTGTCTTCACTGGCTTTGCATCTGACATGTTGAATCTGTCCAACACCTTTTCAATATAGCTACTCTGAATCAACTTCAGTGTACCCGTCGCTCTGTCTCTTTCGATCCTCAACCCAAGTATCTGCTTTGCTGCGCCCATGTTCTTCATTGCAAATTCTCTAGACAGCTCTCACTTCCATCTTTCAATCTCTTGCATGTCTAGCCAGCAATTAATATATCATCAACATACAAGAGTAATATCATGAAACTGTCTTCGAGTATCTTGAAATAAAAGCAATGATCCTCTTGACGTCTAGCAAAACCATTGTTGATCATGAATCTATCAAACTTCTTGTACCATAACCAGGGGGCTTGTTTTAAACCATACAAGCTTTTTCTTATCTTGTATACTTGATCTTCTTTATCAGGGACCTCAAAGCTAATAGGCTGCTGCATGTAAATGTCTTCATCTATCTCACCATGTAGAAAGGTAGTAGTAACATCCAGTTGCTCTAGGTGTAGGTCCTCCTCGGTTACAATGCTCAGAACAACTCGAATGGTAGAGAGCTTGACAATAGGAGAAAAAATCTCGGTATAATCTATACCCTCTTTCTATTAGAATCTTTTCACTTCTAGCCTCGCCTTATACCTCTCTTTGATCTTGTAGACCCATTTATTATGCAGTGCTTCTTTCCATTCGGTAGTGTGCTAAGTTCTCACGTCTTATTTCTTATCAAGGATTGCATCTCATCCTTCATCGCCAGCTCCCACTTGATCGAATCTTTGCTCTCCATGGCCTTATCAAAGCACTCTGGTTCCCCTTCATCTGTCAACAGCAAGTAATGTAACTAGGATGTGTACCTTACACATGGTTTCAGGGTCATTGTAGATCTTCTCAGTTGAGGTATCTCTGGCTCAGGCTCAGGAACTGTTGCTCCCTCGGCAATATCCTCCTCAGTGATCTCTTCCAACTCTACTTGCTCTTTTTCCTTGTAATGTAACAAGGGTGAGTACCTTACACATGGTTTCGGGGTCCTTGCAGATCTTCTCAGTTGAGGTGTCTCTGGCTCAGGCTCAGGAACTCTTGCTTCCTTGGCAATGTCCTCCTCAATGATCTCTTCCAACTCTACTTTCTCTTTCTCCTTGTCTGTATCTTCTGCTCTATCTGGAACACCTTGGTCCTTATACAAGCTTCTCTCATTAAACACCATGTCCTTGCTCTTGATGATTTTCTTGTCCTTCTCGCTCCAAAGCTTATAACCAAAATCATCAGTGCCATAACTAATGAAGAAGCACTTCTTCGACTTTGCATCTAGCTTGTGTTTCTTCTCAGCATTGACGTGGACATAGGAGACACAGCCGAAGACCTTCAGGTGAGATAAGTTTGCTGATTTACCTGTCCACTCTTCTTTAGGGATCTTATAATCAAGAGGGATGGAGGGACTTCTATTAATCAGGTAGGCAGCAGTGCTAACTGCCTCAGCCCAAAACATCTTGGACAATCCAGCATGGAGCCTCATGCTTTTCGTTCTCTCGTTCATGGTACGGTTCTTGCGCTCAGCTATCCCGTTTTGTTGTGGCATACTCGGGATAGTCTTCTCCATCTTGATCACATTAGCTGCGCAGAACTTCTTGAAATCAGTACTATTGTACTCGCCTCCATTATCTGACATTAGACACTTGATCTTTTGTCTAGACTCATTTTCCACTAAGCTTTTCCACTTCCTGAAAGTATCAAATGTATTAGATTTATTCTGCAGAAAATAAATCCATACCTTCCTAGTGGAATCGTCGATAAATATTATATAATAACTTGAGCCTCCAAGGGATGCCACCGGAGAGGGACCCCACACATCGGTGTAAACTAGCTTCAGCTTTTCGATCTTGGTGCTCTGCCTGTCTTGATGAAGTGACTCTTTTATGCTTTCCAAGAACACAATGCTCATAGAAACCAACATCCGTCATCTTCAGATCAGCTAGCTTGCCCTTCTTCTGTAATACTTGCATTCCTTTTTGTCACATGTGACCTAGACGGTAGTGCCACAACTCCGAGTCTGCCTATGCCAAAGCCATTGTGTCTTTCATGGTACCAGTCATATAGAGGGTGCCCAACTTGCTTCCACGTACTATCACCATAGCACCCTTGGTGATCTTCCA